>JAMPIV010019867.1:75000-400001 GCA_024509875.1 Oreohelix idahoensis | reverse complement strand
TAGGTGAGTGGTTGTCTTATCTGGTTTAGATTGTTGCTTGTGTGTTGTTGCAGTAGAAAGGTTCACAGGGTACACCACAGGCCAACATGACTTGTAGAGTCATAAAAATGGTAACTTCGCTTTAGGTTTATACCATTTATTGCACGCCACAAAACAGTTCATGATACTTATGTTATCATAGGCATAGCACAACGAATGCAGATTCAAACTCAAGTTTTAACTGACAGTTCATGTAGATGTCAAATATCAATAGTTGTATGGAGAAGACAAATATCTTTAGCGAAGTCTTGATTATTACTTAAGTAAATATAACTTCTTGCAAACCGTTGGTCAGCTGCTGATCCTTAAGGTTCATTGACACAATAATAATTATTCCCTTCCTGATGCTTGCGCAGTTCAAGATGATATACCGAATACGCTACGTATACTGTCTGCACGTGAGTAGCATACATGGATTACAGGTCAGCTCGACCTTTATAACCTTCCTAAGTCTAACCATCTGACTTGGACGTGATCTCTGATATAACGAATCCTGGAACACAGACAATGGTCTTGTTGGTCTAGAGCGACCCATAGATATATAACTAGTTCAGGTATAAAGATACCGGTGACTTAATCCTAGTCAAAGTACCTCTCCATTTTGAATCACACAGGCGAGCAAAAAGGCGACAAAATGACGAACCTCTAGATGATAGCCTAAAGTTCGATACAAGAGGAATTACCTTATTTCGGAAAATCAACCATGAACATATGCCTCCAGGCAGGCTTGAATAATACGGGGAAATAGTCTAGTTAGCTAACTAACTCACAAAGACAATGTATTTCCCTCAGAGAATCACAAGACGCAGTCGCGTCCGCTCGCTAATCAGTCCATTTCTCAACTGCCCGACCTGGGCGGAACAACAAACGACAACCAAGTCGAGACATGCGCAGAGTGACAATCTCTGAGTCGCTGTTCACAATAAGACGATTCTAAGAACATTCGAGATAAAAGTCTTACACAGTCGCGCCTTTTATGGACATGAACAGAAGCGTTAAGAAAGGTTTCAAACATCTACAACAGTTGACTGATACTACCAAATAAGGAGATATGGTCACGCTTCGTTCAAGACATTATAGACCGAACGTGTCTCTATACAAGAGGAGGTAAACTCATAAAAAATAGCAGTATCGATATATCGGGTTCTGTCCCTTTGACCATAAAATATATATAACATGCATTTCAGTCAAATAATGATCATACATACGAAAAACGATCATACAAAGACTTTGGAAAAAAGTAATTATTTGTGCGTAACATTACCGCACCCTCCCGGGAAAAAAAAAAATGAAACATTTTTTTTTTTAAAATCCTGGAGCCGGAAAAATCTAGGCTCCTAACGCACGTATGATGCGCGGATATACCTAACAAAAAAAATAGCTCAACACTTGGAGCAAAACTGAGATCATATCCCAGGTCCTTAGAGAAAAAATTTATCTAAGTATACGCGTATATATCCCAGGAAGGTGCCACCAACACAAACCACAATGCTGGCAACATCATAATAAAAGTCAAATTATTCTCATACCAATATATGAAATCAAATATATTATTATGATATCATACAATGTGTTGCAAATAGCGGTGTAATATATTAATATACCGCACTATTTTATTACATTATGTAATGCATCAGTAACTAATAAGTAATACATGTGTTGATCTTCGTTGACATAAAACATTCAATAGAAGAAGATGTGGACATCATCCGCTCCCAATCTAGGACAGGACTTGATATACTCAAAGTTCCACAATGGACACAATCTCGCATCTTCAATGATGTGCTGCGAAAATATCAATAACACAAATCTTAAAGACAACTGGTAAATCTCTCAATACAATCCTGAAAATAATTTATTTAAATGTGGCCGAGTGATCTTTTGGCCCGTATATCACTAACTGAGCCTTCTTAGATAATTACATGGTACAATGTTATAAATTCCCCCTCAAAAAAGTGAGAAAAAAAAATCTACTAACATGTCATTATAACATTGGACTGTATATCAGGAAATATATATATGACAGAAGAATCATGTGGAATCGTGTGGGCATCTGGACAGAATGTCCGCCATTACATTATCCGAACCACGGATAGCTCGAACCGAGAAATGAAATGGTTGAAGAGCTATGGCATAACGAGTGGACCTCGAGCTCTTCAAGTTTTTGCTCTGAATAGCAGTAAGCGCTTTCTGGTCGGTTTCCACAATGAAATGTGCGCCTAGAAGAAATCTTTGTAACTTCAGAATAGACCATACCATAGCCAATAACTCACGGTCTAAAACCGAGTAATTCTTTTCTGCAGCATTTAATTTCCTAGAGATATACATCACCGGATGCAGAGTATCAGAATTACTCCTGCATTAGTGCTGCCCCAATCCCAGTTGACGAGGCGTCACTTCGAAGAACAAAAGTCTTCTCAATAGTAGGTAACCTAAGAATAGGTGGAGATGAAAATAGGTCTTTAACCTGGTCCAATGAGGATTGACATTCTTTTGACCAGCGGATCAAATTAGGCGACCCTTTCTTCAATAAAGTAGAAAGCGGTGCCATAATGGAGGACAGATTCGGAATGAATCGTCCGTAGAATTGGATCAAACCTAATAGACTCCTTACTTGTTTCTTTGTCTTAGGGACCGAAATGTTAAGTATTTTTGAAACATTGTGGTCCTCTGTCTTTAAAAGACCATGACCAACACGATGACCTAGGAAAGAAATCTCACTAAATCCTATAAAGGCTTTAGAGGGTTTTGCAGTCAAGTTATACTCGCGAAGAGTAGACAGTAATTCGTATAAACCCAAATAGTGATCTTCCCAGGAATCACTAAATAGACAGATATCATCTAGATATGCTATGACATCTGTACGATATGCGAGAATTCGGCGCATCATGCGTACGAATGTAGCAGGGGCGTTCATAAGACCAAAAGGCATGAAATTCCATTGGAATAAACCCCTAGGTGTAGAAAAAGCTGTAAAAGGTTTGGCACGTTCAGTTAGCGGGACTTGCCAATAACCTTTAGACAAATCTAGTTTGGTAAAGAATCTAGAATTAGAAAGTTTATTGAGTAGCTCTTCTAATGAAGGCATAGGTTCAGCGTCGAACTTCGTAACTTGGTTCAATTTGCGATAATCTACGCAAATGCGAATGTTATTATCCTTCTTTCGAACAATAACCATAGACGAAGAGTATGCTGAAGTGGATGGTTCAATGATTTCCAAACGTATCATTTCATCCAATTCTTTTTCGACTTGAGACTGGAAATGGATAGGTATTGGATAGGGTCTGACTCTGATAGGATTATGATCAGTTAGCACAATGTCATGTTCAATGACATGTGTGTGTCCCGGGATGTCTGTAAGAACATCCTGAAATGTTTGCAACATCGAAGAAACTTGTCGATGTTCCTCAGCGGAAAGATTTGGAGAAACGGTCACGTTTTTCCAAGATTCCGTAGAATAAAGTGGGACCATAGAAAGAGGAAGATTGACATCAGAAAAAGTAGTTTCCTCATCCTGTATAACTGACAGCGATGAGTATTGACCATGAGGTACTTGAGAATTGTCCGTTGCCTGGAAAATAGGCTGCAAATAGTCTGGTCTTTCATGAAATTCCGTGAGCATATTTATGTGGAAAGTTTTATGCTTTCCATCAATATCGACAACATAGTCGACATCAGAAATTTTGGAGACTATTGCATATGGACCTTTCCATGCAATTAGAAGTCTGTTCTCCCTTGAAGGAAGTAGACGAGAGCTTTGTCACCTGGACAAAGTTGTCGTAGACATCTATTCTTATTCGCAAACTGCCTTGCCTTTTCTTTAGCAAATTCGGAAGACGAAGTTGCTAGTCTGCATGCCTCAATGATTTTTTTCCTAAGAGCAATGACGTACTCATAAGAAGACTGAGTCTCATCGCTAATATTATCGGCAGTGATTAGATCGTGAAGTAAAGACATAGGGCCGCGCGGTTACGCGCCAAAGACAAGTTCAAAAGGGGAAAACCCCGTATGTTCATTGGGGACCTCTCTATACGCAAAGAGAGCCGCGGGTAAGACCCTGTCCCAATCCTGAGGATGATCCTCAGTTATTTTACCCAGTAAAGTTTTTAGAGTCCTATTTAAACGTTCGACCAACCCATTAGACATTGGGTGATAGATACTGCTGAGAGACCTTTTTATATGTAGCATAGACATTACCTGTGACATAGTGTCTGATATCAGTTGAGTGCCATGGTCTGACAATATTTCTCCGGGAAAACCCAAGCGAGAAAATATCAGCCAAAGAGCGTCTGCGATATCAGCAGTTGAGATGCTCTTGAGAGGTATTGCCTCTGGCCAACGTGTGCACATATCGACACATGTAAGAATAAATTGATGCCCTCTAGCCGACTTAATTCTAAAAGGACCGATAATATCTATTGCCATTTTTTGAAAAGGGCGAATTGGAATGTCAGCAGCCTGAATAGGCGCAGCATGTCGTGGTCCTTTAGATTTGACCTCCTGACATACTTTGCAAGAGCGACAGTACATTCGTATGTCCTTGCTTACAAATGGCCAAAAGAAAGCCGCAAGAACTCTCGACTTTGTACGGGAAAAAAACCCATATGTCCAGCACATTGCGAGTCATGAGCATGTTGCAATATTTGCACCCTCATGCTCTTAGGCACAAGAATTTGTGAATGAGTGGATGTAGTCGAGTCTTGTACCATACGTACAAGTACGCCGTTCTTCATAGAAATCCAAGATTTTCTATTAGTATTTTGATTAGGATCACCTTTTTTTGCTAGAATGAAGAATTTTTGTAACGACGGATCTTCTTCTTGCAATTTGATAAATGAGTCACGTGTAATAGTCAAGTGACTATTTTGTTCATTTACTTCATCATTATTAGTTAATGAAGTTTGAGGTGGATCCAGAGCATGTGCTCTTGTGACCACCGTATTGGTAGCTTCAATGTTTTGCTCTTCCCAAACAGCAATCTGCTGTGGGGTACATTCCCTAACTCCGTGAATACGACCAATAATAAGGTCCGCAATAGGGTTTGGAAGTAGACACGCGTGGACCTCTCCCGTGAAGAAAGGAGTAGCAATATGTATTATGGCAGTAGGATATTTTTCCAACGTGCCACCAAATGTGACACATTTGATGACCTTTCCTGTAGCACAGAATGGATCTACAAGAGATTCCCAAATCATAGCAGAAGTACATCCTGAATCAAACAACACCGAGACTGGATTACTATTTACAAGCCCCTTATGTAATATAAGAGAACCTCTCCCATCATGAGCAACATTAGCAGGAAGAGCGGGCAAAGGATGACCACAGCTTAGAGTACTAATGGTTTTCGGATCAAATAAAGTACTGCATTGGATACATTTATTTGCCCTACCAAAGTCAAAAGATGAGCATCCGATAGCATTATGGTCTTTATCATTATTAACCTGTTTATCTGCTCCCTGAGATTCTTGTTGAACAGAGTTTGTCTGTTGATATCTTTTTTTTATCTTTGGTTGCGATCTACCGCGACCATTATTGCCTCTGCAATTATCATTAAAGTCCCTACTGTAATTTTTATCCTGGTTTGCGTTCCAGTTTCCATAACTGTCATTACCATCTCTATGCTGTTGAGAACCTCTATTATCTTGGTATTGAGGTCTCTGCAAATAATATTTTCCTCTATACCGATTACCTTTATGAAAATTTCTAAAGTTACCGGGAATAGAATACCGTGTAATATTAGGTTGTCTCCAGTTCTGGGAAGAAGAATCTCCCTGAAATTGATTACCATGGTTCTGGGCATAATTACGGTTACTCTTTTTATTGAAATTTTGCTGGCTACCCTGAAATTTACGCATAAAATTCGGGCCATAAGGTGCTGCCGAAGCAACTGGCAGACCTTCTTTTACCTTAGAGTTGCTAATGGTTATGTGAGGATGTGCAGTAACATACTGGCTACAGTATTCTTCCATTTCTTTTATATTTTTAGGCTTACGCTCATGAAGAAAAGAAAGAAAAGCTTCATTAACAGAAGACATAACCTTGTCTCTAAGAAGTAAGTCCATGAGGGCTTCAAATGTACTTTCTATCTACCATACCCAACAAAGTCAAAGCATCACCTCTAAGTATCTTGGACAGATGATAAACATATAATGTTTTATCTATATTATGCACCTTACATGCACTTTCAAATCTATCTAGATAAAATGTTATATCATCAATTGAAGCATTGAATGCTGGTAAATTAAGCTTGAAATCAACAGCATTAGACTTATTAGCAGATGATACCTTATTAGCATCATTAGCATTACTAGATAATTTCAACTTTTCTAACTCCAAAGCTAAGAGTTTTTCTTCATGTTCCATTTTTGCTTTTCTCTCATCAGACTCTCTTTGTAACCTTCTTTCTTCAGCCTCAGCCTGTTTTTATTTTCAGCCTCCCCTCCTATTTCTTTTTCTCTTATTTTTTAAAATTTTTATTTTTTTTTTTTCAAGTCTCTTATTTTCAGCTTCTTTTTCAAGTCTCTTATTTTCAGCTTCTTTTTCAAGTCTCTTATTTTCAAGCTCAGCCTGAAGTCTCTTCTCCTGAGATTCTGCTTCTCTTTTTTGTTTTTCCATTTCCATTTGTAATCTCTTTTCATCTACCTGCATCTGCAGTTTTAAATTTTCAGCATCTATTCTCTTTTGTTCAGTTAGTTCTTTCATTTTCTTTTCCTCCGACTTCAATGCCTTGGCATATTGAACAGTCGCAAATTCTTCTAATTTATCACCTGTCTTCCCAAGGGCTTTACCCTGCTCAATAAAGTACTCAAATGTAGACATGATGTCTAAAATGTGAGTACAGAACCTGAAATAATTAATTATCTTATTTCAATCTTAATAGCAACAAGACTTAATAAAGTGCTTGTATAATTACTATGTTTACTCCAATCTCTGTGGGAAACAAGACTTGACACCAATTTGTATTATCAGTTGTACAATAATATCACAAGTCACCTCTTAATTATCAGTGCACTACCCAAATCAGTGCATAACCATCAGTTATTTATCATAACTGCACTACAATAGTGCATAAGGAAAAAACCACAAGCTAGTTATGATAAGTGCACTATAGATCAATAGTGCATGAGCATATATGTAACAATAGTGAAAGCTAACTATGCAAGAACTATGCAAACAATAACAAAGATCAGAGTCAATGTAAACAATAACAAAGATCAAAGTCAATGTAAACAACAACAAAGATCAGAGTCAATGTAAACAATAACAAAGATCAAACAATACGAAAACATTCGCATAAGTCAAATAAATAAACAGCTATACTAAAAAGGGAATATGATGGACAGAATGCGAAGATATGACAAACCACAAATGACGGGTACGAGTATATACACAAAAATTTACGTGAAGAACTGAATAATAGAAAATAGAGGAGACCTACAAATACAAACAATTGAAATCGTAACAAAAAAACAGAAAGAAAGAGAAAAATAAAAAAAATATATATATAAAAAAAAACGAAAATAAAGCACAACTCGTCACAACTAAACAGATATAGCAACGATTGTCGCTAGCAAATTTCACAGTAGGAAATTCGCACAGTCCCTAACGAAAACGCTAACAGTAGAACCTCTGTGACGTGGTATTATCTACTGAAAGACACCGCCCAACCGAGAAAACCCGCAGAAATATAAACATATAAATACAAATCCAAATAACATATAACATGTAAAAACACATATAAAAGAGTGCGAAAAATGTGATAGACAGAAGGCTCAGTTAGAACATAAAGGGCACAGTTCACAAACAAAAAATCTATCAGGCCACTTAACTTCTATGTATCCACAACGTGTCCAGCACAGTTCAGAACAGGATGTGATCAGCATTCTTAGGACAATGATCCAACGTTGATCCATATCTGCTCTCGTAAACTGCCATGACGAAGGAAATGAGCTTCTAACAGGAAACAGCTTCTGACAGGAAACAGCTTCTGAACTTGACCTTCTGAATCTGCAACAGTAATTCTGAGACCGGAACAGTTTGTTACGGCACTTGTCCTTCTTTCACAGATCAGGAAAATCCATTCGCTCGGTACTTGTCCCCTTCTATTTGTAGACAAACTTCAATACCACCGAGCGCGCCGTGCAGCGCCGGGTAGTTTCAAAATATCAAACAACTGTCAGTACTGCTGCGTCTTTCAAAAAAATTCATCAAAGGTGATGAATAGCAAACTGCAAATGTTGTCTTGTAGTCTGCTGATGATGTCTGGGTTTGTTGACCCCCTTGAGAGTTGGTACCAGAATAAACCAACTATTGGCCACCATGAATTGATAAGGGTGGAATTAGGATGCCGTCGAATTACCACCTCTATCGACACCAAGTATTACAATGCAAGATGTGGGTGTCTTATCTGGTTTAGATTGTTGCTGTGTGTGTTGCAGTAGAACAGTTCACAGGGTACACCACAGGCAACATGACGTGTAGAGTCATAAAAATGGTAACTTCGCTTTAGGTTTATACCATTTATTGCACGCCACAAAACAGTCATGATACTTATGTTATCATCGGCATAGCACAACGAATGCAGCATTCAAACTCATGTTAACTGACAGTCATGTAGAAGTCAATACTCAATAGTTGTATGGAAAACAAATATCATAGCGAAGCTTGATAAATAATACATATAACTTCTGCAACCGTGGTCAGCTGCAGATCCTTAATGTTCATAGACAATAATAATTATTCCTTCCTGATGCTAGCAGATCAGAAGTATACATGTCCCGTTTACTGTCTACAGGCTGAAGTGTATCAGGAATTACAGGGTCAGACTCTTTATAACCTTCCTAAGTCTAACCATCTGACTTGGACGTGATCTCTGATATAACGAATCCTGGAACACAGACAATAGTCTTGTTGGTCTAGAGCGACCCATAGATATATAACTAGTTCAGGTATAAAGATACCGATGACTTAATCCTAGTCAAAGTACCTCTCCATTTTGAATCACACAAGCGAGCAAAAAGGCGACAAAATGACGAACCTCTAGATGATAGCCTAAAGTTCGATACAAGAGGAATTACCTTATTTCGGAAAATCAACCATGAACATATGCCTCCAGGCAGGCTTGAATAATACGGGGAAATAGTCTAGTTAGCTAACTAACTCACAAAGACAATGTATTTCCCTCAGAGAATCACAAGACGCAGTCGCGTCCGCTCGCTAATCAGTCCATTTCTCAACTGCCCGACCTGGGCGGAACAACAAACGACAACCAAGTCGAGACATGCGCAGAGTGACAATCTCTGAGTCGCTGTTCACAATAAGACGATTCTAAGAACATTCGAGATAAAAGTCTTACACAGTCGCGCCTTTTATGGACATGAACAGAAGCGTTAAGAAAGGTTTCAAACATCTACAACAGTTGACTGATACTACCAAATAAGGAGATATGGTCACGCTTCGTTCAAGACATTATAGACCGAACGTGTCTCTATACAAGAGGAGGTAAACTCATAAAAAATAGCAGTATCGATATATCGGGTTCTGTCCCTTTGACCATAAAATATATATAACATGCATTTCAGTCAAATAATGATCATACATACGAAAAACGATCATACAAAGACTTTGGAAAAAAGTAATTATTTGTGCGTAACACTAGGTGTGATACAACCATTTTCTTCCCCCTATAATATACCAGACCCTCTCTGACAAGTGCTATACTAGCTGGTAACATATATCCTAACAATATTGTTATGTTCTTATGATAGGAGTATATGAGACGAGGACTGTTTGGTGATATATCAGGTGGGAGTTATATGGGACAATAGATTGGAGTTAGATGAGACAATAGATTGAGTCCTAACAAGGACTGTTTTGGTTATATTTCAGTTGGTTTTATCTGAGATAACACTGAAGTTATAAGAGACAATAGATTGAGTTATAGGAGACAATAGATTGAGTTATAGGAGACAATAGATTGAGTCTTAACAAGGACTGTTTTGGTTATATTGCAGTTGGTCTGAGATAATAGATTGAAGTAATAGGAGACAATAGGTTGAGTCCTAACAAGGACTGTTTTGGTTATATTTCAGTTTGGAGTTATCTGAGACAATAGACTGAAGTTATAGGAGACAATAGATTGAAGTATGAGTCCTATTAGTCTTCGTCTATTCAATCATATTAGGAAATAAAATCATTATACCTAATTCCCCGAAGATACAATCAGTAAACTGATACGTTCATAGTAAAACAATATATGTTAAATATATATATATATATACAGGTGTATCTGCTGTAGGCCTATTTTCCTACCAGTTTATAGTAAATTTATATTTACCCTCCAAGATTTAAACAGGCCAGATTTTGACTCGACTTAGCGAAGCAGGCTGCAGGTCAATGCTCTCAGGCAAGCAATAAATCAGGTTGACAGCTCCTCTCACACAGTCGGTCGTCTCTGGCTTCGTGTTCGGTGTTGCGTGCCTTTGCATAAAATCTCGCCCGATTATATAGGTAGGTGAATGCTTAAGCAAAGCTTTTGGTTGGTTCCTGGCGGAGCAAGCTGATTGGTTTCCTGCAGTTTCGTCTTTTGCTCATACAGCCTAATTTTATTCAGTTTTCTTCCGCCATCTTGCGTGAACAAGATGGCCACGACCCACATCCAAAAAAAACAGGGCTTAAGTTTTTTTCCCTGGCGTAACTTCTTGTAATTTTATTCCGGCTCAGCAACTGTGCGTTGATTGGCTGGGCTCTCGACATAGGGATTTAACAAAGTAGTGTGTTTACACAACTCGTTCCACGACAGCCAGTAGCTGACTGAATTCTTCGTGACTGATATGACTTTCCACACATTTTTTAAAAATTGTTCAGTTGGTCGAAGCATTGTGTGTCATCAATGTGAATGCCTTTATCATTTAGATATTGCAATGAGGCTTCCACATCTTTCCACACAGGTACGTCATGCAAGGTCATCCAGGAAAAAATTGCATAAATCTTCTAATGGCTTTGTCGATTTGTCTAAATATTCAATACAACTGGAATAAAGGAGCTTCACATCTTTATGAAAACTGTCACACAAATGATCAAGCCCCACTCTACGTTTCTGTGCAATTTCTGACTTAACTTTAAGAGGCACAAATTATTGACCTAGACGTTCAGTAAGAATGTCTTTCAATGCGTTTAAACTGTTGCAAACCTCAACAATTGAGTTGCTTTCTCTTTCAATCTGTTCAATATGGCACTGAAAAACACTCATAAGTGAATGGACCAACCACAGATACACCTCTGCCAAGTTTTGTTCAAAAAACCTTTTGATGACTGTAGGTGGATTGTCTTGTGACTGAAAAAAAGTCTACAGTACCGGAAACATTTGGATCATTCTTGCAACACATGGGAATAATGACAGCCACCTTGTTCTGCCATGGTTGAGGAGTTGTCTGTATTCTATGTCCACAAAATTCCTTCAACTCCTCTGTTCGAACTGTATGAATATGAAAATATTGGTTACCTTATTAAGAATATTTTCAATATCAATGTAAAGTTTTTCAACATCATTGTGAATGCAGTTGTTCAAAACATGTGCTTGGACAGCCTACGCCAAATAAATGTTTCGTCTGTAACTTACTTACTTACTTACTTAGTCGTTCCCCTTCTACCGTGAGGTGTAGAGGTTTGGAAGAGAGAGCGCCAGACCATTCTGTCAGCTGTCTTCTTCCTGGCCTGGTTCCATTCTAGTCCTCGGTCCTTCAAAGATTGTCTAATGTTGTCCTCCCAGCGGACTCTGGGTCGTCCTGGAGGTCTGGATCCCTGGCTCTTTGTTTCCCATGCTTGTCGTGGTAGCCGATCTTCTCCCATTCTGCAGACATGGCCAAACCATCTTAGTTGGGACTGTTCTATTTGGGTCTGCAGCGGATGGGATTTTTAGGCCTTGACGGATCGTCTGGTTGCGGACCATGTCTCTTCTTGTTACTTCAACCACTTTCCTCAGATACCTCATTTCTGAGGTTTGGATCTGGCTTTTGTGGGTTGTAGTCATTGCCCACGACTCGCATCCATATGTCAAGACTGGGACATATGTGGAGCGGTATACAGCCATCTTCGTTTTCTTACCAACCTCTTTCTTGCTGAGGAATCCACGATTTATGGCCTGAAAAAGTCTCCCAGCCGCTGCTTTTCGAGTGGCCAACTCCTCTTTGATGCCTCCCTTTCGGTCTATAATAGCTCCGAGATATTTAAAGTGGTCGACCTGCTCCAGGACCCGCTCTCCCAACCCAATCTGATGCCCTCTTTCCTCTCGTGATATCACCATGGATTTTGTTTTAGAGCTGCTTATGACCATCCCTCTCTTCTCGAGCTCTTCCTTCCAGACTTGCAGGTTGGATTGGAGATGTGCCTCTGATTTAGCAATCAGGGCAACATCATCAGCAAATGCCAGCTCCGAAATACAGACCTGTCCCATCTTCCAGCACCCCACTGAACACTTTCCCGTTCTCTCCCCACATGCCCCGATGACATCGTCCATAAGGAGTATGAAGAGGTAAGGTGATAGGATATCACCTTGTCTTACACCAGTGGTGGTCCTGAACTCTTCTGACTTATGGTTTGCTGTCCTCACATAATTTCTGCAAGACTTGTAGAAGCCCTGTATAGCATGAATCAGAGGTGCTGGAATATTCTTCCTTGCCAAACAGTCCCAAAGTTTGCTCCAGGGGACCCTGTCAAACGCCTTTTCCAGATCTATGAAACAAAGATGGATCTCACTCTTATACTCAAGGGCCTTTTCACTCAGCTGTCTGAGTGTGAAGATTAGGTCTTGAGTACTTCGGTTTGCTCGGAATCCGCACTGGACCTCATCCAATTGTGGCTCAGCTAGGCGTCGGAGTCTCTGCTCTAGGATTCTAGAGTAGATTTTACCAGGGACACCGAGAAGGGACATGCTCGTCTGTAACACAGTCTTTAATTTTGCAAACACATTGTTACCCTCTGCATTTCGCCCAATTCCACCAAACATTGTGTTACAGTTATCCCCAGTAAATGCAACACACTTCTCCAAGAGGTCATATTTTATCATGGCGTCTGTTACATATTTTGAAATTGTTTCTGCTGTCTCATTTTGTGTATTCTGCAACTCAATTAACTTAGACTGTAGACCACCAACTTTCCAGTCAAAATACTGAATGATTATTGGAAATATTTTGACAGAGCCGTGATTGTTTCCATCAGTGGAAACTCCATAGTATGGAATGCTGTTTTCCTTCAGTGCTTCCAAAGCTGCTTCAGCAGAATGCTGTGCAATCACAGAAATGATAATAGCAGCTGTTTTTGTTTTGGCACATGAGAATTTGCTGGCAATTTCTGAATCGTGGAAAGCATTCTTGGGTAACACTGAAGTACAATCCATTGATCTGAAAGAGTTGTGATATTTTACAGTATGAAAAGCAAAAGCACCCTCGGCCACGGCAACTTCAAACATTTCCTCGCTTATTTCTTTAGTAAAAAATGTCAGTTTTGATTGCAAACATTCAGACGCAAGTGCTTTCTTGTGCTTTTCTGTTTCTATATGTTTTTTTTTAAAAAATCAGCTGCACCTTTATTTGCTACTGATACAAATGTGCCGCCTCTGCATACAAGACATTCTGCTTCATACTCTTGTCGACCACTGGAAAAGCAATGAAATTTTTTTTTCAGTTCATTTATAATATTATTTGTAATTTGCAATAGACAACGAAGTTATAATTGACTAAATCCAGCCCCAAGTTCTTATTCATGCCGTTTTGTCTGTTATATTTTCCCCTAACAAATGCCAATAAACACAAACAGCGTTTAACCTGGGTTAAAATATGATAGTAATCTATTATAAACTATCGAACACCATGTGTTGTTGGCAATTTGCGCGATCCGTCGATTTTGCGGAGATAAAAATTCTTAATTCTGGCAGAATTTATGTACTCAGAAATCGGATTCCAGTAAAGATTTTTCAAAATGTTGTCTTTCACGTGAGTAATTTAGCCAATCACATAAAAGCCGGATATTTCAACATTTAAAAAAAAATCCGGCCGGACGCTCAGTTTGGGCGCGAAAAGCCGGACAAATCAGGACGTCTGGCCACCCTAATCTATAGCCAACGTGTATCCCCCTGGCTCATTTCCATCAAGCATGCTGGTTATGTTGGTAGTACAACCTACTGCAGGGGAGTCGTGTTTGGGAAGTGTAAAAACCAGGGTTAAATGTGTTTGGAAAATGGGATGCGTAAGAAATAGAAACAAGTATCCACGATGTTTATCCTACAGTTCTGATGTTTTTAAAAAACTTTTCAACATATACATAGTCCGCATGTATGCTCAAACACACGCACACAATATTTATAGAGAATCTCTCTTTTCCAAAAATATATTGACATGTACTTACGCGGTATAAAATAAAAACACTATATACAGGATAATTATTTAGAGTCTATATATGTGGGAAACGCTAAATATCTATTGTATTACCTTAATAAAGAGTTTACGTTTACAGAAAAGACAGAAGACTTAACTAGCATGCTTCCAAGAAACGTGATCATAGCAACCTATTACGTTCTCCTGATACTTCATGCAGCGTTCTGTTCTCGCCCTGCTAATCAGCAATAATCGATCCACAACACAAATACACACTTCATCTTGCTAATACAGAGTATACATTCATATCTGTTCATCTTGAAACAAAGATGTGTTGCTTGTTGATTTCGAAAGTCCGGGTTAAATCATTGACTGAATGAGGCAACAACAGGTAACCCAAAAAAGGCAGCATGTTATCCTATGATGATCATATACAAGTTTGAGAGACGAACGACAACCGAGGAAGCTAAAGTAACCAGGACCTTGTTTATTTTTAAAAATAAATTTTACCTTGCTTTGGCGAAGCGCGTCCCGCAACCTAGTCGGTTATATTAGGGCGCATGTCCAAATATAAAAGACCTCTAGGTCAGATAATTAACCAGGACCTTGTGTTCTGAGCTGGAGAAAAGGGGCTAAAAGTATAAATTTGTGGTGAACTACGAAGATCAATAGATCACCAAGCCCGTTTAACATACATGTCAACAACACCACGTTTAAACAGGTTCCAGAGTTAAAATACATTGGAGGCATTTTTACAGAAAATTGAAGACTTGCAAAGAAACTGAAACAAGATGTCAAACAAAAAGCCAGTGTAGTGACTTAACAACTGTCACCACTACTCAAACATCCGAATATCAGTATGAAAATAATTGACAGCTGATGGATAGTATATTCTTACCAACTCAATGATCTTTACAAACATGGTCCCTCGGAAAGGAAAGTCACATCCTATGAGATGAGATGCTTCAGAAAACCATTAATGTTAACAATGACAGACAGAATGAGAAATGATGACATCAGAAAAATGTTAGGAACTTCATCCTGAATCAAGCATATAGAGAATCCTTTCTCAACTTTTTTATCATGGAGGAACCCTCGAAATAACCGTCAGGTCTCAGGGTACCCCTGCACAGAGCATGGTACATTAGCGTGATCAGTAAGTTGTAAATATAATAATCCAATAAAAATTGTCAATGCTCTATTGAGTATAGAATGATTTTTTGTGTGGATCTATTTATTTTGGTCAACACATTAGCCTACTCTTTCTGTGTGGTTACCCTTCCTCACAAAAGATATCAACTCTAATGCAAGCCAATAGTGTGAGTACAAGAAACTTCTGTTTTTCGTGTTTGTTTGTTTTTTTCTTTTTTCTTTTCCTACTTGATTTTTTTTTTACCTTATCCAGGTACGCCTCAGAGTCTTTATCACACATTTCTACTCTACAAGGTGCTAATGAAATATGGTATGTGCAAGAGTGAAAATGTTCATATTACGACCTCTCGTGGAACCCCTAGCGACCTCTCGTGGAACCCCGAGCGACCTCTCGCGAACCTAAGATTTCTGTGTAATCCAGGTTGAGCAACCCTGGTATAGAAATACAGAAAATTAAATGCAGAATGGAGCCCGCTAATTTATGACTATGTGCTTACAACAATAGAAGATCTGGTTTCAATGCACGGGGAACACCAAGAGGCAGATAGGTAGACAACACCATAAAAATCCTACAACAGGGGCTCAGGGCAGCCAATGCGACACATACGGCTCAATTACGCAACATTAGCTCCCCACTACACTCTCGGCAAGAGTGGACCGAAAAAGTAAAGTAGGTCAGCATCAAACGCAGCTTTGTGCTCGTCGAAGAACGAAAAAACGTTTACGATGATAATAATGATGATAAGGAATAGGAGACGCAAATGGGTATATTATACTGTGTTGATTCAATAAAACACTCAGTTCACTCAATCACGATTTTCGAGAATTCCAGAATATTCATGAAATATGACATTTCCCCGCGTATTCATAACATGCAAATGCGTCATAGGAAAATACTTGTGAATATTTCAGGGACAGCCATGTCAGTTTTATCTCCTCTAGTTTCTCTGCCTGGGTGAAACAGTCCCAGGTGTCTCTGGTCTCAATATGAAGGGGTCCCGCTTTATAGAAAAGAACCATAGAAAATACGATGACCGCTAGCTGGAACCAAGCCAGTGGACCGTCCGCGAATAATGGGAAAACAATTAATGTTGTGCTTGTTGACAGCATAAAATGTCATCGAGCGGTCTCAAAACAGGTACTACCATCTTGCTATCCATATGGCGCCAGTTGCAGTTGCAGCAACAATGATTAGAACATAGCGCGCTAAATAGAAACTAACACACACATTTTACATGCAAGCAAACGTTTACAAACATACACATAACGTACAGCACGTGCTTGCACATTATATATCCACATACAAATTCATACGTCAATATTTACTTGCATAAAATGCATAAATTGCACATACACACATATAAACCTTGCGATATACAAGCCAGGTGCAGACTGTCCTCGACTTACGATAGGGGTTCCGTTCCGGTGACCCTGTCGAAAGTTGATGTAGTCGTAAGTCGAAAATCACTATATACTATATGAATCTTAAGGACATGTAAAAAATTCATATGCCCGAATGATAAAATAGATAGTCTGTTTTGTTATATTTTTAAAACTAATAGTACGCTTTGTTTATAATGAAATAATGCAATGCACAAATTATAAGATAAAATTACAGTGATGTTTTGCAATAAATAAGAACTATTCAAATAAATAAAAAAACAAGGTGATATCCTATCACCTTACCTCTTCATACTCCTTATGGACGATGTCATCAAGGCATGTAAGGAGAGAACAAGAAAGTATTCAGTGGGGTACTGGAAGATGAGACAGGTCTATATTTCGGAGCTGGCATTTGCTGATGATGTTGCCCTGATTGCTAAATCAGAGGCACATCTCCAATCCAACCTGCAAGTCTGGAAGGAAGAGCTGGAGAAGAGAGGGATGGTCAGAAGCAGCTCTAAAACAAAATCCATGGTGATATCACGAGAAGAAAGAAAACATCAGATTAAGTTGGGAGAACAGGTCCTGGAGCAGGTCGACCACTTTAAATATCTCGGAGCTATTATAGACCGAAAGGGAGGCATCAAAGAAGAGTTGGCCACTCGAAAAGCAGCGGCTGGGAGACTTTTTCAGGCCATAAATCGTGGATTCCTCAGCAAGAAAGAGGTTGGTAAGAAAACGAAGATGGCTGTATACCGCTCCACCTATGTCCCAGTCTTGACATATGGATGCGAGTCGTGGGCAATGACTACAACCCACAAAAGCCAGATCCAAACCTCAGAAATGAGGTATCTGAGGAAAGTGGTTAAAGTAACAAGAAGAGACATGGTCCGCAACCAGACGATACGTCAAGGCCTAAAATCCCATCCGCTGCAGACCCAAATAGAACAGTCCCAACTAAGATGGTTTGGCCATGTCTGCAGAATGGGAGAAGATCGGCTAACACGACAAGCATGGGAAACAAAGAGCCAGGGATCCAGACCTCCAGGACGACCCAGAGTCCGCTGGGAGGACAACATTAGACAATCTTTGAAGGACCGAGGACTAGAATGGAACCAGGCCAGGAAGAAGACAGCTGATAGAATGGTCTGGCGCTCTCTCTTCCAAACCTCTACACCTCACGGTAGAAGGGGAACGACTAAGTAAGTATAAATAAAAAAAATTTACGACAGAAAAATAATACAATAGGAATAAGTGGAATGAACGTCGAAAGTGCGAGTAGTCGTAAGTCGCGGATTATCCCCATATACACACCTACAGCCATTTAAATACAAATATTGCTGGTTCAAATGGGAGACAGTTTCTCGATAAAGCAAGTAAGAAGGGTTGTATCTTTGTCGTCGTCGAACACCCTGTCTTAAGTCACCTTGGACATGCTTGAAGAAAGCAATGGTTCGTCGGCCTCAGGCTGTTTTTCCTAGATTGTACCGGCGACGGTTGTATGCGCTTTCTCTGTTCATTACATGGTGGGGGTGGGGTGTCACTCCTGCAGCATAGATGCTACCAGTCTGTTGTGGCCTGGCCGGACTCTGAAGCTTACTGCTTGTTCTCTTCTGTTGAGCTTGTAAAAAGCATCGTTTTTCTGGTGAACCGAGTGTTCTGTTTTCCACGTTTCTGCGTCTGCTCTTGACTAAGGCTCTTGGCCCCTTCATAGGTTACGCATATATCAGTTTATGGCCGTTTTCAAATCTCCTTTGCCAGTGTCGCATAGAGATTTATGATCAATAAATTTTGTATATTCTTTTCTTTTCTACCCGTGTCCTCTACTTTAGTATCGCTCTTTTATCCTTTTCCTGTTTTTCGCATTCGTTCGTTTGCGAATAAATATAAAATTTCCCATTTTGACTTTTGCCGTTTCTTTTCTCATTCTAGTAACGCATTTGATTGCGTAATATGTCAGTCCCTGGACGTGAACGAAATAGTGTGAGAATTCGTCTCGTCAGACATAGAGAGCAGACATTTGCCTACATTTTCATCTGACACGAGTTTTTCTTCGGCTAGTTTCTTGGCGTGAGGTGTGGAAGGCGCCAATCTGCATCGCTCAGAAATGAGACATGTCGTAGTAGGTGTGAAGACGCGTTTTGGCAGTTATGGCCAGCGTCTAAGTTAATGTGAAGTGTTAAGAGAGAGAGGGGGAGAGAGAGAGACCGGCGCTATTTCGGGTTTTCGTAATAGCGTGGGATCCTTTGTCCGTTTTCATATATCTACACGAGTAGCTTAGACTATTCATTCAGTTCTCCAAATTTTGCAGTAGATAGGTTGCTCGTGCTAAGGAAATAAGCTTGCATAGCGAAGTTCTTAGTTTGACTCGACATTTTGCCGAGCTTCTAGACTAACTATATGAGTGAATAAATTCTAAGTTTGTGCGATCGCCTGTAGTTCTGTCTGGAGGTAAATATATTATATATCTAGTAGTGTTGAGTGATTCAGTGATAATCGCTTATTTCATTTCACTAGCTAGATTTCTGTGCAGAAGTAATTAAATTGTAAGTCTGTTATATTCTCTAGTTGACGTGTTTCAGTGGATAGCAAAATAAATTATAATTTCTAGCTTAAACTCATGCAGCTATAAATGAATTTAATTAAACTGCTAATAAATCAGTCGAGAATATTTTAAACTAACTTATAACTGCACTGATTCATCATTGAGTATTGACGAAATACGTATGTATTTCTAATTCATGATGATTGATTTTTTATGAATATAAATTATTTCACGGGAGTTTAAACGATAAGACAAGCTCTACGCTTGCAGTTTATAATGTAAGTTATAACCGAGTAAATAGTATGTATAAGTATTTTATATGTTGTTTTTTCTTTATTCAGTGAAACTGGGGTAGCCCAACTTTACCAACGGTTTTAGTACTGAGAAACATCTGTGAAGAACTAAAACAT
Organism: Oreohelix idahoensis; assembly: GCA_024509875.1. Classification (NCBI taxonomy): domain Eukaryota; kingdom Metazoa; phylum Mollusca; class Gastropoda; order Stylommatophora; family Oreohelicidae; genus Oreohelix; species Oreohelix idahoensis. The sequence goes on along the minus strand of JAMPIV010019867.1, from coordinate 380,100 downwards.
TTTTTTCTTAAAGACTTGGGTGTATAAAGTAAAACCTGTCTGGCATTGCGCTGGCATCCAGAACGACAGAGTACCCATTACATGAACTTTAAGATTAAATGAAGTAACGGGCCCATCGAGCCAGTTTTAATTCTTCCTGAGAAAAACCTCAAGTACATCTCAGCCCTTGTGGCAAGTAAAATATTACTATCAGTAACATTCCGACGGAGTTCTGACTAGTTGTGGTGTGACCAAATAAAGTCCTATACTGAGAGAAGGCACCGACCTGACATTCCTCGTTACTAGAAACCTAAGCTATTGACACTGTGCTCGCTGTTAACGTTCGTGCCTGGACAATTTTAATGTGACATAAACAGATATTTAAAAAAATAATAATAACCAAGGAAACGTTCCCTGAAGTAGTGAACTCAACCTGACTTTGCGGGGTTCCCTTGGCCAAGACTACCACTGGAGATTCTGTATGTGCATGTCCTAAAAATTGTTTTTTCCAGAAGTTGCTACCAAAGCTGTAAGTACGAATGCAAGCTAGTGATCACGGCTGACTGAATAGAGTGAATGCAGGACTGAGTGATTCCTTTATTGTTGTATTTTTGGCACCCATTTTGCTGTCTTAAATTTCTTGATGCAAGTTTTTTTTTTTTTTTTTTGCTAACAATATTTTCCTTAGGATAGATTAGAGTATCAAAGTCTGTTCCTACCTTTTTAAAGGGAAATCTCAGACTATAGCGTATGCATCCGTGACTCTTTGGGCTATCACTTTTCTTCTAACAGGACTGTGGGCTATACATCGAGGGAAAAGTTTATACCTATGGGTCTATCATTCTTGTAGCAATTTATTGACTTATGACTATTTCTACACTTGTATATGTTTGATGTAATTTTAGGTGTTGTGATGGAATTTTATTATGATAATTAAAATTCACTTGAACTTATTCCAGTGTGTCAGTCAGTTCGTTCCCAATTATCTATATTTCCATTTGTCATAGTTTCACGTCTGTGTGTCTATTGTAGTCACTTAGGTGTGTGTGTATGTGAGGGATATATATATTACTATACATTATACTAGACGGTCTGACAAATCTTAATCTGTTGTAGATGATAGGCTGACTGAGAGAAATCATCTCGAGGGTCAGAGACCGACTCTAATATATTTCCTCCATCTCACTCGTGAAATCTACTTCTATTTTATCACCTCCCACTGAGCTATCACTTGTTTCTATTGCTATTCAGAAGGGACCAAACCAAGTCTTAATTCACCTATCACAAATCTACGACAGCCAGTCACCCGGCCTCCTTATTCACGTGGATACAGCAGCGAGATCGGATCCGTTATATAACTGACATTGTTTGCTGAATGTTGCTGCTCTTATCGTAAAGTCTATATATAAGAATTAGTTGAAAAAAAATATGTTGTAGGGTTGTTTTATTAAGGCAAAGGGGAAGGGGTGGGAGAGGGGAGGAGATTTTTTTGGGGTTTATTTTTTATAAAGGCGATTTTTATTATTTTAAATTTTTTATTAAAATTGTTTCGTCGTTCATCTATTTTACCCACCTGTCTTCTGTTTGTTTTTCTCCTTTATTTGTTGTTGTTTCTGTTTGCTACACTTCCCTTTTGCATCTCAGCCACTCTGAGTTTTCTAACACAGAATTTCAGACCATGATTACGCCATCGATTATTTGCCTACAATGATTCGTATCGTTTTTCTTCCCTCTTGCATTTTGGATTAGTTCTCACGTTTAAAGACAATTAATGATCGCCTGTTACAGAACGACACTGCAATAGATGAATAAAAAAGGCTAAGGTTGCTGGAATTTGGCATTAAACGTAGGGCTAACAGGGATGGACGTACGAGAGGATGCATCCGTCGTGTATACAACCAGCGAGCAACACGAACAGTTAGCATTCATACCCTTCGACAGATGCTGAGGGAGACTGAGCACCTATGGGTTTGCCCGGAGTGCAGTGTTGTCGATTCAGTTCAACAATAACAATGTGGGCTATTTTAACATTCTTTCTTGTCCTTTCTCTAAGTAAGCCTACACTCCTCTATGTATCGACGTAAGACCGTGTAATCAACCATCTAAACGGATACACTTTGTTTTAAACTTACATCCCTCTGGATATTCACGTTAACGGCGTGAAACGTGCCATTAATTACAATAACCATCTAAATTAACACAGCTTATCTGAAACACAAAATTAACCTTATAACATTGTGACCCAGACATAAACTCAACTGAATAATTTCTGATACCAAATATAGCAGCAATTTAAAATGCGGAAAAGATAGCCATAATGAAATCTTGAAAATCAACAAAAACATTTTTTTTTGGCCAAAAACAGGAAAGTTGTACAAGAACTCTGAAATGTAAACAGGCCAAACAGAATACTTACTCCTTGGACACGAACCAGCACATTGTCGTTAGGCAGGAAATGATGAACACACAGGCAGACAGATAGACAGTTCCAAAGATAAATGTAATAAGGTATACAGACAACAAAGGAAAGTTTATTTACGGATTTGTTAAAGTATCTGCTGTGATTACAAACGTTAATGTCTCGAAAAATTATAACCATGAACATTAATTTTGTTTTAACACGGTAATAGGGAAACGTCATCGTTAATCATCCTAAACACTAAGTCTTAGTCATAACTTCAACAACTGACACCTTTCATGCCTGTTTCACAGTAACAGGAAGAAATCAAGAACTATGATTTAAAAAATTATATACAAGTAACAACAACATATTCATGAGCTCAAGAATTTAAAACAGAAAAGAAGCAGAAAAGCTTGAAAATGGAGATGGCGTTTTGCGAATAAAGTTAACAACAAGCTAATTAAGGTCGGAGTTAACAAACCACATTACCATTTCATTCAAATTAACTATGATGTATATTCATGAGGAAGACCAAAAATACACAGAGAAATGAACTTGGAGAATGATTTGTAAAAGATTTTAAAACAAAGATATGGAAAGACCTTGAACTGATTGCGCTAGACACGAAGGCTTGGTGTTAATTTGTTGAAGTCCTGTCCGTCATAGGCAGCTGAGGGGTAATTGATAATCATCCACAACAGAGTTTTTTTTTTTTATCTCAGACAAACGATAAATCCATACGAAAAAAGAACTGCTAATTTGAATTTAAGAAATCAAAAGGTTGTGTATGCTTTTAATTAGAGAAAATAACAATGTGGATCCTAGCTCCGTAAAGAAAAGGAACAAGAAAAAATGCCAACTGCCAAGGGATTTTTAACGTGCGCTACTTGCACACGGGGCTTCCTATTTTATCGCCCTTACCCAGGAGATCAGGGGGGAGTATAACTGAAAAAATGTCCATTTATTATATTCTCTGTGCTGATAGCGAACATGGTACCTTTAGAACTAGAGGCAGACGCCATACCTCTAAGCCACTCTGATGCCCTATTTTTACTTATACCTGCTGTGTTTACTCTGTCGGTTCTACAAAATGCCTGGGCTGAAATAGATTTACAGACACTGAGCCAAGAAACCTTCATGTGATCCGATTCTGTAGGAATATGCGTCATGACAAGGCGATGATTGTCACGACCATGACAAGAATATGACAGCCTTTTATAAACAAGACAACAAATTTTACAGATCGTTTACGAGCTTTTATGAGCTCTGTTCCCTTAACCATATTTTTTTTTTTCGATAATTAAAAAATGCGAAATTGCCATCTTTTGTTTAGTCTTGCCTTCACTTTCATCTAGTCCTGTCTTAAGAGTAAGATGAACGCATTTCCGGTCTGTCTCATTATACCGTGTCTTTACAGCCACCGCTTTAGTTGGCTGATTTAAGTTTCAACATTTATTATTTCAAGGATGTTTTTGTTCGTTACTTCCTCTGACATGGATGTTCTCCAAATTCTAAACAAAAATATAGACTACATATAACACTGCTCCGTGTAGTTCACGCAGGTCTCAAATGAAACAAATTATGCTGACAAGTTGTACAAGGCAACCAACATGAGGTTGTAAATGAGTCTGACAACCTCATCGTTTAAAACAAATGACTGCTGCGACAGCATGTACATGTTTTGTTGTGTAAGCTTACTAAATTGGGGTGCCCATCTGCAATGGTGGTTCCATGCTCCATAGGGAACGAACAGGAACATTATGATGATGACATACAACATTTATTATGAGTTCAAAAGCTGTCACAGATGAAAGTTTCAACAACAAAAAGAAAATGCCAATAGCTATAATTAAAATAATACAAATGCTAACAGAGTTTGTAGAAACCGACAACGTATATCATAACAACTGTTGAGGGATGGGAAGGGGAGCGACAGAGAGAGAGAGCGCGCGCGCAAGTGTGGAAACGTTAAGAGCAATGGTACAATTATTCCAGGCTAATTTTCTGTTTCATACGGTTTTAACTATACGACCACCTGACAAAGCCGTAGGTGACCAGCAGTAGATGCCATAAAAACATGACTGCTCCTCATTACGAATAAGTAAAAAATAAAACAGACACTAGGATAAATAAGAGACCAAAAAAAAAACGCATAACCATTCAGATGACTATAAAGAAAACAGTAAATAAATGCTAGGTTTATGGATGTCACATTTGCCCTCGTCTCTGTCCGACCACAACTAGATATAGAACTCTGAAGCTTCATTCCGGGGAACTAATTTTAGACTGTGCTACTTCTATGTATAAATATGCCGTACTCTATGATTCAGTAGTGTGGCTTGTCAAAAGAATAAAATGTCCAAACTTCAAACCTTATCCAACATATACCTCAGTTACATCCTTCATATCACAGAGCATAGGCCCTCAATATAGTCCATCCAAGATCTCCTCTCCTGTGCCATCTGTTCAAGATCTTTACATATCTTCTTTATCTCTTTAGTGTTTATGTCGAGATCTCTTCCCCGTGTGTATTTAGATCGTCTGCTACTCTATTAGGTCAGAATGCAAAAACAATTACTGCTATGTATTGTTATCAGATAGTTTCCTCAATGTTTGTCCTCTCCAATAGCAGAATGTCTTCTCACCTCTTGCTTCACTGACATCTTTTGTCTGGTTCTTATCTTTTTCAGATTAATGATCTTGTCATAACATTTCACCCTTCTATTATGACAAGCATCCACGTATGGGAAGTCTGTAACTTCTAGTGGTTGCCACTTTTGTTGTTCTCCATGTATCAGATCCATACAACAGAACTGCCTTGACATGTGAGTTGAAGATTCTTATTTTAGTGTTGGACTTGATTTCTTTTGATTTCCCTTTAAGTCACAGTGCAAAGAAAGCTCCTATTGTCTATATTCTGAAATCACTGTCTCTTCCTCCAACTGTGTCTATATCTCTGTCAAAATATTTGTATCAGTTCACAATTTGTTACGATGCTCCTTCGATGTGCAATCCTGCTATCACTTGCTGCATTTATTCTCATAATCTTTAACTTTTCATTGTGTGTTTTCAAACCCAACTGCTGTGACCTCCCAACAAGTATTTCTAATCTGTCTTACATCTGGTTATGGTTATGGGACATAAGAGAAGTCATTGAAGAAATCAACTGTTAAGCTGTTTTGTCAGAATTCACTGAATTCCATTTCTGATAATTCATGTCACTGTTTTCATAATTCAGTCTATATCCAGTAAAAACGACCAGCGTCATCACACTTCGGTTATTCACTTACATGGTTCAGTAAGTTGTCCTTATCAAACAACTTTCAATAAAGGTAACTTTGCCAACTAAAAGAAATAATGCGCCACAATCTACTGAACCTGCTGTTATGACGGACAGACAGTGACAATTTTAGGAAAGACTTCCAGGGGCCCTAACCTATGATGGCCCACGGGAGAGAATAATGCGAACGGTGTTAAGTTGTTACATGGTTGATTAAATCCCTTTGTTGACCAATTATGTGAGAAAAGTTAACAATGACTGGCACTAAAACGTATGTCTATATATATACATTTATGTATAATCTCATGGAGTGTCACTCTTTAGTGTGTATTATGTTGTTATATGTCAACATCCGTCAAACAATATGCTCTCTTTTAGTAACCACATTTGAGCGGCTTTTCAAAGAACAGATAAGATCAATACATTTTGAACTGCCACATTTAAAAGTACAGCAATTTAGGTTACCCAAACTGGCATGAAAGAAAACCAAAAAAAAATGTTACTGACCATGATAACGTATACACATATGTATAATTTTGGCACAATTTTCAGCATGAGCGAGGGATACCAGAGATCACACAAAGAAACCAAAGTGGCAACAACCATACATGCCACATGCTATGGTTTACCCATAATCTGTACAAGGTGTTTGCGTTATCAGATGTGTACACCCTGTACATAATTTCTGTACAGGTTTTCTAACCCATTCCCTTTATTACTGTGTCTCAGAGTTCTTTTATAAGGTCTTATTGAACACAGGATTTCCCAGACTGTTAGTGATAATTAAGCACAGAAACAGACTAAATGATGACACCATCACATTATTTTTACAGTGTAAAATAAACTTAGACATTTATTGTTTGGGTTTTAAAATAAATGAAGACCTGCTTTAAAAGGCAAAGTCCCCGTGCTCATTTATAAAGCAGCCCACTGTAATTGAAAATATTTTTACACGAATTAACTCTTTTGATATGTTTATTTCAGTCTTTGTACAGGTTTTGTGGGTCTTTGTACAGGGTTTTGGATTTTTTTAAACAGGTTTTTCATCTCTGAGGTGTGGCATGTATGAACAACTATCAACAAAAACAAAATAACTGCTAACATCGAAAAAGCTATCACAGAAACCTTAAATGTTCACCAAACAATGAAATATATGTAAAGTGCATAGGGAGCAAATAAGACCAATGCAAAACCAGAACTCTGCCAAGAAAATCTGAAGTCAGAAAGGGAAACAAATGGACAGATGCATATATCTGCAATAAAACAGCAATGGTACAATTATTCCAGGCTAATTTTCTCTTTCATGCTGTTTTAACCATACGACCACCTGACAAAGCCTAGGAGACCAGCAGTAGATGCAATAAAAACATGACTGCTCCTCATTACGAATTAATCAGAGAAGTTATGAAATCCTAAGGTCATACAGGACAACACAGAATGAATAATGGAAAGGCGACTCCAGTGATTGACAGGTGAAAATATAAAACTAATGACAGACAAATGCAATGACATCTTAACAGAAATGGCTAACATGCTACTAGGAAAACAAGAAATGAAATTCAAACACTGGACAACAAATCAAATACTAAAATTTAGTGACAGAAGGAGAAACCTTAGAAGACAAAATAATAGTGAAAAGGGAGCAAATGAAAGCAGAATTATCCAAATGAAAATTAAAAATTGAAATACACATAAACAGAAACAATACAGAAATAATTTTTTAATTAGTACAGAACTTAACAATACAAATGGTGACAAGAAACAATACAATGAGAGACAAAATTGCAAACATCCTATCTGCAGAGGAAGACGTGATATAAAGGTGGATACATTACTTTTCTGGAATGTTATTCATTACCTTCACCATTATCCATCAGCAACCTCATTGGTGTTCAACAACTTCAAAACTTCACCATTATCCATCAGCAACCTCATTGGTGTTCAACAACTTCAAAACTTCACCATTATCCATCAGCAACCTCATTGGTGTTCAACAACTTCAAAACTTCACCATTATCCATCAGCAACCTCATTGGTGTCCAACAACTTCAAAACTTCACCATTATCCATCAGCAACCTCATTGGTGTTCAACAACTTCAAAACTTCACCATTATCCATCAGCAACCTCATTGGTGTTCAACAACTTAAAAACTTCACCATTATCCATCAGCAACCTCATTGGTGTTCAACAAATTCAAAGCATGCTTTCCTGTGTCTAAGATCCATCCCTGTCTTTTTTAAACTTTCCTTTTATGACACCAGTTCTCTTCTCTATGTGTGTTTGTCTGTGGTGCAAGGGGCCACCACTTCAGCAGGTCACCTTGCAGGAAGCCTCCACCAACCAGTCACATGTTATTACAGCGGTGGCTACTGTAGCCAGCCCCATACACAACCACATATTTGACACATTGTACGACATGCTTAATGATGCAGTAGTTCTATTCTGTGTTTTGTTTCTTCAGAGACTACACAGAGCATATGTGTTCAATCTGATTACCTGCCTTGTCATCTAGTGACTGCCATATTGATTTATATATTCTTCTATGCTGACAAATGCTTCTTTCTATTCCAAATTGATAAAAAGAACAGATGTTTATGAATATTTCTCTATATTTTCATATCTCTTTAGAGCCACTATTGCTGGTTCCTATCAGCATTCATATGTTTCAACATTTGTCCAGAGATAATGAGCACCTACGGTTTGCCCAGAGTGCAATGATGTCAATTCTTAACCACACTAACAATAACAACATATTCAAAAGACTTGACTTTGCAACATCACTCTAGACAGGGGTGCATGAAACAGATCAGGAGGAGAGGCCAACCACTAGTTGTGCTCCTTCTAACAATGAAATAAACTGCTACAAGTGATGGTATTTCAAAATTGTCCCAGTAGCTTGTGTGATGGTCAAACTTAGCCACCTTTCATGTATACTTTAGCCACTCCAATAATTCGGTTAATTCTTGTGTCCTTAATCTGATATATACAGCATGGCAGGCTATGCATGTCTGTAAGCGCTCTGCCCAAGTAAAAAAAAAACATCATAAGTTCAATCTTCTTAATCTGATTGCTTCCCCACCAAGGCTCTTGACAGCAGTAGATAACCTCAGTCATTAATTAATTCATTTCCTTTTTTGTTCCTTATGGAGCATGGAGCCACCACTACATATGATTCTCTTGAAGGAAGCCCGTACTAAAGTCCCTGTACTCTAGTACTAGTGGTTACCATACGGGAATACCAAATAATCTTCAAATTATATAGAGTGATCAAAAGATAAATCCAGCACATTGCAATAGCAAAGAATAAAATGTGAATTCGATATACTGATTAAAAAAGAACAAACAGCAACAACTAATCTATAGTGCAATTATTCTTCTCATCTGTGATCTGTCAGCTTACTGTCATATGAATAAACCATGAATTTTACAGCGATTAACAAAAAAAACCAGATCCTCTGTGAAATTATTCTAGTATAATTAGGGCTGAGATTGATTTTTTTTAATGTTAATTGATTAATCAAATTTCTTTAAAAGAAGAGTAATTGATCAATCTCGAACAATTTGCAACATTATTTTTAAAAAATCATAAGTAACACTTTTTTTTATTTTTAAATCACTAAGGACTTTATGCAACATATCCTGAAAATACTATGAAAATATTGAAAAGTTACAACCAAACAATTTATTATATTATTATTACCATACTTGCCAAATTCCATATTACAAACCTCTAACATAGCATATGCTGTCACATTTTAGCAAAAAACATAAACATTGCTATAAACGGAATAATCAATTACAATTTGTTTTATCAATTAATGGATAAAAAAATGTTAACAGGCTAATCAATTAATTAATCCTGAAAGATCTCAGCCCTAATTATAATAAACGGGGACAACATTTCTGAAACGACTGATTGTACAAGATATACCCAGTATTCCAAATGAATGCCCAAGCATGAGAGTTGACAAAACAAAACGAATTTAAACACAGATGAGGTGGAAAGAACTTTGACTTGGCAAACATTTTAATTTAAAAAACAAATAAAAACATGAAAAAAGTTATAACCTCAATACTGATACTTACACAATATCCATTCAGGTCTGCTGAGTTAATTTATCCATTAATGTAGTTCAAATTAATCCTCAATGTATCAGAGAACCATAAGTTTATTCCCTGTCACTGTATTATATCCAGAGGAAATAATTCACACAAAAAACTGAAATTTATATCCAGTTATGCAGGTTGAGCTACTCCTCATGAAAGTATGATCTGTCAGTATAATCCACAAAATGTCTCAGCACGCTCTTGTTTGTATCTGAAACAGACATGAAAAAACAATAAACTTTTATATTTACAAAAGAAAAAAAGACAGTTTTTTCAACAACAAAAAAACAATAAAAGGTAATATCTACTGAACAAAATATATAGTTTCTTTTCATAGAACACAAAAATTAGAATGTATGACTGATGAAACAAATTTATAATTGGTTTTCTGCCACATAATACACAAGCAAAAAATAACCAATAACATATATATATATATATATATATATATATATATATATATATATATATATATACATATATATATATATATATATATCTATATATATATATATATATATATATATATATATATATATGCTGAAACAAATGTATAGTTTTCTGTCACAGAACATACAAACAAGAAATAACCAATAACATTTATATCTACTAAAACAGATGTATAGTTTTCTGTCACAGAACATACAAACAAGAAACAGAACACCTGCATTCAATACTCAAAACCAAAACGGCAATGGTAACGAACGAATGAAGGAATGAAAGAAATCTTTATTTCATCAGGGTAAAAATATAGGCATTATTGCCTTTTTACATTTCTGCCCCTTAATAATATATTTCTAAAAGTTATTACAAATTAATACATTCTTAACTTCAATAGTAAGTAGGAAATATTAATACTGCATTCACCAATGTAACACACACATACATAATTATACATACATACATACTCAGAGAGAGAGAGAGAGAGCGAGAGAGAGAAAGCAATGAATTAGTTACGTTTCAAGTTAAAGCTATAACATTTAAAATAATTAAATAATCATGGAAACGCAATATTAACCAAAACAGAAATTTGTCAGTATGTATAAATAGTTGATGCAACTGACAGCAGTATTTCAATGTACAACATTCCTTGGTGTATGTGTTTCTGAGCATGTACTTTGTTGAATGATCACAACATATGTTTATTTTCAGTCACTGTAACAGGATGATTAACTTTTAGTGGTTAAGATTGCCTAATCTAATGACCTACATTGATAATTTAGACCAGTGTGTCCCAAACTTAAAGTAATCGTATACCCCTTAAGAGAGTTTAGTGTTGACGGTGTACTCCTCTCTGGCAAAGATAATTAGGGCATGGTTTTAAAAGTACTATGTTATCTACATTAGGGCCCATATAATAATATGCTATATATATATATATATATATATATATATATATATATATATATATATATATATATATATATATATATATATATATATATATATATATATATATATATATAATATATATATATGCCAATACTTGACAGTCAGTCGATGTCAATTTTGACATTGCTAACACTGGAATTTGTTTAGGGAATAAATAAAGTGAAATAGTGAAATAAGTATATAAAAAAAAAAAAAAAAATTGTACATGCAGCCTACTATAAAAACCTCTTAAAGCCAGTTTTTCTTCTTCTTTGCCTTTCAGCTCCCTGTGAAGTATAGTTCATCAACTACCAAGCCACCTATCTTGTGCCAGATGTTTAAGTTCTTTCAAAGCCTTCTTTAACCATATCTCTTCTGTATCTTTCTTACATCTATCCCCAGCTCTCTTCTCTTCATGATTCTGGGTCACCTATTTCCTTCACCCTTTACATTCCATAATAGACTTTAACACCTTCATTTATATTTCTCCAGCTTTCTTCTCCATGCATTTTTCAGCCTCCCTTCCCCTGGGGTTTCCACAACAATAACTGTCATGTAATGCTATCAACAGGTTTCCTCAATGTTTACTTTTTTTTTTTATTACTGTGTAGGATTATACTTACCTTAATGATCCAATCCAGTTAGACAATTATTCAAATGTGAAGTTATTTTTAGTCAAAATAGGTTACTTATAGGCCCCTACCTGAAAAGGTTGGAACCTCAGGACTAGCCAGAAAGCCTAATGGTTAAAAAAAAAACCAGGTTAATGCTGCTTGTTTGCGCATTTTAAAAAGACTGTACCTCCTTCAACCTAGACCCAAAGACCATCAGTTATATTATAGGATGCATGTCCAAATATAAAAGACCTTATGGGTCTAGTAATAGCTTGCAATAATGGTTTGCTACTACTTAGTCGTTCCCCTTCAACCGTGAGGTGTAGAGGTTTGGAAGAGAGAGCGCCAACTATCCTATCTGTCTTCCTCCTGGCCTGGTTCTTATGTTAAATAATGGTTTGCACACGGTTTTATTCTTTGATTCCTCAATATGCAGATGACGCAATGTACAAAATATGGTGCAGTAGGCATACTGGTAGCTAGCATTGAGAATATGACCCAAAAAAAATACTTAAAAGTTATTGATTATGTTGGATAGCAAATGTTAAACTGTTCATTTTCTTAGCTGTATTAGAATGTTGTTTTAATAGCTATTTGTAAAGTGTTATTGGCTTTGTTATTTGTTTTCCAGCTCTTTCATCGGTTAGTTTAAAGTTAACATCTTTAAAGGCGGACGAAAGACAAGACGTAGGAAAATTTGTCTGGGAGTCTCTTTTTACCTGCTCTCACAGAAACTACTACTACTACTACTACCACATATTACAACAAATTTGAAACTGTGGTTACACCTGGTGGGTAATAATATATCTACTCCTGGCCAAAAATAAATAGTGACATGGAAGGATTCGAACTAAAATTAAGTGTGTCACCGTAAACTAACTGAACATATGAACGTCCCGTGCCGTCAGCCCCGATCCGATGGTGGTGAAAAACTGGGTCGTAAACTTCTGGCCCAATATCGGATATCCTTCCTGTTCTTTGTGATACAAATAACGATTAGTAGTATTATGTGGCACTAATATTACTAAACGTAACTTACATTTGCTACATTGAAAAAAAAAACCATTTAATTATAATTACTAAAACCTTCAATTCAGCGGGAAAGTCGTTCGACCACAACAGTTCAGTCGAAACTGTTTAAATTGGATGTTTTCAGCATAAGCTTAAAAATAAATAAAAACAAGAAACGTGGTCGTATCTGAAAGCTGTGATAAAATTTCTTTACCATCCACACGTAGCTAACTGTCAAGATAAGAAGATGATAAGAAGAAATGCACAAACCACAGGGGGGGAAAACTTTACCTCCTAGAGAAAATTAATAATCCTGTACCTCCCTGTGCATTGAAAATTTTCAAACGTCTGCTAGTCTGGGACTTTTGGTGACACTAACGCACAAGCACAATGGGCAGGTAACTCTCCTGTCCTTGTCATCAGGCGAGAGAGGTGGTCGAGTTCACGACAGGTGAGAGAGGGGGGTTAAGGTTGTCAACACACAAGCAGGTAAACGAACACGCTCTACCTATGTAGAAAATGCAGGTATTTAACGACACACCTTTGACGTAGATCATACAACGATATGCACGTCACGCGATGTCCCACTGCTTTACACTTTATCGAGTGTGAGTAGACAGTGTCAGCAGAAAACGCGAGTCCAGCATCTGGAATGGAATTTCTTTTAATATTCCTATTCAGTTATTGGATGGCGGATTCGAAACGTACACCTCGACACAGTGGAGTAACAAACTTATTTTTCGCCCAAGCAGAGGAAGCTTGTGAAACAGCCTGAAGACAAACCCTTTTCCTTTTTGTTTTTGTCAAATGAATAGGCCTACATGTTTTGTTTCAGGGGGGAAATTTTCAGTCCTTTTTATAACTATTTTACTGAAGATTCATTATTATTATAGTCGCAGATAAATTAAGAAAATAAATTGTTGGGCATAGATGGAACTCAATCACAGTATTTCCTCTTTTCTTGTTTGTATGGGTCCAAAGTCAGAAATAACTACGTTAAGATCTCCTAACAAAACAGTTTCCTGCTCGAATGTCATAATGGCAAGATTTGTAAGCCTCTCTTAGGAACATCGTAGATCTCATATTTGATTTAATCGACTTCATCAGCATAAATGAACCTTCACAAAATGCAACAGACGTACTTACTTACTTACTTAGTCGTTCCCCTTCTACTGTGAGGTGTAGAGGTTTGGAAGAGAGAGCGCCAGACTATCCTTTCGGCTGTCTTCCTCCTGGCCTGGTTCCATTCTAGTCCTCGGTCCTTCAAAGATTGTCTAATGTTGTCCTCCCAGCGGATTCTGGGTCGTCCTGGGGGTCTGGATCCCTGGCTCTTTGTTTCCCATGCTTGTCATGGTAGCCGATCTTCTCCCATTCTGCAGACATGGCCAAACCATCTTAATTGGGACTGTTCTACTTGGGTCTGCAGGGGGTGGGATTTAAGGCCTTGACGTATCGTCTGGTTGCGGACCATGTCTCTTCTTGTTACTTCAACCACCTTCCTAAGATACCTCATTTCTGAGGTTTGGATCTGGATTTTGTGGGTTGTAGTCATTGCCCATGACTCGCATCCATATGTCAAGGCTGGGACATAGGTGGAGCGGCACACAGTCATCTTCGTTTTCTTACTAACCTCTCTCTTGCTGAGGAATCCTTGATTTATGGCCTGAAAAAGTCTCCCAGCTGCTGCTTTTCGAGTGGCAAACTCTTGTTTGATGCTTCCCTTTCGATCTATAATAGCTCCGAGGTATTTAAAGTGGTCGACCTGCTGCAGGACCTGTTCTCCCACCTTAATCTGATGTCTTCTTCAGACATGGGCAGAATCAAGAGTGGCCAGTGCTTTAAATGCTTTCAAATCCATTCATTTAGAACCCCTTATAGAGATAGTCCTAATTCTCTCCCGGATGTTTTCCGTTTATTAATATTTGTGCTGTCGTCACACTTGTGTGCATGTCTACATTAAAGTCGTTTTGATAAATAAAAGTTGGATCTGCACAGTCCTTACGAAATTAATGGATGGGTAATTAAAAAATTGAAAATAGGTGATTCATCTTCTTCTTCTTCTTTGATCCTTAGCCGCCGACCGTCAAAGCAGTCAGTGGCCATCACGCCTAGTGGCGTCTTGTAGGGCAACAACAAATTGATTCCACTTTGCTCGGTCGGTGGTCATCCTTCGTACAGTGCCCCAACTCTGGTTCATTCTTTGCATCTCAGCCTCCACAGTCCTCCGCCAGGTTGTTTTTGGTCGGCCTCTCTTTCGTTTTCCTTCAGGGGTCCAAAGCATAGCTGTTCTTGTGATGGCATCGGGGTCTCTTTTGAGGACATGGCCAACCCAGCTCCAGCGTCTGCCAGCTATGATGGTGTGCATATCCTCTTGCTTGCTCCGAGTAAGCAGATCTTGGTTGGTGATGATATTCGGCCAAAAGATTCGGTGAATTTTTCTTAGGCATGTTGTGTGAAAAGAGGACAGTTTCGACATTTCCTTCTCTGTAACTCTCCAGCATTCCGCACCATAGAGAAGCACAGAAAGCAAACAGCTCTGATATAATCTTAATTTTGTGCTTGTGCTGTATTGAGAGGACTTCCAGATGTTGTTTAGGCTAAAAAAGGCTGTTCTTGCCTTGTTCATTCTGATGCTGATGTCTTTGCCTTTCCCCGCCGTCTGGTGTTACTATGCACCTGAAATTAATGGATGGGTATTTAAAAAATTGAAAATAGGTGATTCATCTTACGAGGACAAAAGATTACGAAATTAAGTAAGATGACTGATCGCCAGCTATCTTATTCGACTGACACATTTTAAAAACCCAATTAATTGTTTTGTTTGTTTGTTTTGTTGGTGGCAACCACGCATTTCATCTTTAGCGCTCAAACCTCCATCAATAGACTTTGACGAATCATAGCAGTTCTCTTCTCTTCCCCCCCCCCCCCCCCCCCCCCCCCCCCATATTTCGTCCACCCAACGAAACATTCCACACTTTGCACAAGTTTGAACGTCATTTCATGACGTCAGAACAGAATCCAATGTTGCAGGCGTAATTTTTTTCAATTAAGTATTGCTTTTGAATTAGAGATTAGAGCGAGACAGGCTGTTATCTCTCTAGCCTGAAGACATTTTAAATAAGCTTAATAAGCTGGGAGAACTTTCGACGAAAAAACAACAAACAACTGTAAATACAAATTTTTCTTTATAACAGCGAGAAGGTTGTCTTTCTCCATTCACGAGTCACGTAAAGACTATCTTTACCGACGAGGCACGTTCACAATAGGGTTTTCAAGTTACATACCAACAGGCGAAGGCGACAATACCTTTCAATATTTTCGGCCCTTCTTACAGTTGACCAGTTCGTCTATGCTATGTTGTTCAACTGCCCTGTATTGTTTCATTTTGTCATCTCGCAATTTTTTTTAATTTTTTTTTTTTTTGACGACATGACATGCAGAGTTCTTCAACAAGGACAACTTACAGAATCGTTTGGGATTAGATCGAGACAGGGATGCCTCTTGTCTCCATTTCTTTTCTTACTAGCAATAGATTGGGTTATAAAAACATCGACATCACACAACGGAAATGAAATCCAGTGGAAACTGAATAAACAGCTTGATGATCTAGATTTTGCTGATGACTTGGCTCTTCTGTCCCATAACCATAATCAGATGCAAGACAATATGAAAATACTCGATGAAAGGTCACAACAAGTGGGTCTGAAAATATACCGGGAAAAGACAAAGATAATGAGAATAAATGCAAGAAAGGATAACAAGGTTGAACTTGAAGAAACGCCACCAAAAGATGTAGAATCGTACACATATCTTGGCAGTAATATAGACAAAGTTGGAGGGACAGACAATTATATAAAAATAAAAGAATACAAAAAGCAAGAGGAGCTTTCATTGCATTGGGGAACATATGGAGATCAAGAGAAATCAAGTCCAATACGAAAATAAGAACCTTCACCTCAAATGTCAAGTCAGTTCTGTTGTATGGCTCTGAAACATTCATTCATTAATACCCCTCCACTCCCAAAGGAGCATAGGCCTTCAACAAACACATGCCAAGTCCTCATGTCACGTGCCATCATAGTTCTTTCCACGTTCTCCTTATCATTTTCATCTCTGTTTCCAGCTCTCTGCTCCGTGTGCTTCTTGGTCTACCTCTGCTTCTCTTGCCCTGGGGGTTCCAGAACAAGGACTGCCTTGTAATGCTATCAACAGGTTTCCTCAGTGTGTGTCCTATCCATCGCTATCGTCGTCTTCTCATCTCTTGTTCCACTGCTACTTGTCTAGTTCTTGTCATCAGTTCCACGTTGGTAACCTTGTCATACCATTTTAATCCTTCTATTCTATGCAAGCACCCATTTATGAAAGTCTGTAGCTTTTTGGTAGTTGTCTTTGTTGTTCTCCATGTCTCAGAGCCATACAATAGGACTGACTTGTGGTGAAGTGGGATGTTATAAATATTTATAGGGGACTTAGTGTACTGACTGAGATCAGCTGTGAAGGTATCTATATCTATTAAGAGTAGTGTATTATAGATAACCTTACTTGCTACCACATATCTATATATCTCAGTCAGAATTATTCTGGAATAGTGTGATGACTACGTTATGTGTCTAGGGTATGTGTATGATGAAGTGTAAGTCACAACAACAGACAGATAAACAATTTAATTTAATCCACTACTCTTGACAACACTGTGACACTCACATACATATAACACTCTATGAGAATATCTTAAGGAGTCACTGATAACTTTTCAAATAACAATATGTATTCATTGTTGTCATAAAGGTATATGTGTCCTGATTCAAATACAAAGGAACCAGGAATCACAATCAATTTTAATTACAAGTATATGTACAGACTTTATCAATATGAATATTGTAGTGACATATATTATTAATAATATCCTATGTGTGTCAGTTGTGTAGTAGTAATATGAGGTAATACTGGTTTTGTTTTGTTCAAGCTCTGTTGGTATTTGTCATCATGACTTCAATAGTTTGTCTTTTGGGACTAGTATTGGAGATGTTCTCAGTTCCTGATATTAAGACAATTAAATTCCCCTCTGAATGTTATTTTTACAAAGTCATTTCAAGATGAGGGGACATAATGTTGAGCTCAGCTGGCCAAATCAGCTTATCTTGCGTGATGGCGGCAGGAAAGGACTCCTCTGCTCGAATTCTCCCCTGGGCTCTGGAGACACCTCACTGATAGCTAAAAAGACCAAGGAGTATGCTGTCCGACTCTGGATTCAGCAAAGCTCTGACCAGGTGCTGCTCAATACCATCAAGACCACGGTCCCTGAAAACAAGAAGGATGTACCTTCTACTTCATAACTAATTTATACTCTCTTTTTACACTGAGCACAATACATCACAAACATTGAGTTCAGAGCGTTAGGCCAACTGTCAGCTTCATCTGAAATACTTTATACCAGTATTTACCTCCTTAATGGTTACCACGCCTCTGCACTTCCAGCATTATTTCTGTCTAATCAATAATCTAGGTGTCAGGGTACTGTTTGGCCATTCCATGCAGTTTTACTTTCCTCCGACACCTTCTGTTCAGGCGGGAGCATTATAGGCTTTACATCATGGAAACAAACACAGATACGTTGATTAGCAATGAATTCTGGCACAAATTCCCATCTGCTTATGTTCCAGGCTTTTATTTAGCAAAATATGAGCTGGCTTCAACGCACTGTTGCTTTATCAAGCTTATTTGACTAGTGGTCTCGAACTAACGCTCCTAAGTGAGTATATCAGCGAGTCTAGCCAATGGAGCCACGTTTCGACAAGTATTTGAAAAAATGTTACCTTTCCACGTCTCCCCTAACAACGATAGATAGTATTTATAGCCCGACCAATCGTGGTTAGTCTTTCATTTGTTGCGCTCCAATCAATTTGGAGTTTACATGGTAGGCTATTTCTGTAACGTAAGGTTTTTTCAAACACGTTATAAAAAAATTTTATGAGCAGAAATGATTCCATGTTGTCAGGCATCCCCACTATTTTATTTTGGTTATAATTTATTAATTCCTGGACTATGTGCGTAACGTTTTACATATTCTTTGTCAGCAAGCCCTAAGGAACCCAAATATCCAAATTTAAAAGAGCTACGTGGCTGCGTTCAAAATATGCAATTTCTTCTACCTCCTGTTTCGAAGATGTGCTGTCTGGGTACTGTAATGTTTTCAAACGTAAACCCATCTATTGTTATCTTTCCTAATAAGCGTTTTTTATGATTTTAAAACCTAACTCTGGGAAGGGTAGTGAATTTATCACTGTCCGTCCGAAAAAGTTAGTGCATGTAGCCTAACACGCGTGATAGTAGTAATTGTGTATCGCGTTACGCTTGTTGGGGGTGGCATTAATAGCGAGACGCGTGTTTAATTTTGCATGCGTTCCTGATTTTATTCGCCCCTCTCTCTTTCTATTTGAGTCCATCTGTTCGTTCGTTTTGGTAACGCAGTATAATTAATGTTAGGATTAATTTAGGTCATTACGCAGTCTGCCTCTCAATGTTTTTCCAAGAAATACAGCACACGTTTCATTGAAGAAAGCGGTTATAATACAGTAAGCTTTTACTATCAACGTGAAAGCGTTACAATTTGCAGACGAAGCAGAAAACAAGGGGGATTTCGAGTACCTTCTTTGTGACAGCACTGTTATTTTACCATTGCTCTTTTCTTTATTAATTTTATTTGTTAGGCTTCATATTTACCTAATAATTTATATATGTGGATTAGAATATTCCACGACACCTCCCCTCTTAAAACAGACATTATATGTCAGTCCTTTATTCTATATACACATAGAGAAATTTATTATTATTTCTGGGGTTTACGGTGATTCTCATCACACGGATGACGGCTTAAAAAATCCGCTCCCAAATTGGTTTTTCCAGATATATACTCAATGCTAAAATTATATGGAGCCAAAAGTAAAGACCATCGGAGTAACCTGGAGTTCTCATGCCTAGCCTGTGCTAGAAACGATAAAGGTTTGTGGTCTGTTTGCAACTTAAATGCCTTCCCATATAGATAAATATTGAATTTCTTTATCGCCCATATTACTGCAAGACATTCTTTTTCGCTAGTTGAGTAGTTGATTTCAGCTTTATTCAACTTTCTGCTAGCATATGCCACTGGGCTTAATTCCCCATCCAATGCATCTGATTTCTGTAGTAGAGTTGCACCTAGCCCAATATTACTTGCATCCGTCCTTACTGTGAATTCTTGACTTAAGTCAGGTAATTTCAAAATGGGTTTACTTGTGAGCTTTTCCTTCAATTCTTGGTAAGTCATTTCACATTGTGGTGTCCATGTAATGCGATCTGGATGTCCTTTACGTGTCAATTCAGTTAACGGTGCACATATGGAATTAAAGTTTTTGATATACTTCTGGTAGAAACCACATAATGAGACAAAGGATCTCACGTCCTTCTTGGTTTGTGGTCTCGGGGCTTTCTGTAGTTTCTCTAAATTCTTTGGGTCAGGGGTCATGTTTCCCTGATAAACTGTGTGTCCCAAAAATTCCAATTCTTTACATCCAACGCAACATTTGGTTGGTCGGGGCTGTTAAATTTGCCTCCCTAAGTCGACCAAACAGCATGTTCAGAGAGTCAATGTGTTCCTCAAATGTTTCTGTTGCTATAAGGATATCATCCATAAAATTTGTTATACAGGGATTATTCAGAGGATCCAATAATTTTCTCATCATTCTAGAGAAGACACTAGGCGCATTCTTCAATCCAAATGGCAATCTATTAAACTCATAGTGTCCTTCTGAGGTACTAAAAGCTAGGTATGGTCTAACCTCAGACTTTACTGGAATCTGATAGTATCCTTTACTCAGATCCACTTTTGAGAAATATTTAGCTTTATTTAGCCTGGCAAACAGCTGATTTGTATCCGGCAATGGATCCACCTGTCCTTCTGTAATAGCATTCAGTCTCCTGTAATCTATACAGAGTCTATGTTCTCCAGAGGGCTTCCTTAAGAGTACAACACCGGAACTATATGAGGATTCACTGTGTGAAATAATTCCCTCCTTCAATAGATAGTCTATCTCTTCCTTCAAAGCTTTCTCCTTAGCAAACGGAATCGAATATGGTTTCATACAGACAGGTGTGGGGTCTATCAGTTTCATATCATATTCCAATAGGTTTGTATGCCCTGGGCGGTCTGTTAACACCTCTGCATGATTATTTAGAACCTGTTGCACTCTCTCTTTCTGAGTTTTCGTTAAATGTGTACTGATTTTCACCTGTGCTGCTGTCTCACAGGGGTGTAATGGATATTCAAATGATGAAAGTGGTTCCTTTTTCATCTCCATGGCGATGGACAAGGTCAACAAGTGTGTCTCTTCCTGATGTTATCTTTCCAAATATTTCTTCAGGAGATTCACATGATAGATTTTTTCTTTCCCCTTCTTATCTATCTTATAATTTGTTCTAGACACCTTCTCTAAAACTGTATATGGACCCTGCCATCCAATTTGTAACTTATTCTGACTCCCAGGCAAAAGAAGCAGTACTTTCTCTCCCACAGCCAAATTTCTGTCTTTCGCCTTCCTGTTATAATAGGCAGCATGTTTCTTCCTGGCTTGTTTCAAATTTTCATTGGCAAGTTTCCAGCCAGTTTTTAACCGAGTGGTCAGCTCATTCACATATTGGTATGAAGATGTAATGTTTTCCTCTGCCTTTTCATCAGTCCACGTTCTTAACATAGCTACATATGGACCTTTAATTGTGTGGACCTATTTGTCCATGCACCGGTATGGTCTCTTCCACTCGAAGCTTTATAGTGATGATTTTTCCTCCCAGAATTATCATTCACAAAACGACCGCTACCAATTTTTCTCTTGGGGCTTTCTCCCCACTTAAAATTCTTGATGAGAGATTTCCTCTCTACATCCTTTTCCTCCAGTTTGTTTAAGTCCGATTGAGGGATTGTCGGCTTATCCTGGGGTAAGACATCTTTTTTGCACTCTCCGCATAGTGGCCATTGTAAAACAGTTAAGTGAAGCTTGTCCGTGAAAAGGGGCTTCCCATTCCATTTGGTCCACTTTATCAAATCTATTTTTCTTTTTATTATCAGGCCTAATTTTGCCCCGTGGCGTGTCCAGGTCCTGATCCATGTTCCCACTTGTGGGTGTTCCCTCATGTGCTATGCTACACCTTTCTACAAAATTCTCAATGTCCCATCTTGCTTTGGGCCAATAATAATTGTGAGCCACCTTTTGAATGATGGTACCTATCTTCTCATGGTCCCCATCTGGTTTCACATGTAGGCTCCTTATTAAGTCTGCCCTATATCTTTTAGGAAGTACCAGCTGTCCCTGACCTTTGGATCTAGCTCCAGTCTTCCTATACATCAACTTGATTTTCATGTAAAAATCTCCCTTGCCTGGAGTTGTATGACAAGTTGACAATTTTCTGAAACAAGGCTTGAGTGTTTTATCCCCAGCCTGTGCCTTCCTCATCTCTTCTGGAGTGGTATCTAACATAATATCCTCCTCCTGTCTTGAGGTCGACCTGACCTGAAGGGTTGCCATATACACAGGTTTCCTTCTGCAACGGTCAGTGTCATGATTGTCCATCTGACAATTTTTACACCACCTTTTTCCTTGGTTGAAAGATTTTCTTTCATCATATTTCCTTTCATCGAATTGTGGGAATTTATTTTTATTTTCATACCGTGGCCTATCAGACTGGTGCTTACCTTTGTGTTGATCCCTAGGATCAAATTTATTAAAGTTCTGTGGTGCCCTAAAGTTATCCACTTGTTTCTTTTTATTACCTGTTACCTCTGCTTGAGCTGCTTGATACCTTTCAGCAACATTTAGCAACTCACCCAGCCTCTCTGCACCTTGTTCCATGAGAAACTTTCTCAGGTCTGGAGCCATGGACTCTCTTAATTGCTCTATAAGGACCATTTCCTTAAGATCTTGGGTTTTCCCCAGAGAAGTCCATTTCTCCAAGTATGTCTCTATTCGTGCAGAGAACTGGTGATAGGTTTCACCTGACAGTAGTTTAGCATTCCTAAATTTTTTCCTATAAAATTCTGCATTCTTTTCATACCTTAACAAAAGAGCCTGCTTTAGCATGTCATAATTTTCCTGATCACCTCTGCTCATTTTTGCAAAAACTTCATAAGCTGCCCCACGAAGTCCCTGAGATAACTTTAAGCTCCACCTTTCTCTCTCTAACCCATACGTGGTAGCTAATAGTTCATACCTATTTAGGTAGCTCTCTATATCATCGTCTTTCTCAACAAAATGATCTAAATGAAAATTCATAGCTGAGGTTGAGGCTCCTTGGCTAGCAGTGGCATCAGAGGCAAAGGGACTGGCACCATTTTCAGGAGCATGGCCCTGAAACTCAAACTCCCTTAGTCGTAATTCATGTTCCCTTTGTAATCTTTTCTCCTCCTTTTCTGCTTCCCTCTCTGCAGCTAATCTCTTCTCTTCCCTTTCTGCAGCTAATCTTTTGTCTTCTCTTTCTGCTTCCAATTTCTTAGCCTCTTTGTCAGCCTCAATCTGCAACCTCTTAGTCTCAGCCTCAGCTTGCAACCTCTTAGTCTCAGCCTCTAACTTTCTTTCGGCCTCTTTTTCTAATCTTCTTTCTTCGCGTTCAATAAATTTGTCACATTCCGTAGTGACATAGGCAACCATAACTTGCCCATCTAATCCTAACTCTTTTGCAGTCTGTACAGCAGCAGATCGAAACTTGGCCAGGTCCGCCATTGTCTATCAGGTAAATTTCTACAATGTCTAACCAACAATTTAATCTCTAAATATATCTAATGGACAACACAGGCACCGTGAGCTCAACCTTATTTAATTCCACCCAAGGATACCTTTTAATTCTTATATTCCCTGAAGTGAATTACCCCCAATATTTTTAATAGGGAAAGATTCAAAATCCCAAGAGCGAGACCCCAATATATGTGGTGAAGTGGGATGTTATAAATATTTATAGGGGACTTAGTGTACTGACTGAGATCAGCTGTGAAGGTATCTATATCTATTAAGAGTAGTGTATTATAGATAACCTTACTTGCTAACCACATATCTATATATCTCAGTCAGAATTATTCTGGAATAGTGTGATGACTACGTTATGTGTCTAGGGTATGTGTATGATGAAGTGTAAGTCACAACAACAGACAGATAAACAATTTAATTTAATCCACTACTCTTGACAACACTGTGACACTCACATACATATAACACTCTATGAGAATATCTTAAGGAGTCACTGATAACTTTTCAAATAACAATATGTATTCATTGTTGTCATAAAGGTATATGTGTCCTGATTCAAATACAAAGGAACCAGGAATCACAATCAATTTTAATTACAAGTATATGTACAGACTTTATCAATATGAATATTGTAGTGACATATATTATTAAAAATATCCTATGTGTGTCAGTTGTGTAGTAGTAATATGAGGTAATACTGGTTTTGTTTTGTTCAAGCTCTGTTGGTATTTGTCATCATGACTTCAATAGTTTGTCTTTTGGGACTAGTATTGGAGATGTTCTCAGTTCCTGATATTAAGACAATTAAATTCCCCTCTGAATGTTATTTTTACAAAGTCATTTCAAGATGAGGGGACATAATGTTGAGCTCAGCTGGCCAAATCAGCTTATCTTGCGTGATGGCGGCAGGAAAGGACTCCTCTGCTCGAATTCTCCCCTGGGCTCTGGAGACACCTCACTGATAGCTAAAAAGACCAAGGAGTATGCTGTCCGACTCTGGATTCAGCAAAGCTCTGACCAGGTGCTGCTCAATACCATCAAGACCACGGTCCCTGAAAACAAGAAGGATGTACCTTCTACTTCATAACTAATTTATACTCTCTTTTTACGCTGAGCACAATACATCACAAACATTGAGTTCAGAGCGTTAGGCCAACTGTCAGCTTCATCTGAAATACTTTATACCAGTATTTACCTCCTTAATGGTTACTACGCCTCTGCACTTCCAGCATTATTTCTGTCTAATCAATAATCTAGGTGTCAGGGTACTGTTTGGCCATTCCATGCAGTTTTACTTTCCTCCGACACCTTCTGTTCAGGCGGGAGCATTATAGGCTTTACATCATGTTTGCTACTGAACTACACATATATACAGGCATAAATTAACAATTCACATTCTTCTCTTCTTCTTCTTGCGATCGCATCTTTGATGATTACACCGTCAGACGAGTTCTCATGATGAATTCGACTGTTGTTTGAAGTTCCTCTTTAACTCCATATAGCTTTGAGTTTAGTGTTGAGTCATTGGGCCAGTATATCTTTCTTAACTGGTCATACAGAGGACAGTCCTGTAGAACATGCTCAGCAGTTTGTTCGTTTAATCCACATGTGCACAGTGGTGAAGCAGACAATCGTAGCTTGTGCATGTGTTTATTCAGTTTGTTATGCCCTGTCCTAAGTCGAAAAATAGTTGTCTGTCCCTGCCGGTCGAGAGTGTGATAGTCGTCTTTGGGTTGGTTCTGTTCTCTTCTGATAGTCTGGATAGCTCTCTTTTTCTCAAAGTATGTGACTTCATTATCTTCTTGTTCACATTCTCCTCCCTTTTTGCAAGTTTATCTGCCTTTTCATTTCCGGGTACACCACAATGAGATGGTACCCACTGAAGTATGGTTCTCTTTTTGGCAGCTACCTTGTTTAGTTCATTTCTCAGATGCGGGAGTTTACCACCCTTGAGAGCTTGCAGGACAGACAGTGCATCTGTGAGGATGACTACCTGGTGGCAGTCAGAGTTGGTGTTATTAAATCATATTTGCAGCTTGCTCTAGAGCTTGAACCTCAGCTGTATAGTTGGAACAGAATTTACCAGTGGGAATGTACCTAGTCTCATAGTGGTTGTCAGGATATGAGATAAAGATACCGGCACCTCCATTCCTAACAGCATTAGTTGCTGATCCATCTGTATAGGCATGTATCCATGATTGATCGGGATAGCTTTCTTGGATCATACTCAATGTAGCAGTTCGTTTTTGCAGATCATTATACTCACATCCACTTGTGAGACCACTGACTGTTGTATTAATTTGGAGGGCACTGCTGGCCTGCTCCCATGGTACAGGGTATAGGGTGGGCTTCAGTGGTGTTGTCTTCATGGATAGGTCTTCTTGATGCTGTCTTATAAGTCTTTTTCCCCGATGCACAAAGCTGCTACGCTTTAGACGTCCCAATGCCAGATCATCTAGTCTTGCCTTCATTGGGTGCATTGGCATACTGTTGTACTTTTCCATCTGGATCATGGTTTTGTGTCTCTTCTATGGGACAATGTCTGTAATCCAGCAACCTTCTGCATCTCTGTTATTGGTGTAGTTTTCATGGCTCCTGTAATGAGCCTGAGAGCTTGATTTTGCACCTTGTCCAAAGACTGCAGATGTGAGTTAGCAGCTGATGACCATGCTGCTGAGCTAAACTCTAAGTGTGGTCTTATTACTCCATTATAAATCTTCTTTAGATTTCGTTCATTTGCTCCCCAGTTGGTACCTGCTAATTTTCTGAGTATGCCTAGTCGTCTTCGGGCCTTTCCTTCTGCATTTTCAATATGCTTATTCCATGTAAGCCTTTGGTCAAATGTCACCCCAAGATAGGTGGGGTAGCTTTCTTCCTTGATCACGGTTGTCCCTAGGTGTATGTTAGCTGATTTGTCCTTGGGGGCGAGGGAGAACAGTGTTGTGGAGGTTTTGTCTGTGTTTATTGTGATAAGCCATTTCTCTGCCCATGACACTAGCATGTCTGCTGCCCGCTGCATTCTATAATTTGCTGTGGCGACATTTTCATCAGCGCACCAGAGTACTAGGTCATCTGCATATAAGGCAGCTTTAACTCCTGCAGGGAGATCTTTCACCAGGTCATTGATGTAAACAAGGAAGAGTGTTGGGGAAATTACTCCTCCTTGAGGTACCCCCTGATGGAGCAACACTTTTCTGCTCTGCAGACCGTCAAGAGTGACTCTAGTTCTCCTGTTATGCAAGTATGACTGGATCCATTTCATCATGTTGCCTTGGATTCCACTTCTCCTAAGTTTTGCAATGAGGCCATCTTTCCACACCTTGTCAAAGGCCTGCTTGAAGTCGACCAGATCGTTAGGACCTTTTTCTTCTCCTGGAAGGCAACTTCTATTGCTTGAGACAAGTAAGTAACTTGGTCTTCTATACTGTAGCATTCTCTAAATCCAGCTTGTTCCGGCACCAGGATCTGCTCAGACTCTAAATACCATTTCAATCTGTGGTTGACTATTCGCTCCATAGTCTTCCCAACACAGCTTGTGAGACTGATTGGCCGGTAACTTGCAGCCTCGGTCTTACATTTCCCTTTCTTTAGTATGGGTATTGTGATGGCTTCTCTCCATACTTGGGGTACCGTTCCTTTCAACCAGCTGTGGTTGAATATCTCAAGCAGTTTTGTCTTTGCTGCTGAGCTCAGATTTACTAGCATTTCGTTGCTGATTTTGTCTGGGCCGGGTGACTTTTGAAACTTAAGCTTGGAATAGCCTTCTGTAGTTCTCCTAGTGTGATGGGTTCCCTCATTGGGGCAGGAGTATCTGTCTGTCCCATGGTTGCCAGTATTTCTTTTCTTATCTCTCTCTGATGGTCTATGTTAATGGGTAAGTTGCTTTCTGAACTGTATCTTCTAGCAAACAAGTCTGCAGCTTGTTTTCCTCTGAAAAGTTTGCCACCTTCATCCAATGTGATAGTCTGCCTTGGTGAGGAATGCTCTTCATTTAGAGACTTGACTAATCTCCAAAGTTTCCTGCCGTCTTTCTCAAGGTTCAGCGATGCCGTTTTAGTTCTCCAGCTTTTCCGCTTTTCTTCTAGCTTTGTTCTCTGAAACTCTGCTACAGCCTTTTTCCATTTGTTGTGAGTTTCAAGTGAAGGCTGAGACTCTGCGTCCTTTCTAGCCTTGTCCATAGCTTCCTGACGTTCTTGGAGTGTGCTGGACCAGTATGGTATGTAGTTACGCCGGCATCCTTTGGGAATGGTTTCTTTTGCAGCTTGTAGTATGCATCTGTTGAAGTCTTTTACCACTTCATTAATGTCTCTGTTCTGTACCTTGAGGGTAGACAGCAGCGTGTTCACCTGATGCCTGAATAAACCCCAGTTGGCTTTTTTGTAGTTCCATCTTGTAATGGCTGGGCCTGTACTGAGAGTTGCACTCTGGACAGTAAGAAAGATTGGGCGATGGTCGCTTCCCCCTAGTTGGTCTCCTACTTCTCTACTAATAGATCCAGCTATATCTGGTGTGGAGAAGGCAAGATCTGGTGTTGAGGTTGTGTGCCATCCTCTGGAGTAGAAGGTAGGAGTATCTGTGGCATTATTGACTAGGATTAGGGAGTGATCATCTTGCCAAGTTTCAACCTCTTCACCTCTGTGATCCAGATGGTTATAGCCCCAGCTCTGGGAGGGGCTATTAAAGTCTCCAACTGCTATAAAGTTGGTGGCTGGTACCTGTATAGAGCTGAGACTCAGGGGTTTGTTGTTCGGACAGTAATAGTTCAGGAGTTCTATTTCCATCTTGTCTACCTTTATCTGCAGCAGCTGATATTCTGCTCCATCCATGAAGGTTTTCCTTTCGTGTGCAGGAATGTTATTCCTTACAAGAGTAAGTACTCCTCCTTTTCGTCTATCTTGTCTGTCGGATCTGAAGCATTGATATCCCCTTATTTTAAAGGTTTGATCTGCTTTCAAGTGAGTCTCTTGGATACAGCAAACACTGACTTGCTTCTCATACAAGATGTTTTCCAGCTCTGTCTTTTTGCTGTATCCAGCCTGCTTGCTGTTCACTCCCTCTGCATTCCAGTGCATCATGACAAGTGGCACTCTGGGTTTCTCTTTTTCTGTTTTGTTTTGGTCAGTAGTTCTCCTCCGCCGTCTGTTGACTCCACAAGACGGTCTAGAGGGTCCTCCAGTAGCTGAGGGTGGGCTCTGTCGAGGCTCAGAGCCCGGCACTGCACCTGCCTGGTGGAGCTCCACAGGGCGAGCACCAGAACGAGATTTATTTGACGGTGTACTCTCCATAGAAAAAAAAAAGCGAGTTGCATGATACTGTGGTTTCCGGTGCGCCTTCTGGCCCAGTATCTACGACTTTAGCACCTGTTCAACGGGAGAGTGGGCTCATCCCTAATCTGTTTATGTTCCCAGTAGTAGACTATTCGCAAGCAGCCTGGGGGTGTCACTGCTCTGCGCAGACCTTGTTTACCGAGGCGGCGTCCGAGCTCGTATGGTGAAAATATGGTTGCATTATCTTCAAAATAGCCCTGTCTTTCCCGTGGCTTTTCTGCCATCCTGCAACTTTGAGTTAGGGAGTTCTGAGCTCCAGTCTCTTTCCCAGGCATTTTATCCTGGCCTGGCACGCATACAGAGGACCCCACTTCTGGTTCTAAGTTAGCAGTTGGGGATAGGTGGGGTAGCACACTGTGCATTCCCCGTCATCCAGGGGGCTCTCCAACTATGCAGAGCTTGCACAATGCTGTGCTCTGGTTCGGGGCTCTCCCAAGGAATCCTCACGTCCTGCACAGAGCCACTTCCCGATACCCACCACCTGCCAACCCTCCATTGTAGAAATCTCCTGCATGCGGCCATCCAGTCAAGAGCCAGTATTAAGTCTGGTGCCCAAGTGATCCCCCAAGCTCAGTGTGCAATGCTGGGTTCTCATCATGCTGCAACACAGGAGGGATTGTGATGCTCAGCCATCTCTCTCAATTCTGCACCGATAAGTGACATCGGGGACTTAACTTTGCCTCAGTACTGGGAGGCCCCGTTTCCGGGTACACCACACACAGCCAATTGAGGCAACGGTCGCCATGGGCGTGATAGACGACAAACAGTGAAGAATGAGGCAAGAAAGCATTTAACCCATGAAGTGGGGGTGGATTGGTGCAGACCAGAGCATGTACCACTCGCCGGTGGGTTCTGCATCTACACCTATAGGGTTCCACCCACTCCTCAGCCCATTTAGTCTGGCCCCTCACCCAGGACCTGTCCGGCTTGGGTGACCCTGCCAGGAGTAAAACTCCCGCCGGCATAGCTCCCGGGATCATTGAGGCGCTCAAGCTCTCCAACCACGGCAAGGTAGGCTTACATGTGGAGAGAATTCACATTCAATTTTCATTAAAAGATACTGAATGTTTCAAGCTTACCACAATTCATGGAAACAAACACAGATACGTTGATTAGCAATGAATTCTGGCACAAATTCCCATCTGCTTATGTTCCAGGCTTTTATTTAGCAAAATATGAGCTGGCTTCAACGCACTGTTGCTTTATCAAGCTTATTTGACTAGTGGTCTCGAACTAACGCTCCTAAGTGAGTATATCAGCGAGTCTAGCCAATGGAGCCACGTTGCGACAAGTATTTGAAAAAATGTTACCTTTCCACGTCTCCCCTAACAACGATAGATAGTATTTATAGCCCGACCAATCGTGGTTAGTCTTTCATTTGTTGCGCTCCAATCAATTTGGAGTTTACATGGTAGGCTATTTCTGTAACGTAAGGTTTTTTCAAACACGTTATAAAAAAATTTTATGAGCAGAAATGATTCCATGTTGTCAGGCATCCCCACTATTTTATTTTGGTTATAATTTATTAATTCCTGGACTATTTGCGTAACGTTTTACATATTCTTTGTCAGCAAGCCCTAAGGAACCCAAATATCCAAATTTAAAAGAGCTACGTGGCTGCGTTCAAAATATGCAATTTCTTCTACCTACTGTTTCGAAGATGTGCTGTCTGGGTACTGTAATGTTTTCAAACGTAAACCCATCTATTGTTATCTTTCCTAATAAGCGTTTTTTATGATTTTAAAACCTAACTCTGGGAAGGGTAGTGAATTTATCACTGTCCGTCCGAAAAAGTTAGTGCATGTAGCCTAACACGCGTGATAGTAGTAATTGTGTATCGCGTTACGCTTGTTGGGGGTGGCATTAATAGCGAGACGCGTGTTTAATTTTGCATGCGTTCCTGATTTTATTCGCCCCTCTCTCTTTCTATTTGAGTCCATCTGTTCGTTCGTTTTGGTAACGCAGTATAATTAATGTTAGGATTAATTTAGGTCATTACGCAGTCTGCCTCTCAATGTTTTTCCAAGAAATACAGCACACGTTTCATTGAAGAAAGCGGTTATAATACAGTAAGCTTTTACTATCAACGTGAAAGCGTTACAATTTGCAGACGAAGCAGAAAACAAGGGGGATTTCGAGTACCTTCTTTGTGACAGCACTGTTATTTTACCATTGCTCTTTTCTTTATTAATTTTATTTGTTAGGCTTCATATTTACCTAATAATTTATATATGTGGATTAGAATATTCCACGACATGACTTCACATTTGAGTTGAAGATTCTTATTTTCGTGTTGGATCTGATTTCTCTTGATCTCCATATATTTCCCAATGCAATGAAAGCTCCTCTTGCTTTTTGTATTCTTATTTTGATATCACTGTCTGTCCCTCCAACTTTGTCTATATTGCTGCCAAGATATGTGTACGATTCTACATCTTGTATTGGTGTTTCTTCAAGTTCAACCCTGTTATCATTACCTGCATTTATTCTCATTATCTTTGTCTTTTCCCTTTGTATTTTCAGACCCAATTGCTGTGACGTCTCATCGAGTGTTTTCAATTTGTCCTGCATCTGATTACGGTTATGGGACAGAAGAGCTAAGTCATCAGCAAAATCCAGATCATCCAACTGCTTAGTCAGAGTCCACTGGATTCTATTTCTGTTGTGTGTTGTCGATGTTCTCGTAACCCAGTCTATTGCTAGAAAGAAAAGAAACGGAGACAAGAGGCATCCCTGTCGCTCTCCTGTTCTTATCCCAGACGGTTCTGTAAGCTGTCCTTCATGAAGAATTCTGCATGTCATGTCTTCATATGTTTTCTTTATTAAATTAATGATCATCAGGGGAACTCCATAATGCCTCATCAATTTCCAAAGTGATTCTCTGTCTACACTGCCAAATGCCTTTTCGTAGTCCACAAATCCGATGTATAGTGGTGAATTCCATTCCAGACTTTGTTCAACTATTATTCTCAAAGTGGCTCTCTGGTCTGTACAGGATCTGTTTTGTCGAAAATCTGCTTGTTCATCTCTCAGTTTCTTGTCTATGGACTCTTTTAATCTTTCAAGGATAATCCTGTTTAATACTTTTCCTGGCACTGAAAGTTACATTATTCCTCTATAATTTGTGCACTCTTGTAAATTTCCCTTCTTAGGCAACTTAACCAGATATCCTTCCTTCCATTCTGCTGGTATCTCTTCCTTCTCCCAGACTTTACCAAGTAATTTATATAACATCTCTGTAGCCGTGTCGATATCTGCTTTGATGGCCTCTGCTGGAATGCCATCAGGTCCAGACGCTTTTCCATCTCTTAGAAGCTTTATGGCTTTCTTTATTTCTTCCTTCGTTGGTCTTTCACCGTTAATTTGTAGCTCTTCTTCTGCTGGCTGGATGTCACAGGGGTTTTGTGGAGCTGGTCTATTGAGAAGGTTCTCAAAATATTATGTCCACCTCTTCATTTGCTCTTGTATATTGCTGAGCAGTTTTCCATTCTTGTCTGTTATGAAGCAACTTGTTTGCTTGTATTTCCCCGTTAGCTTCTTTGTGCTGTTATACAGTTCTCTAATATTCCCTTTGGCTGCAGCATCTTCTGCCTCTCTTGCCAACTCCTCAATATACTTCCTCTTGTCTCTTTTGATACTTCTTTTTACTTCTTTGTTTGCTTCTGTGTACACTTCTTGAGCCTTGGCTTTGGAACTTCTGGTTTTGCTTGTGTTTAAATCTGCTTTCTTGTTTTTCCTGTCTTTTATCTTATTGATGGTTTCTGTTGTTATCCATGCTTTTTGTTGTCGTTCCCTTTTCCCCAGTATTTCTTCACATGTCTCATTCCATACCGTTTTGATTTGCTGCCAATAGTCTTCTGTATTCTCTGCATCTTCCAGCTGTTGGAGCACGTGGAATTTGTTGGATATTGTGACCGCAAATTTGTCTCTTGTTTCTTGATTTCTTAGATGTCTTACATTAAATTGTTGTCTATAATTTTGCATTGCTGCATATCTGTTGAGTTTCATTTTTACTTTGGCTATCAGAAGGTGGTGGTCTGATGCCACATCTGCTCCTCTATATACCTTTACATCCTGCAATGATGATCTAAACTTCTTGTTTATGCATATATGATCAATCTGATTTTCTGTTCTATGGTCTGGTGATATCCATGTTGCCTTGTGTATTCTCTTATGTGGAAACATGCTTCCTCCTATAGCCAGTTTATTTGAAGCACAGAAGTTTGAGAATAGTTCCCCATTTTTATTCATTATTCCTAGCCCCTGTTTTCCCATGACTTCTTCAAAGCCGGTGTTGACTGTACCTATCTTTGCATTCATGTCACCCATCAAAATTGTGATGTCTCTTCTTTTTACTTTTTCCATAATTTCCTGTAATCTAGTATAAAATGCTTCTTTCACAGACTGTTCTTTGTCATTAGTTGGTGCATAACATTGGATGACATTTACATTTATTTTCTTTTTAGCTGTTTTAAAAGAAGCTTTTATTATTCTGGATCCAACGGCTTCCCATTCGATGAGTGCTTTCTGTGCTTCTTTAGATAACATAAGAGCTACCCCTTCACTGTGGTGTGAACTTTCGTCTTCATGTCCTGAGGACAGCACCAATTCACCTGTGATGAGTTTCTTCCTGTCTACCCCCTTCCACTTTGTTTCACACAGTCCCAGAACCTCGATTTTATATTCCCTCATCTCTGCTGCTACTTGTGCCACTTTCCCTTGTTCGTTTAATGTCCGAACATTCCAGGTCCCAAATCTGGAAGTTCTCCTAGAAGAAAGAAGGTTAGTCAGCAACACAGACTCCTTTCGGCTTTCTCTGTGTTGCATCATACACCTCCCTGCGAGAGGACCTTCCCCTGTCTTGAATGGCTGTGTTTTATTTTCTTTAATTGACTTGTCCATGTTTGTTGAAGTTTTTTGTGGTTTAAATTTTTTACAGGATGGGGTAACCGGCCCCATGCCCAACCCTCCTTAGTCGCTTTCTACGAATTGCATGGAAGGGAACAGTGTTACTATTCTTTGCTCCCCTTTCGGGCCCCGGTAACACACGGGTGGCTCTGAAACATGGGAAACAATAAAAACAACAACCAAAAAGGTATAGACTTTCATAAATGGGTGCTTGAGTAGAATAGAAGAACAGAAATTGTATAACAAAATCACAAACGTGGAAATGATGACAAGAACCAGATAAGTGCCAGTGGAACAAGAGATGAGAAGAAGACGCTGGCGATGGATAGGACACACATTGAGGAAACCTGTTGATAGCATTACAAGGCAGTCCTTGTTCTGGAATCCCCAGGGACAGAGAGGCGGAGGTAGACCCAAAAAACACATGGAGAAGACAGCTAGATACAGAAGTTAAAATGATCAGGAAAACATGGAAAGAACTTGAACGGTTGGCACGTACAGGAGGACTTGGCATATGTTTGTTGAAGGCCTATGCTCCATGCGGAACTAAAGGGTATTGATTGATTAACGAGTCGCATCATTTTTTTTTTTATGTGGCTTAGTTCTCGCTTTCATTCTGATTTGTTTTCATTAGTTTGTTCCGGACGTAGGCCTTGTGGATGTAACGTAGGCCTTGTGGATGTAACGTAGGCCTTGTGGATGTAACGTAGGCCTTGTGGATGTAACGTAGGCCTTGTGGATGTAACGTAGGCCTTGTGGATGTAACGTAGGCCTTGTGGATGTAATGTAGGCCTTGTGAATGTAACGTAGGTCTTGTGGATGTAACGTAGGCCTTGTGGGTGTAACGTAGGCAATCATCTTGGTTCGCTGTCCAAGTATGACGCAATACCTATTTTCGATTACTCTTGTCTTTTCTGCTATAATGTTTGTTCCCTTGGTGTCATAAATGGGATTTTGAGTAGGCATAAGACAATTTATTCTGAGTATACATCGCAGCTTTTCAGCGAAACCAGACGGGTTGTATCATTTGTATTTATTCATGTATTTTGCTTAGTTCCGTTTTGTTTTCTTTCTGTTTTTGTTCCTTTGACGAATGCCTTGTCGCCGTTAAAGTTAAAGTTAGTTGCTTATCCTTTACAGGACGTGGCAATCAACCCCAGCTTTTATTGGCTGTTTGTGATTTTTCTAGGCAATTTTTTTTTATTCAGTAGTTTGCCATTGCTTTCTGAACGGTACGGCGCTTATACCATTGTTAAAAATCCACACAAAGCGATCTGCTACCAAACCGCCTGCAGCAGGTTTCGAACCTGGTATATCTGGATTATGAAACTGCGTTCATATCCATTAGGCCACAGACGCCGACATTGTCGCCGTTACGCATGCAATTGTGTCTGTCCTGTGCCAGGAGTATAAGTGGGAAACCATGTTTCGTTATTTTCTTTCTAGGTCTTTCTAAAGCTCTTTGTCAGTCTTAAGGTAGTTTGTATTATCTACATTATCGTTATGCTGTTTTTTATCGCCGCAGCCTGATCTCACAACAGTTTTTTTTTTATCAAAGCAGGTACAAATATTATCTTTGCCTATGTTTTGTTTCTGACGCACTTTCAGCTTATAATTAATCCTAATTGGCATATACCAAATACAACGGCCGTTTTCCTTAGCTTTAGTGGGATTATTACATCATCACACACAGCTGACGTGACATACGTGCCAGTGATGGATTAAGATAATGGCTGACCCAGTATGCAATCGGAAGTAACCGTTTAATGATTAAGGAGTTACTTCAATATTTAAAATAGATAACGAGTTTCGTGATTTTAAATACACGACTTCTTATTTAACCCCTGCTTTGACCTAATGCTATTTTGACCTTGGTACATTCCACTTACCGTGAGTCACCGCGCTTGTATGTCATCTGGTTCACGTGGAGAGGATTACGGCCGTATAAAATTGCACTCGGATAGCTTAAGGGCAGATAGGCGAAATCCTCAAAACAGGATATAAAGTGATTTCAGTCACAGCAAAGGAACGTTCGATTAATATAAATACTTGGATTAGTTGTGCACTAAAAGAAATGATTTCAGTGTTAGAAACTTCTCGACATTTTTCAAGTTGTTAGAGCCAAATAAGATTAGAAAGATAATAGTGATCTAGTATTAAATCTGTCGTGTTTGAAGTTAACAAGAAACTTGTTGATGACAAGGAAGAAAACATAATAAAAGGAAGATAAACAATGATAATGAAGGTGGTGAGGGTGATATTGATGCTGGCGATGGTGATTGCCACGACGAGGATGACGACGACGATGATGATGATGATGTTTCTTTACTCTTAACTCCCCTCATGTTATTGGCACAGCTGCTGTTATTAATGTCGTGCTGGGAAATCGACAGATTAAATATGGAAAAAGGACACAACTAGGACTAAACAAAAACTAGTATAGTCTAAGAAGGCAGTTCTTAGTGCTACCAATTAAAACAAACACGGGACGTTTCGGGGTTCACCCTTCGTCAGCCACAGTTACAAACACGCAACAAGGACAAGAAATACAGACGTGTTAACGAAATATTTTATAAAAATATGAAATTAGAGAAGTACACAAAATAAAGTAATCACCAAACGAAAACAGGGTAGTAGCAATGATAGTAGTATAGTGTAAGTAAATAAATTGAATCAGATATTATACTTTATTTATTTGCTAAAAATGGACGATTACAATTTTTTGTTTAATCAATTAATCGATTAAAATTTTTAAACCGATTATTCGATTAATTATTCCATGAAAATCTCAACCCTTCTATATATATATATATATAAGGAGATGTCCATAACACGTAAATACTTCTGAGAAACAGTTTCCTATTTCTCAAAATAAATCCTCCGCAATGAGGACAGGAAGATGGAAAAAATAAATACAGTGGAAGCAACTCTTGCCGCACTAAATTTGAATGAGTGTATTGATTGTTTCCCTTTCGTCACGGGTGGGGGGGGCTTTTCCTACCTTTTTTTTTCTTTCCTCTCCCGTGTGTTGCCACGCCCATATATCTATCTATCTATATCTGTTGGTCTGTCTATCAATCTGCCTGTCTTTCTGTCATTCTGTCTGCATGCATACGATTATGTCTATCAGTCATTGCATCTGTCTCCACGTATCAGTCCATCCAAATATATATATATATATATATATATATATATATATATATATATATATATATATATATATATATATATATATGTTTATAATAATAATATTATTATTAAATATATATATATATATATGTTTATTTACCTGTTTATCAGTGTGTGAATGTCCATCTACCTGTATGCTTGTGTGCATGTATTAATCTACCTGTTTATTTGTCTTTATCTGTCCACCTGTCAGCGTACATACATTTATCGGCATCTTGACCCTGAACCGCCCCTAACTAATTCCCACGGACGTTTTCTATATCCCCATTCATCTCGTCTTAATTTTTTTTTTTCATTGCAATAACTCTATTTTTTTAATCAGTATTCCCGCTGTTAGTCATTCTTTCATAAGACAGAATAACTAGTGGTGTTGGTAGTGGCTACCTTTGGGTTAATTTTAACAGTTGGTGGTGGTCATGATGATGATGATGATGGTGGTGGTGATGATGCTAATCTCTAACGAAATAAAGAAACAATATGCTAACTGCTCCCTCACGCAAGCTTTAAGAAGCGACTATTCTGAGGTTTTGTATGAGGCTAGCAACCTCATCACATAAAACAAATAGCTACAGTAATCACGGCTATAAAAGTACATGAAATCTTTGGTACAGGCTTCATGCAAGAAACCAGCTACAGTAGTGACCACTTGTTCATAAGGAGTGAAAATGGTAATGATGATGATGATGTTGGTGTTGTTGATGATGATGATGATGATCACGACAACAGCAGCAGCTTCATCCGAGAAGTAGAATAATAATAATAATAATTTAGTCATAACTTTAAACACCAGGGGAATAACAGTAATCCACTACAGTTAAACATGACGTAAAACACAGACATGTTCAAACAAGACTGACAAATTTACTGTCTGTAGCGGAAGGTTTTATATGTGTGAGATGATAGTGCTAGAGTAGAAATAGTATTCTCTCCAGAATGTGTGAGGTCCCAGTGACAGAGAAGTACACTGGTATCACTCGATAGTCACGGCTGTGAAAGTATCTGGACTGAAAATATTCAGAGAACAGTCAGACCTTACTGCGCCACCTCCGCTATGTGACCACCTGTGATATAATAAAAATTCAACCAAACTCAGTATCAACTATATTGAATGAATAAAGCTGGTGAATACAATTTATATCCTCTTTATTTACATCTATCTAATTGTGGTGATTGTGTGTGACTGGTGATACAAAAGTTATATTTATACAAAACCAAATTGGCGAATTCAATTACAGTTTTTGCAAGTTAAACTAAAATGTCATTTCTTTAGACTCTTCCAATTAGTTGGGTAATAGACTTCTTCACTGTCTTATTCACTTTATAACTTTCACTAGTTTATCACGCAAATTGTCATCACAAAACTCTGCTTGACAATTATCACTTCTTGGTTGCACGATTGTCACAAATATCACTCATCTGTTAGGTTAATCAGTGTTCATATGAGATGTACAGCTTCAGTAGGTCTTGCTTCTACCAATCCAGACACTGCCGGGGCGATTCGCATTGATCATCGAGCAATTCTTGATCATTGACCTCTGACTTTTGGTTGACAAGTATGAACCTGCAGATAATTGTAGGATATGTGGCTATTTGTGGATAACAATTACCACATTCCTATTGTAGGTGAGATGAATTTGTTTTCAGATGTATGCGTGAAAATGCATGATTATGGATCAGTGACAAGACAGGTGTCTACTGTGGAACATTTTATAAAATCAAATAATACAAAATAATATGTACACACACATATATGGTATGAGGTTATAGTATCCCCCTGCCTGACACGTTAGCTCTGTAAAGTGCAGTAACTTGATGACAGAATGAATAAGCCCTGATAATGATTGTGCTAGCCCTGATACGGACTCAGTCATGGTGGTTATATTTCGGGTTCCAATCTTCAACAATCATATCAAGTAATAAATTAATATACATGATACTTTCATAACATATAGATTAAACAAATCCTGAAATAAAGTTGTAATTACTGTATTATTTTACATAGTAACTTTACATACCCTCGCAGGATCTAATTAAGATCAGTAAAGACTGGCTTTAGTGGAGTAACAGAACTGCCTGGCTGCAAATAACAAGATATTGGCCTCTGCACGTTTCTCTCTCTCCAGCCGTTGTCCTTCTGTCTTGCTTCGCTGTACAAGTGAATTTGAAATCATTTACGTCCGCCCTTATATATGCAGCTACCGGACGTACAGGAAACAAGGCTCGCAACTCCAGCAAACTTCCCAAAAAAGTTGTAACTTCGGGGGGTTTGTGCTAGAGGTGTTTCAAACCTTGGTCTCGTGCATTTCACCTTTCCCAGTTCAAGCCTTTGGAGTTATATATTTCCGTTCTCCATGAGTTGACCTTTATATCCATATGTTGTTTTCCTATATCTGTCGTGTTAACGATTTTATATTGAATTATAAATAGGAAAAACACAGGATTTCTCAATGCACGGACACTATTCTTGCGAAATTCTTCACAACTACTTACTCCCTTCTGATTTCCTTGTACCTATACATAAATGAAGATATTCCCGTCAAAAGGAGACCATTCTCATCCTTGTCTGTCATTCCGTTCTCCTTCCCGATGTCTAATTCTAACCATGATTTCGGACGATTTATTCTTCCTTATACACTCGCCGAAGTCATTCTATCTGACCGTGGGAAACCCCTTCTCTGATTGGCTGCCCTAGATACACACAGGAAAATACCCCTGCATTCCTTTGTTCAGGTCAGCACACTGGTGTCCCACTTTTCGGTCTTCAAACATTTAACTAGGCAATGCGTAACATGCGACAGAGCCTCCCTCTCTTTTAAGCTGTAGATTTCTACAGCTAACAACTGTAAGCTTTGCCGTAGTTAATGTTCTTCTTACTCTCGTTCTATCTCAGTTGGGTGTCGACTAAGAAAATCTGCTCCTACATTTTGTTTTCATGGATATAGATTTATCCTTCGCTATCTCTCTTTTCCCAGTTCGGCTTTTCATCCAGGCCCTTACCGCTGGTGAAATGGGGTCGGTAGGTTTCCCTTGAAGTTTACCGCCCTCTTTTCGTTGATAGTTGGTTGCGGTTTTCCCTCGCAAATTCGTAGGTGTTTGATTTTGGCTACGTGATTTGTTCTTTTCTTCCAGTGCATGGGTTTCAGACTGAAATTCAACCTGTGTGGGATGTTTCTTTTCCCCTCCAGTGCAAATCTCGGGAGTACCCATGATGGCTGGTTTGCTTGTAGACTTTTGAAGACTCTTCCGCCGACTTTCTGAATCTACATGAGTGCACTCTGGACAGGAATTTACATACCAATTGATGTCTTCCGTAATACCTGGCCAGTAGTACTGGGTGGCTATTCTTTGTTTTGTGGCACCATTACCCAGGTGTTCACTCAAAGTTATGTGCCCCCAGCCTATAACCTTATTTCTATAGGTGGATGGTACAACAATTTGACCATGACTTTTCGTCCCTCTGCCAGCTTTCCTGTGCAAGAGTCCATGTTCCATATAGAAATTTCCTTTCCTTGGAGTGTTATGTGGTTTTGACAGTTTGCCAAAACAAGGCTTCAATGTGCTGTCAGCTACTTGAGCCCGTTTCATTTCAGTAGAATGAAATTTTAATTTGGTGTCCCTCTCTATGTTCCTGGAGTCAGACCTGGTCTGGATTTCTGCCATAACCATAGGTTTCACCGGGTTTCCCAAGAAAACATATCTACGCCCCAACATCAGGGGGTAAAAGGGATCATCTAACACTGCTGCATTTATCTCCCCTTCCACATAGCGACAACTGACATGAATCTTTGCTATGGGTAAAGTGAGGGGGTAATGCTCCTTTTAGTGGCCCTTGAATATCTACTGTTTCTGTGGTGATTTGTTCAGGGCGCACCAGAGATGCACACACGACTGCGTCATAGGACAAACCTGTGTCATACATTCCTGTGACTTGTTTGCCATTCACAGTCACTATCTCCTGTGTAGGTGGGTGATGGAGGCTATTCTGACTCACTGTCAGTTCCTTCCTATCCGAAGTCCTCACCTGTAGACATGCAGAATGATGAAGAGGTTTTTTCCTTCCACAATTATCAGTGTTGTGGTTGTTCATTTTGCAGAACTTACACCATTTTTCTTCCCTTCGTGAGGGTTTATTGTTATATCCTGGAGGGTTCTTGTCTTTGTAGTTATATCTTTGGTTGTTCTTGGTTGTATTGTCCTTTTGTTCAAACTCGTTTTGGTTTTGTGGTGACTTGAAACTATCTCCCTGCTTCCTCTTATTTCCTTGAGTCAGGGGGTGAGCCAGTTTGTGACTTTCTGCATAGATGATTATTTCATCTAATCTCTCTCTTTTATGTTCTACCAGGAATGTCTTCGTCTCAGGAGACATGGACTCCAGGAGTTGTTCTATCAACATCATCTCCTTGATCCCTTCAAAATCCTGATTGAAGTTTCCTAACTGACACCACCTCAGCAAGTAACTTTCCAACCTTGCTGAGAACTGCTGATATGTTTCTCCTGTCTGGAGCATAGCAGTTCTAAATCGCCTTCTATAAGCTTCTGCGTTTTGTTCGTAACGCAACAACAATGCTTGTTTCAAGGCTTCATAGTTTTCCTGATCTTCTTTTTGCATCTTCAAGTAGACATTATAAGATACTCCTCTCAATCCCTGTGACAACTTCAAATTCCACTTTTCTTTTTCTAGGCCATAAGTAGTGGCCAATCGTTCATATCTGTCAAGGTAATCCTCTATTCCCTCTTCTTTCTCCACAAATGGGTCCAAGTGGAAGTTCATAGCTCCATTGGAGGTGCTTTGGCTGGCGCTGGTATCCGAATGAGATGACCTACTACCATTAGTAGTAGCCACTGCCTGTATTTCAAGCTCTTTTAATCTCAGTTCATGGTCTCTATCAGCTTGTAGCTTCCTTTCCTCAGCTGTTAATCTTCTTTCTTCAGCCTCCAATTTCTTGGCTTGAGCCTCAACTTCCAACAGCAGCCTCTTTTCTTCAGCTTCCATTCTTTTGGCTTCTCTCTCAGCTTCTAGTCTTTTGGCTTCTCTCTCAGCTTCTGCTTGCAGCTTCCTTTCCTCTCTATCCATATGTTTGTCCACTTCAGTTGTGACATACTGGACGAGAGCATCACCTGTCAAGTCCAGCTCTTTTCCCATTTGCATGATCGCAGTTCTGAACTTCACTAAGTCAGCCATTATATTAAGTTAAGTAGGGTATGAAAACTTACCTAAACTTACTTAAAATAATTATCAAATGGACAACACAATTAATCGTGCAACCTTGTGATAGTCAATATTTACTAAGTACTCTAAGGACTGTTACTGAGAAAAAAAAATATTGTTCTAGGATTTCCCAAAAAAAAAAATTTTTTTTTTTTTTTTTTTTTTTTCTATTGGTGGCCCAAGATAGACTAAAGATAGATGTATTAGATAGAGGATGGCTCAGGATATACGAGAATATCCCGCGCACGAGCCCCCACTGTAGCGGAAGGTTTTATATGTGTGAGATGATAGTGCTAGAGTAGAAATAGTATTCTCTCCAGAATGTGTGAGGTCCCAGTGACAGAGAAGTACACTGGTATCACTCGATAGTCACGGCTGTGAAAGTATCTGGACTGAAAATATTCAGAGAACAGTCAGACCTTACTGCGCCACCTCCGCTATGTGACCACCTGTGATATAATAAAAAAATTCAACCAAACTCAGTATCAACTATATTGAATGAATAAAGCTGGTGAATACAATTTATATCCTCTTTATTTACATCTATCTAATTGTGGTGATTGTGTGTGACTGGTGATACAAAAGTTATATTTTATACAAAACCAAATTGGCGAATTCAATTACAGTTTTTGCAAGTTAAACTAAAATGTCATTTCTTTAGACTCTTCCAATTAGTTGGGTAATAGACTTCTTCACTGTCTTATTCACTTTATAACTTTCACTAGTTTATCACGCAAATTGTCATCACAAAACTCTGCTTGACAATTATCACTTCTTGGTTGCACGATTGTCACAAATATCACTCATCTGTTAGGTTAATCAGTGTTCATATGAGATGTACAGCTTCAGTAGGTCTTGCTTCTACCAATCCAGACACTGCCGGGGCGATTCGCATTGATCATCGAGCAATTCTTGATCATTGACCTCTGACTTTTGGTTGACAAGTATGAACCTGCAGATAATTGTAGGATATGTGGCTATTTGTGGATAACAATTACCACATTCCTATTGTAGGTGAGATGAATTTGTTTTCAGATGTATGCGTGAAAATGCATGATTATGGATCAGTGACAAGACAGGTGTCTACTGTGGAACATTTTATAAAATCAAATAATACAAAATAATATGTACACACATATATGGTATGAGGTTATAGTATCCCCCTGCCTGACACGTTAGCTCTGTAAAGTGCAGTAACTTGATGACAGAATGAATAAGCCCTGATAATGATTGTGCTAGCCCTGATACGGACTCAGTCATGGTGGTTATATTTCGGGTTCCAATCTTCAACAATCATATCAAGTAATAAATTAATATACATGATACTTTCATAACATATAGATTAAACAAATCCTGAAATAAAGTTGTAATTACTGTATTATTTTACATAGTAACTTTACATACCCTCGCAGGATCTAATTAAGATCAGTAAAGACTGGCTTTAGTGGAGTAACAGAACTGCCTGGCTGCAAATAACAAGATATTGGCCGTGACACGTTTCTCTCTCTCCAGCCGTTGTCCTTCTGTCTTGCCTCGCTGTACAAGTGAATTTGAAATCATTTACGTCCGCCCTTATATATGCAGCTACCGGACGTACAGGAAACAAGGCTCGCAACTCCAGCAAACTTCCCAAAAAAGTTGTAACTTCGGGGGGTTTGTGCTAGAGGTGTTTCAAACCTTGGTCTCGTGCATTTCACCTTTCCCAGTTCAAGCCTTTGGAGTTATATATTTCCGTTCTCCATGAGTTGACCTTTATATCCATATGTTGTTTTCCTATATCTGTCGTGTTAACGATTTTATATTGAATTATAAATAGGAAAAACACAGGATTTCTCAATGCACGGACACTATTCTTGCGAAATTCTTCACAACTACTTACTCCCTTCTGATTTCCTTGTACCTATACATAAATGAAGATATTCCCGTCAAAAGGAGACCATTCTCATCCTTGTCTGTCATTCCGTTCTCCTTCCCGATGTCTAATTCTAACCATGATTTCGGACGATTTATTCTTCCTTATACACTCGCCGAAGTCATTCTATCTGACCGTGGGAAACCCCTTCTCTGATTGGCTGCCCTAGATACACACAGGAAAATACCCCTGCATTCCTTTGTTCAGGTCAGCACACTGGTGTCCCACTTTTCGGTCTTCAAACATTTAACTAGGCAATGCGTAACATGCGACAGAGAGAGGAGTTAGGTATCCATTTTGAGCTGGGTACACTGTAGCGTGATGGTACAAGGTTTCGATCCTGGAACACGGTAACTTTGCCGCCAGAGATAAGCGCTCTAACCACTCTACATATAGCATGTTACGCGATGTTTTAGTCTTGAGTTAAAGTTCAATGTTTTAAGGGGAACTATGTCAGGTGTGGATCCAGGTGGTGTCTGCGGAGACACAGAAAGAATACTACTACTTCAGCCTCAGGCATGTCGTACAGTGCCACTTAGAGAAGGTTGTGCATGGGGTTGGTAACCTTATCATGTAAAGCAAATTGTCACATAACTCAG
Organism: Oreohelix idahoensis; assembly: GCA_024509875.1. Taxonomy (NCBI): domain Eukaryota; kingdom Metazoa; phylum Mollusca; class Gastropoda; order Stylommatophora; family Oreohelicidae; genus Oreohelix; species Oreohelix idahoensis. Next base: position 335,422 of record JAMPIV010019867.1, on the reverse strand, counting down.
TCAGATAAATTAGTGAGATCCTAGATTATGTTTCTTGTCAACTAACGGTTCTATCCTTGGTATAGTTTTTGAAAGCAATATCTACATATCATGTTCAGTCCCCAATTTGTTTCTTGCTTTTACTTTGACTCAATACAGCATTTACAATCCTGGTTTATGAAGATACGTGTAAATGGATTTTTATTTCAGTATGAGAATACAGGAACAGTCCCAATTAAGATGGTTTGGCCATGTCTGCAGAATGGGAGAAGTTCGGATACCACGACAAGCATGGGAAACAAATAGCCAAGGATCCAGACCCCGAGGACGACCCAGAGTCCGCTGGGAGGACAACATTAGACAATCTTTGAAGGATCGAGGACTAGAATGGAACTAGGCCAGGAGGAAGACAGCCGATAGGATAGTCTGGCGCTCTCTCTTCCAAACCTCTACACCTCACGGTAGAAGGGGAACGACTAAGTAAGTAAGTAAGAATACAGTTATTTATCAAATACATTTCCGTACTCCTTAACTCTTTGACTCCGGAACAACGCTCAGAGCGTTGGTCATATTTGACACCCGTGCCAAAACAACTCTCAGAGTGTTGTTTTTAGTCTAACACGAATTAAATTACGGCACAGGTTGGACAATAATTGCGTAGTCAAAGAGTTAACAAGCTTCTTGTATCCCCTGGGGGTACCCGTGCCCCAGGTTGGGAACCACTCTTGTAAAACATGCCAGATTTCACTTAAAGCGAGTTGTTCTAGTACACAACAATGTCAGTTAGATCACGGTGTAAGTAGAACAAAGCACACGAAATAAATATTAAACAAACCTGAATATCTTAATAGGAACTATTCTACTCTACTTTCGTGAATATAAACTCCTCTATGCCTGACGTGTGTACACACTCATGCTTCCACTTCTGGTTCTCAGCCGGTCACATAGGAACAATGCCGTGTAGTCTGGATCATTCCTTGGCCAAGTATAAAAACATTCGAGTCCAGGATAGTGGGAACAAAGAAGGAGGATATCCCCCTACCCCCTTTAGGGGGGGGGGGGGCGCTTAAAAAAATAAAGAAATTGTGACCTGGAGAAATTCGATGAAGCTCTCATTTAAAAGTGTCCATGACTAATACTGATTGCTTCTCCAGCGTCTGTCGCTTTCTTGTCGTCCTGCCTCTGTCCCTCTGACTCAATTCCCATCACCATGCATTCAGTGGCTGGCGAATTTAGGAATTTATTCGGGGTGGGTTTTTCTTGTTCAAAGATGGAAGCATATTCGGGGTGTTCAGTCTCAGATGCTTCTCCCCCTTCACCCTGCCGATAACAAGGCGCAGTTAAAATACATTGTAAGTGATAGTTAGCACATTGTTTTTTTTTTTAAAAGGCCTATAAGAAATCCTCCAAAACGCGTACAGGTAAAACCCTTTTGGGTAGACTTCGTATGTAACAAGGAACGTTAGAAGTTACGTACATCACAGAATGAGAAAATGAAACAAAATATCAGGTGTGAAGAGTTTAATCGTGCTAGTGTCATACGTGTATAGGTACTCGTACAACATTGTAAATTGTAGAAGTTCAGAGCCAAAAAGCAATTACTAAGAAAGGTGGGGAGCTGAAGTCAGGAAGGCCCCCCCCCCCCCCCCCGACAAGTACGCCACTGCTGCATCCTCATCTTGCCTTGTTATTAGTTATTAACCTCGCCTGCCCTAATCTCTTCCAGCCAGGTACCGGCATCCCCAACAAGCCTACCATAGTCATCTGTCCAGGCCGAGCTTCAAATTGTCCTTTACCTTCCCATTTCAACCCGACACCCATTATACTAATTACCTTGCACGTGCATGACCTTATTTCAGTGAACTGTTTCTACCTCTCTCAGAACATTCATTCACGCGGTGCTCGCCAAAACTTGAACCATCTGTTCGATGAGAACGATGTCACGTTATTCTCACGCGCTGCCATGAATTGCCGTTGTCCTTTGACAATAAATAGTTTGTTCCTGGTGTTTTCCTTAACGTGTTATGTAACGTGTTATGTAACGTGTTATGTAACGTGTTATGTAACTTGTTTGTAAAAGTCGCTTTCTAGTTTTAAATCTGTACATCCTCACTTCTATCCATTGGATATACAAGAAACAAATGTTAAAAACAAGGAGCAGCATTACTACCATTTGACAAATAAGCTGTATTTATATGTTTATTTTTATTCCAGAAACAAAACAAAACAAAATCTAAAGTAACTAATAAGCTAACGTTACAAAGGACAGCAACAATTGCCGCCCGTTGTGAAATCATGTATAGAAAAAACAGGAACCCACTTAGACTTGTAATATTAATATGACAGCATATTAATGTAATAAAATGGCATTTAACTGTCTTTATTTAGACGTTTTTTGTTTCATATAAATTAGTTGGTTTGCAGTGAAGAAATAATAATTTAAAAATAAGATTGGACTTTTCAATCACCCGTAGAAATTCTCCGACTTGGTGATAAAACGTTTCTGTCGTGTGATACAGTAGTCCAACCTCCTCAAAAAAACTTCACCAGCTCTGTATGATCCGGATGAAGCGCCTTATTTATGACTTGTTTTAACAAATATCCAAATCGTGATGCCAAATGCCAACTTGAATTATTACTAAACACCATTCCAATACAAACTGCGTGTCATTTTAGTTGTTTTTTGCCTATGAACTGTTCTATATTGGTGTCCTAATATTTCGTGTTTATGGCTGTCTGTAATTTCTCCTTGACGGAATTGGAAGTCAGTAAAGTAGCCTTACAAAACGGTAAGTTATTAACGAAATTTTCGCCCACATACCCATGTTGCTTCGTTGGAAAAAGCTCCAATCAGAAGGAGTTTATCTTAGCCTTTTCCTGCTAAACAAACCATCAACAAGACGTCTGATATTGGTAGGGGTTTATCCCCTACCCTTTCCTGTAGAACATAACAACTTGAGATATTGCCATATACATGGTATTTTCAAACTCCATGACCATATACGGTCTTGCCGCTTCCACTGTTTCTTCTCATGTTTAACAATTCACTACATCACAGATCTATCGCTAATAATCTCCTCCAAAGAAATTACTTTCTTGTAGTTGATTATTACAACGAAGTCAATCAGCTGGAAGTGTAACATCATGTCCCGTGCCTTAATCTTTAAAAATATTGTCATTTTCCGACATCCCCAGTGAAATCGACCACGTATCAACGGTTGTTATCTACCTTCCCCGACAGAAGTCTTGGTTTTCGCCCTTTGCCGCCTACCGGTGTTCGTTTAATCAACCAGTCTTGCAACTTACAGACACCTTTTTCTGTCTGGCCGTAAGCTGTTACATAATCTAGTACGCAAACAACTTCACTCTGCACATGGTAGAACAAAGTCACAAATGTGAAATTGATGACAAGAACCAGACAAGTGCCAGTGGAACAAGAGTTGAGAAGAAGACGCTGGCGATGGATAGGATACACATTGAGGAAACCTGTTGATAGCATTACAAGGCAGTCCTTGTTCTGGAATCCACAGGGAAAGAGAGGCAGAGGTAGACCAAAAACACATGGAGAAGAGAACTGGAAACAGAGGTGAAAATGATGAATCCATGGAAAGAACTTGAGCAGATGGCACAGTACAGAAAGACTTGGCATGTGTTTGTTGAAGGCCTATGATCCTTGGGGAGCTAAAGGGTATTGACTGATTGATTGAAACGTCAGTGTAAACATCACAGTAAACATCAGTTAAACATCACAGTAAACATCACAGTAAACGTCACAGTAAACATCACAGTAAACATCAGTGTAAACATCAGTGTAAACATCACCGTAAACATCACAGTAAACATCACAGGAAACATTGGTGTAAACATCACAGTAAACATCACAGTAAACATCAGTGTAAACATCACACTAAACATCACAGTAAATATCACAGTAAACATCACAGTAAACATCAGTGTAAACATCAATGTAAACATCACAGTCAACATCACAGTCAACATCACCGTAAACATCATAGTAAACATCACAGTAAACATCACCGTAAACGTCACAGTAAACATCACCGTAAACGTCAGAGTAAACATCACCGTAAACATCACCGTAAACATCACCGTAAACATCACAGTAAACATCACCGTAAACATCACAGTAAACATCACAGAAAACATTAAGGAATTTAACCCTACACAATTTCTTTTCAAACATTGAAATTACTTGTTTACTTTTGTTGTGGTTACCTTTTGTCTTGAAGCGTTATTCGTTGTAATATTATTTATCCATACGTCTCTTGGTCTGCCGCCTCGTGCTATATCTTCTACTGGTGTAGCCATGTTGTGGTTATTGATTGGGCTTTATTTACATAAGACCACTTTATTTTCTGTCTCTCTATGCATTAGATGCAAGATATAGTTCCTACAATTTTTCTAATTCGAAATTAAAGTTAAAAAAAAAAAGGCAATAAAAAGTATAAGCAGATTTGTCCCCCAGAGCATCATGACAAGTTTATTAAACAGCTTCTTTCTTATGACATCTCAAGGTCGTGGACAAATAAAATGATCTCCGTTTGCCTTGACACATTCAAAAAGGAAAGATGATGGAGGCAAACAGTGTTAAAGGTAATTTTAAAATATTACCAATCAGACGAGACAAGAACAGTCTAATGGAAGCTACAGTACCAAAGCATCAGGACCAATTGAGTGATAGAATTTTTCCGTTATTGATTGAATTTACCTCGGTCTTGCCAAGTTCTCGACTCATTACGGAGAATCTTCTCTTGAGCTTTAGAAGAAGCGTCAAGCAGGAGCTGATGAAATATTCATTGATTGGACGCCCTGGTTTGTCTGCACGAGAGCTTCGTGTGTTAAATGTCGAATGTATTCATTCTTCGAGAGACCGCGTGAAAAGGAGAAAACAAAATGAATCATTGTCTTTCCGTGTGTAGTTTTTACGCCTAACATGTGAAAATAAAACTTGGTACAGTGTGAGTATGAAGTCCTTGTGAAACTGTAAATTTTAATAACATTCGATCTATACATGACAGAAGCACACCGACTTATGACGGCAGGTCAAGTTTTAACACCATACAGTTCACATTTTAAGGCTTCAGTCTAACCGCCATCTTTCGTCCATACATCGTTCCATTCACTTTCCCAACTCATTGAAAACATTATCAAATTGCTGATCAGTAAATTGCGCTTATGATCCTGACCTTTAGTTCATCCAAAGAATGTCGTTTCGATGAGTAAGCAACAGTTTTAACTTTATAAATTATGTTTGCGGTTGGGGAGCCGCGCTAGCGTAGTGGTTACAACACCGCTCTGGCGACCGGGTGATACAGAATCAAACCCGGGCGACGGCATTTGAGGATTTTTCGTCGACCGGGATTTGGACTGGATTAACTCGAGACCTGGCGAAGACATTTGAAGGAGTGTCATCGACCAGGGACTGGCGGCTCCTGAGCCGATCCAGCTGCAATGGGTACCTCCGAAATCGGCGAGTATTTGCCTGAATGGCGAGGGACATTTGTCTCTGTACAAGAAATAAAGGGATACTCACGTAAAATCAATGTCAGGTTAGACATAAATAATAACCTGAGATTTCGCCTCGAGTATTAGCGGGCGTACGAAAAAAAAAAAAAAAAAAAAATATGCGGTTTACAGTGTGCAAAGTTATTAAAGTTTAAAGCTGTACAAGGACTTTACAATCGCTTGTACAAGTCTTAGATGTCTTGCCAGTTTGTGTTTTTGTGGACAGTGTAGACTGGCGCGTGAGTAAAAGAACTTGCAAAAAGTTGGAATCAATGTCAAACAAGAACTGGGAAACCACGAGTACAAAATTCTCGCTTCATTATCAATATATTAAATTTAGTAACCTGTAGATGCCCTGGAGGTTTCTGATGAGACAATAACTAAAAGAACTACTGGATCGTCAGGTATGCGGAATAAAGCGACTAATTTGAGTTTTTTGTATGAGGCTGGCAAGCAAACTCATCATATAAAACAAACGAACACAGAAACTACCGCTACAACAGCATGTTAATGCTTGGTTCAAGCTTCCTGTATGGGGGACAGCTACAGTTGTGGCTCCATGCTCCATAAGGAGCTCAAAGGTAAATGATTTTGATAACTTTAGTAACTACATACGGTACAACTTGAGAACGGCAAGCAGCAAATAGTGTTACCCCACGGCAGTAAGGGGCATACAGTCATTTTATGATTTTCTGTTCTCAAACTCTTTTATTTACGTCTTAATTTTCTGTTCTCAAACTCTTGTATTTACGTCATTTCGACTGAACATCAATCTTGGGGCAACTGAATGAATGGGGACAGGCTTTATCTAGTGAACCATGTTATAGAATTATCACATTCTGGTAGCTTCGTGATCAAGAAAAAATTAACCGCAAAAGAACAGAAAATTAAGACGTAAATACAAGAGTTTGAGAACAGAAAATCATAAAATGACTGTATGTCCCTTCTGCCCTTAGTGTCTGTAAGACCACAATCATTTATTTGTTAACTTAAAATCAAAACGAAGTGCCGTATTGCCGGACGCACAATCACCTACAAGGCATCATACCAGGGACGGACTCACGGTGTTATGAGCCCCCGGGTAAAAGAGTTTCTCGCCCCTAACCATCCATCCAAGATTACTGTTTCTGCCCCTTACTGCCGTGGGCCCTCTGGCACTGCCCGATTGATCACCAGTTGAGTCCGCCCCTGCATCAGACTAGCATCTTTATGGGTCTGCTGGTCATGACGCCATCTTTAATCTTTCTTCAGTTACACACGAGCTGCGCATGCCTGCATCACAAATCAAGGACACAGGTCACACAATCTCTAACCCAATACGACACACACAAGCATTGGAGATTACCCGCTGTTGGTCTTCCCATATTGTTGTTTCTTGGTTTGGTATTACACTCCGAGACATTAGGGTGTCTCCTTCTTTCTTCTTTTTTTTTCAGTGGAAAAGGCCACCACTGAAGTAGCGCCCCCCCGTTAGTCTCCGCTAAAACACCGAATGTATTTTAGCAGTGGTAGTGTATGTAACAATTTGTTATACACTATGAGGTTGACATATACAGTCTCATATACAGCCTCATGTTTGTCACTTCTAACGACGCAGCTGGAGGAGGAATGTTCCAGTTCTTACAATGTCTCCTCAGATTACGTTTTACTTATTGTTAAAATGTTAATATTACGCTTTACTTGTTAAAATTTGCAGAATAAATTGTACTTATTACTTATTGTTAAAATGTTCAGATAACGCTTTACTTGTTTTTAACATTTTGAGGTTACTTCTTGTTAACATTTTCAGATTACGTTTACTTCTTGTTAACATGTTCAAGTTGTGTTTTACGTATAGTCAAAATATTCAGACTACGTTTTTATTATTGTTAAAATTTCTGTTTTCTGGTAAATTGTTTTCATGCCATCTATGCACCACATGTTAAGATGATTGATATGTTAAGGCAGTCGTGAGCTGTCATTTAGACATGTCAGATTAGGACACCAGAAATATCTGTTTCGCCTCAGAAAAACATTGCAATTTCTGTGACGCGCATAAACAAAGTAAATGAGCGGGTTACTGGCGGGCTTTCTACGCAGGATGTTGAGAGACGAGTAGAAGATCATAAAAAAGTTGACCGATGAGAGACATGCTGCCACTGTGGGTAGAAGCTGAGAGGTAATGAATGAAAATCTTTAGAACAGACGTGCCAAACACGCGGCTCGCAGGCCGCATGCGACCCACTCGTACTGTTTAATGCGAACCCATCTCTGTTAAACACATAGATGAGCACCAACAACTGTTTTATTAACTGACCAACATTTATTGTAAAACGAAACAAGATGAAGAAGAACAGTAATCTAATTCTTTCACCACCTTATTAGAATATAAAATGTTGCAGGTACCTTTTTTAATGTGCATATCATTTCACTGGAAAATAGAAGCTTTAACGTCTCATTATTATCAAGGCTGTAATGCAATTTTTTCTGTTGCCTTTAGGTTGCTGCATTTTCTATTTTTGTTTTGTGAAGTGAACGATGGCTGAAAGTAGTCTATATTCATTTATTCATACATTAAATTCACTTTTCGCTCCTTACCAAGAAGAGAGTACCGCTACAGCTGACTTCCTTGCACGAAGTTTGCGTTAAAACTTCCTATTCTTGTAGAGGTAGTTTCTCTATCAATTTGTTTAACAAGATCAAGTTACGACTCGCCCCATGTAATGTCATATTAATCGCCTGCTACGATTCATCTGCAACAGTCCTATTTGATCTTTATTTCCCCAGAGACCCGCTGAAATGAGATGGTACATATATATCTCTCTGTTCTCATTAAGCTGTGATCATACTTTCAGATAAAGACTTTTTCCTAGCCGCGTGACAGAAGGAAAATGACTATTAATATAGATCTATTAATATACATTACATGCCAACAATTTTTTTTCTCAAGACAAAGTCATGTCATTCTAGTTTGAAATAAAAGACAATGCTACACGCTATAAAATAAGGTCTCTAAAGAAAATAATTGCAGACACAACAATAAAATACACGCTGTAAATGCGATCACTGCATACAATCTCATCATAACTTCTCAGCTCCCAGCTGAGTATGGACCTTCAATTAGTTCACGTTTCCAATCATGTGACATTTCATCGATGTCTTCTATATCTTTTTAAAGCATGTCTCCGATTGTCCTCTCCATTTGTTTTTTGGGTCTGCCTCTTTGTTTGTTTGTTTGTTACATTGGGAATCTTACAACTATATAATGCTCTCAGCTGGTTTGGCCAATGTGTCTTATCGAACGACAAAATATTCTCCGCTTCCTGTTCCAATAGTATTTGTCTACTTCTTTCCATCAGTTCCACTTTGGTAATTTTTTATACCGTTCTAATGCCTTTATTTTGCACAAGCACACATTTTTAAAAGTGTGTAATTTATAAGAGAATATATGCTCAGGGATTTGATGCAGGTGTTAGTGAACAATAAAAGCATATACTGTACAACAAAGTCTATGAAGATAGTGAAGCAGTCGTCACAATTTTAAGGCCACAGGTTTTGTGGCCAAAAATACTTAGTGCTTTACTGAACGTGAATTTACTGTACAAAAACATATTTCCTAAATCTGTCTGTCTGTCTGTCTGTCTGTCTGTATCTCTCTCTCTCTCTCTCTCTCTCTCTCTCTCTCTCTCTCTCTCTCTCTCTCTCTCTCTCTCTCTCTCTCTCTATCTATCTATCTATCTATCTCTCTCTCTCTTTCTCTCTGTTACAATTTAAATTTCTTATTATCACGCGTAGCTTCAGTTTGTTAGAATTTTCGGTGTTAAGGTGTGAAGTGTTGTATACTTAACTTGTCTGACTTGTGACTATTATTAATTTCTTCCATCTCTCGTTTAACTTCACTTTGTTGTGTTGAGCAGTTCTGGTGTGATATGTTGTATGCCTGATTGTTTTGTGACAATTTTCATATACTCAGTTGAAATTGTTTTTTTTTAGTTTGTATTTAATTATTTTTAATATTGTAATTTTCTGCAATTTCTCATTTTCTTGAATTCCACTTCCTTGGTGAAGTATTAATTCGTAAAAAATTTTTTGCGCTTTTTGTGTTGATAGCCTAACTTTTTTTTAACTTGTTTTTTTTTTTTATATTTTTTTTATATTTTTTTTAATATATCTTTCTTTTTACTATACAAAAAGGGCTGGTAATTATGTACCGTGGCTTCACACGGATGGTCTACGAGTTGGTCCTGTGTGTTTTTACCATTTTCTAGGTACACTCTCCGAACTTACATATCTTCTAAGTAAGAATTTTCAGATTTTTGGACTTTTCAGAAAGTCGCCTAAATGACAGAACAACAGACGTTGACATTCCGTTAAATGGTTTTAAAACTATTCTGCGAGCCGCACGCAAAAAACAAGAGACAGGTATAAACAGTTTATATATTCCACTTCCCTTAATTTTCGCCGCAGAAACGACTTAGAGACAGCAGAGATAGAATGTGTATGGTTGGAAATAAAGCTACCGAATCAGGGCCCATTTCTGGTGGGATATCTTTATCGAAATCCTAGTGCAGGACCTATATGGTACGAAGATTTCACCATAATGATGGACAATGTATTTGCCACAGTCAAGGAGGTTGTTCTTCTTGGTGATTTCAACATCGATATACACAATTCAAATCTAACATGGAAAAATATAATATTATCGTACAACTTAAAACAAATAGTTAACCAGCCTACAAGAGTAACACAAGCGCATCAACCACACTAATCGACCACATCTACGTAACTTGCCCAGAAAACATCATAGAATGCTCTGTCCCCCCTAATATTTGCAATGAGTGACCACTATCCAGTATGCTGTACAATGTCAAAGAATAAATGTAAAGTTCCGAAAAATAAACATGTAAGTATCAAATTTAGAAGTTTCAAACATTTCAGTAAGGAATTATTTTTAAATGACTTGCTAACTGCACCTCTCGCCCGTGTTTACCAACTTCCTGATCCGGATGACGCTATTGAATACTGGACAAAAATTTTTTATAATGGTTTTGCCAGGCGCGTACCAGCTAAGGACATTCGCGTCAAACGACGATTAAAATCTCCGTGGATCACGGAGGAAGTGTTGGAGGCTATGAGGCAGAGAGATCAAGCGCACAAAGATAAGGACCTAAACTGATTCAGGGGATACAGGAACAAAGTTCAATATTTAATTCGGAAAGAAAAGAAAAAAATCGTTTAGAAATATAGTTCAGAACAAATCAAATAGTAAGGAAATATGGAAGGCAATTAACACCTTAGCGAAAAAAACGTAATGCACCAGACTCATTCTCATTCCAACACTTCATTTACTTGCACCGACTTCAGCAATCACTTTCAAGCAGAAATAAACGGTCTGAAATCCACAATACCACCTTCCTGTAGTGACTTAGACAAACTTTCAGCATTCTGTAAAAACAAATGTACAAACTCAGTTCCACCCGACATTCCTTTTATGACAGTTAATGAAGTGTATAACTATCTTATTGGCCTTAAGGATAATAGCTCATCAGGGCTTGACGGAATTAGTAATCGAATACTGCGTTACGCCGCACCAGCTATTAGTGATTCACTAACTTTTATATATAATCAATGTATTGCTAAAAGTTATTTTCCTTCAGCCTTTAAGATTGCCAAAGTATATCCTCTCTTCAAACCTGGCTCGTCAGATAACAGTAATCTTGGTAACTATAGCACTATTTCTCTTTATCATCGCTTTCTAAATCACTAGAAAAACACATACATAAAGCAACACTACATTACCTATTCGCAATGACTTGCTAATTGACAGTCAGTCAGGGTTTCGACAAAAGCATTCATGCCACACAGCTCTAACTAAGATGATAGTTAACTTTAAACTAGTGACATTACTTAAATCATTCCTGTCCGACAGACAGCAAGTAGTGTGGTACAATAACTCCTTGTCAAGCCCAACTATTATTGACACTGGTGTTCCTCAGGGTTCTATTCTCGGCCCTCTACTTTTTTCCATTTACATAAATGACCTTCCACTACACATCGAGCACTCATCCTGCGACCTATTTGCCGATGACTGTACCATTTATACTAGTGATAAAAGTTGCAACACACTAGAAATATTATTACAAAGCGACACAGACAATCTTATTAAGTGGAACCTCTTTAATTGAAAATGTAAATGAATATAAAACACTAGGACTCATAATTGACCAACATTTAAGTTGGAATTCGCATGTACAAGCACTGACCAAACAAACGGCACAAAAAGTTTACCAGTTAGCTAAAATCAAACATTTCCTAGATGAGGAGACACGAAAAATGTTCTATACATCCCAGATACAAACACATCTAGACTATTGTTCCACAATTTGGGATGGCTGCACCATGTCCAACACTAAAAGACTCTTTTCATTACAAAAACGTGCAGTGCGCCTAATTTCAGACAAAAACCTCACACAGTGTGTAGACGCATATACATATCTTAACATATTACCACTAAGAAAGCGCCTTCTCTTCAACAAAGCCAAATTTATTCACAAAATCTTGTCACAGAATGCTCCAACGTATCTGTGGCCTATTTTCAAATACAGCGGAAGACGCAGTCAACGCTTAAATAAATTACACATGCCCAAGCCTAGGCTCGACTTATTCAAGAAAAGTTTAGCTTTTTCTGCTGCTCATCTGTGGAATACTCTTCCACACGACTTAAAAAATACTCTTAGTCCATATTCATTCAATCACAGACTTTTCAAATACATCATGAGTGCAGATTATATGCCACCCTAATTTCGTTATGTTCTTAAATAATTACGCTGTCACCTCAGGGGCGCATTCCCATAGTCAGTTATGACTGAAGGGGCTATTATTATTATTATTATTATTACATAACATCATATGTAGGTTTTAAAGTTAATTTTGTCCTGTTTAGTATAAATTATGATATGCATCTGTAAATTTGTGTAACTGTTATTGTACTGTTACAATGTTGGGATTTTATTTTATTGTACTTTCTTGTTATTTTATTATTTAAGTAACATTTAGGATACGTGTGAGAATAAATAGATTAACTATGGAAGAAGAGAGAAAGGAAGGGCAGAATGTTAGACGGGCCTGCGTGACCAATTCTAAACCCTTTGAAAATAAAGTTCGTTCGTTCTATCTATCTATCTATCTATCTATCTATCTATCTATCTATCTATCTATCTATCTATCTATCTATTTATCTATCTATCTATCTATCTATCTATCTATCTATCTATCTATCTATCTATCTATCTATCTATCTATCTATCTATCTATCTATCTATCTATCTATCTATCTATCTATCTATCTATCTATCTATCTATCTATCTATCTATCTATCTATCTATCTATCTATCTATCTATCTATCTATCTATCTATCTATCTATCTATCTATCTCTGATAATGTTTGTACTTTTCAACATATGTTATGTCATGCTTATAAGTAATTAATGTTAATATGAGTGTGCTATATTATTATTTTACTTTACAACGTTGAATTCCTTGAATTTGATATGTAAAATGCATATGAGAATAAATGAATTCAGTATGAAAGGTGAGAGAAAGGAAGGGCAGAATGTCAGACGGGCCTGCGTGCCCAATTCTCAACCCTTTGAAAATAAAGTTCGTTCGTTCGTTCGTTCGTTCGTTCTATCTATCCATCTATCTAACTATCTATCTATCTATCTATCTATCTATCTATCTATCTATCTATCTATCTATCTATCTATCTATCTATCTATCTATCTATCTATCTATCTATCTATCTATCTATCTATCTATCTATCTATCTATCTATCTATCTATCTATCTATCTGTCTGTCTGTCTGTCTGTCTGTCTGTCTGTCTATCTATCTATCTATCTATCTATCTATCTATCTATCTATCTATCTATCTATCTATCTATCTATCTATCTATCTATCTATCTATCTATCTATCCATCTATCTATCCATCCATCCATCCATCCATCCATCCATCCATCCATCCATCTATCCGTGTGTCTGTCTGTCTATATATAGATGTGTGTGTGTGTGGGCGACAACGTTAATCCCCCATTACAAAACAGGCTTGCCAGATTAAGAAGATGATTTTTAAAAAAGGGAGGTTATTCATTGCGCAATTTTCTGTTGTGGTTGTTACACGGGTCAATGAATGAAATAATGAAATCTCCTGTGTCGCGTTTAGTTTTATATATTTGTTAGGTTTTACTCATGTACCAAAGCATTCATGCCGTCTTGTAGTGGTGGTTTATTTTGTAATGTCTTGTACATGATTGTCGTAAAACGTGTGCGTAAACCCACTTCTTAGTTAATACACTATGTCGAGATACAAATATGCCCCAGCCAATCAACGAGCAACGTTCACCGGTCTCTGAGCCAGAATAAATTAGGCATAAGCCCTGTTTTTGGAACTCAGTCTCGGTCACGGCCATCTTGTTCTCCCAATATGGCGGCAGACAGAATAAAATTAGGCATAAGCCCTGTTTTTCGGGACTCGGTCTCGGTCACGGATTGTACCAAACCGCATATAACCAATCAGCTTGCCACGCCGAGAACCAATCAAAAGCATTCCTTAAGCAGTAAAAGTTACCTGCATCTACCTATATATACTTCTTTCTTCTTCTTTGATCCTTAGCCGCCGACCGTCAAAGTAGTCAGTGGCCATTACGCCTGGTGGCGTCTTGTAGGGCAGCAACAAATTTCTTCCACTTTGTTCGGTCGGCGGCCATCCTTCATACAGTGCTCCAACTCTGGTTCATTCTTTGCATCTCAGCCTCCACATATCTCCGCCAAGTTGTTTTTGGTCAGCCTCTCTTTCGCTTTCCTTCCGGGGTCCATAGCATAGCTGTTCTTGCAATGGCATCAGGGTCCCTCCTGAGGACGTGGCCAACCCAGCTCCAGCGTCTGCCAGCTATGATGGTGTGCATGTCCTCTTGCTTGCTCCGAGTAAGCAGATCTTGGTTGGTGATGGTATTCGGCCAAAAGATTCGGAGAATTTTTCTTAGGCATGTTGTGTGAAAAGAGGACAATTTCGACATTTACTTCTCTGGAACTCTCCAGCTCTCCGCGCCATAGAGAAGCACAGAAAGCACACAGCTCTGATATAATCCTAATTTTGTGCTTGTGCTGTACTGAGAGGACTTCCAGATGTTGTTTAGACTAAAAAAGGCTGTTCTTGCTTTGTTCATTCTGTTGTTGATGTCTCTGCTTGCTCCGCCGTCTGGTGTTACTATGCATCCTAGGGATGTGAAGGCATCTGTCTGTTCCAGTTGCTGATTCCTTACTGATATGGGCCCAGGGTTGCTCACATTGAGCGTTATGACCTCTGTCTTCTTTAGGTTGATGTTCAAGCCCACCTGCTGGCTATACGTATTAAGTCTATCCGGTTTTTTTACCTATATATACGGGCGAGTTTTATTCAAAATCACACACACCAACACGAAGGCCAGCTAGCGACCTACTGGAGAAGAGAGGGCTGTCAAGATTGATTTATGCTTACCTGCATTGACCGGGCAGACTTGCTTCACTAGTCGAGTCAAAATCTAGCTTGTATAAATCTTAGAGGGTAAGTATACTTACTAGAAACTTGTAGGAGAATAGGCCTACAGCAGATATGTAATGTTTGTATTTGTTGTGTGTCATTTATACTAACTACACCTGTATATATATAATATAAATTGTTTCACTATGAATGTATCAGGTTACTGATTGTATCTTGGGGAATTAGGTATAATGATTGTATTTCCTGATATGATTGATGAAGACGAAAACCAACTGAAATATAACCAAAACAGTCCTGGTTAGGACTCCTATAACTCCAATCTATTGTCTCATATAACTCCAATCTATTGTCTCATATAAAACCAACTGAAATATAACCAAAAACAGTCCTTGTTAGGACTCATATAACTCCAATCTATTGTCTCATATAACTCCAATCTATTGTCTCATATAACTCCAACCTGAAATATAACCAAACAGTCCTTGTCTCATATAACTCCAATCTGAAACAGAAAATAGCCTACGTCTGCATATATTTAATATAACCTTTTTAGTTTTTGTTTTACTATGACTGTATCAGAACCAGCCAGTATAGCCCTGGTATATTATAGAGGGAAGGAAACGGTTGTATCACACCTAGGTGTACAGATTATTGGATGTATTCATGTATTGAATTTATATTATTGGATGTATTCATGTATTTATATTATTGGATGCATTCATGTATTAAATTATCAGAAAGAATGTCTTGCAAGTAGACACCTGTCTTGTCTCGCTATTGCTAAATCATACTGAGCCATGTTGTCATTCATCCTACATGCAGACACCTGAGACACGCTCATCTCATATACAATAGAAATAGGTGGGCTTAAGGACAGAAATTAGCCCCTATTTTTACTTGTTACATGTTTTATTCGTGTCATCCAACCTGAGGTCGTATGTCGAGTCAATCCAGCTGCTTGGAACTTCGCAGGAGCACAGTGATTGTACCGGAACTACCTCCTTAGTCCCCCTCAGTCTTGGGTGGGCTAAAGGAACGATCCTCAGCAGGTGTCGTGTGAACCAAACTAAGAAGGACAGAACTTTTGAGAGATGAGTACACATTAGTACCATTTCCGTCGGCAATTGTGAGCATTTAACGGTCAAGGAAGCAAAAGTGATTTAGCGTAGTAAGAGACAAGATTAACAGCATAGCTGATAAATGTTATATACTTAACTAACAGCCCAGCTGATACATTTACTATAATTGAGTAACAGCACAGCTGATATAATTTGTGTTCCTATAATTGGAAGACTTGTAATATATATATATATATATATATATATTTATATAGATATATATATATATATATATATATATATATCTATAGATACATCTATATGTATATATATATATATATATATATATATATATATATATCATTTGTAAACTTACAAATCCATTACATTCCATCTTCCAACATCCACCCTTCAGCACAAGAATAGATAGTGTATATGGAATGTGCGCACTTTACTTGACAAAGACTTTAACGCAAACAGACCTGAGAGACGAACTGCCCTGATTGGGAGAGAACTGGCCAGGTACAACATTGACATAGCAGCACTGAGTGAAACTCGACTTGCAGGCGAGGGCCAACTTTGCGAAAAGGGTGCAGGTTATACATTCTTTTGGAGCGGAAGAGGAACTGAAGAAAGACGAGAAGCAGGGGTTGGATTTGCAATCAAAACAGCAATTGTCAGCAAGTTAGCGGGGGCCCCAAAGGGAATAAATGACCGACTCATGACGGTCAAGATCCCTCTGTTCTATGGAAGAAAACATGCCACCATCATTAGCGCGTATGCACCAACTATGACAAACCAGGATGATGTCAAGGATAAGTTTTACGAAGAATTACATGCAGTCATTGCATCAGTTCCTAAAGCAGATAAGCTCATCATTCTTGGTGACTTTAATGCAAGAGTAGACTCAGATAACATCTCCTGGAATGGCACTATTGGTAGGTACGGCGTGGGTCGCTGTAACAGTAATGGACTTCGTCTCCTCCATACTTGCGCAGAACATGACCTCCTTGTCACCAACACCATTTTTCGACTTCCTACCCGCAACAGGACCTCCTGGATGCACCCTCGCTCAAAGCATTGGCACCTAATTGACTATGTAATTGTTAGGAAGAAGGACAGGCAAGATGTCCGGGTGACCAAGTCCATGTGTGGTGCCGAATGCTGGACTGATCATCGCCTCATTGTATCTAAACTTAAAATTCGTATCCAACCAGCCAGGCGCCCTCAGGGGAAGAAAACTCAAAAGAGGCTGGATGTTACCAAACTAAAGAAGACAAAAATCAAACAGTCATTTACTGACACCTTAGAAGACCGTCTCAAATCTATCTCGCTAGACGGCCAAAGTGTGGAAACAAATTGGGCAGCCCTAAGTGAGCAGATCTACAACACTGCTACAGAGGTCCTGGGTCCTTCCATCAAGAAACAAAATGACTGGTTTGATGAGAACTCAGATGATATAAAGCAGATGTTGGCTGAGAAACACCATCTCCATAAAGCATATTTAAATGATCCAAAATCTACATCCAAGAAAGACGCTTTCAACAACATGCGTAGAATCGTCCAACATAAACTACGCCAGATGCGGGATTCATGGCTGAGTAATAAAGCAGATGAGCTCCAAGGCTTTGCTGACAGCCATGACTTGAAAAAACTTTTACCTTGCACTCAAAGCGGTCTATGGTCCAACATCATCAGGATCATTTCCCCTCCTTAATGCAGATGGAAAAATACTAATTACAGACAAGGAAAAAATGCTCCAACGCTGGGCTGAACATTTTAATAATATCTTGAACCAGCCATCATCTATTAACGACGAAGCCATCATCCGCCTGCCCCAAATTCCTATAAATGAAGCATTAGATGATGTACCAACTCTGGAGGAAACTAAAAAAGCGATTCGTCAACTGTCTAGTGGAAAGGCCCCTGGCTCCGATTCAATTCCTGTTGAGGTTTATAAAGATGGCGGTGCAGTTCTGATAGAGAAACTTCATATGATCTTCTAGCAAATGTGGCAGAGTGAAACCATCCCACACGATCTTAAAGATGCCTCAATTATACATCTATATAAACGTAAAGGTAATCGCCAAGACTGCAACAATCATCGAGGCATCTCTCTTTTATCAATCGCTGGGAAGATATTCGCCAGAATCCTTTTGAATCGCCTTACGGCTCATCTTGACAAAGGTCTTTTACCTGAAAGTCAGTGTGGATTCCGGAAAGAACGTGGAACCACAGATATGGTGTTCGCTGCAAGACAGCTACAAGAAAAATGCCAAGAACAGCACTGTGACCTGTACACAGCTTTCATCGACTTGACAAAGGCGTTCGACACGGTCAGTAGAGAGGGTCTATGGAAGATCATGGCAAAATACGGCTGCCCAAAGAAATTTATCACAATAGTGCAGCAACTGCATGATGGAATGCAGGCTAGAGTTCAGGAAAACGGTGAGCTATCAGAGCCTTTCCCCGTCTCAAATGGAGTTAAACAAGGGTGCGTACTTGCACTGACTCTGTTCAGTATCATGTTTTCTGCTATGCTGACTGATGCTTTTAGAGACGGGGACACAGGAATCGACATTAGTTATCGTATTGATGGAAAATTGTTTAACCTTAGGAGGCTTCAAGCAAAAACCAAGGTCAAATCACACACCATCATAGATCTTCTGTTTGCTGATGATTGTGCCCTCAATGCTGGCTCAGAGGCTGATCTGCAGCATAGTGTGGATAGATTCTCCGAAGCCTGCGCCAACTTTGGGCTTACCATCAACACGAAGAAAACAGAAATTATGTACCAACCAGCTCCTGGCACAGTTTATACTGAGCCAGTCATCAAGGTTAATGGTGAGAAACTGAATGTTGTGAACAGATTCACATACCTTGGTAGCACACTATCCCAGAACATTGTCATTGATGATGAGGTGAACACCAGGATCTCCAAAGCCAGCAGCACATTTGGCAGACTATACACCAACGTTTGGCATCGAAGTGGCATTAGTCTACAGACAAAGCTGAAGGTGTACAGAGCTGCGGTGCTTCCAGTGCTGCTATATGCATGTGAAACATGGACTGTATACAGGCGCCACGTAAAGAAGCTAAACCACTTCCATACAGTCTGTCTCAGGAAGATAATGAACATCAAATGGCAAGACAAGATCCCGGATACCGCCGTTCTTGACAGAGCTGGTATCCCTAGCATCCATACTATTCTGATGCAGTCACAAATTCGCTGGGCAGGTCATGTAGTCCGCATGCCAGACCATCGACTGCCAAAGATACTCTTTTATGGTGAGATGCAGAAGGGTAAACGCTCCCATGGTGGCCAAAAGAAGCGCTTCAAAGACACGTTAAAGATGTCATTGAAAACCTTTGACATAAACCCAGACACATGGGAAGCTGCTGCGCAAGACCGAACTGCTTGGCGCACATCTCTTCATAAAGGTGCAGCAGCATGCGAATCATCCAGAAGAGCAGCAGCGGAACAGCGGAGACAAGCTAGAAAGGACCGTGTAATAAAACCTTCACATAAAGCAAACATTCCCTGCCCACACTGTCCAAGATCTTTCCAGGCCCGCATCGGGCTCTTCAGTCACCTTCGTACCCATAGACTAACCTAACATATTCTTAAATAATTGGATGAACAGAGTGGTCTTCATCACCCGTGATGGACGAACAACCAAACCAGATAGTGTATATACTAAATAAATAATAAGGAAATTGTATTTGAACGACTTGTCAATTTTATAATTGTTAAGTGAAATCTGTTTCCTTGTTTTAATATCACAGTTAGTTACACAGCGGGGGTGGCATTTTATGACTGTCTCCACTCTACTAATTTTTCGAGATCAGATCATTCACAGCCGTAACTAATTTGTGATACCAGTAGTTCTCTCATACACTGGGACTTCACCATTTTTCTGCACAAATTCTACTTCTGTATTGTCAGTACTATACTGATCCTAGAGCCAATAAAAACCTCACGCTACAATGATGAAGTTGAATAGCACCATGCACATTCTCCTTTTAGTGGCCACTTGTGCCTGCGGGGCGCCATTCATTATTTCTTCTGTATCTCTTCTAAGATCCCCCAGATCAACACGGGAACACATAGCGTGACCACGAAATATATAATCTTTTTCCTGTTTATCAACTGTTTGTGCTTTCCTCCATCAAAACAACGGATTCTGTATGTAGCAGATGTCAAAAGCTTAAGTTGTTTGAAAAGTAACGCATCGCCAGAATTAAGCATCTTATAACAAACAAGCTGCGTGGTTCGGCTTTAGTCTATCAGAATATACGTACTGTGACCACCTGACTCACCCTACCGCGATAACATCATTGTTTACTGATGGTAGCAAATGATATATAAATTGTACATTAACTCCAGTCTGTCCTGGCGCAAACCACATTTCCAGATTACTAAAGGGAGATAATCTTGGAAACTATATTACTTCTCTTGGCTTAATAATTCCACAGTTTTATAGGCTGTCGGCATGGCATAAGTCAGATGTGTTTGCCACGCCGCGAGGACAAGAAATCCTAGATAAAAGAACATTCTTAAAAGCCTGAGAGTTCTAGGTTTGATCCTGTTTTATTTCTACGTACTTACAGTGGTATTTTGATAATACCTGTAATAATACACAGTCATCAACTACCGTATTCATTGAAGGCTATGCAGAGAGAATACTTATATGGTAACATCATAGCCTGGACAAAGCGCATCAACATAGTTTATACCAGGGTTAGGGAGTCGGCCATAGTTTATACCGGGGTTAGGGAGTCGGCCATAGTTTATACCGGGGTTAGGGAGTCGGCCACAACATTTTCCGACATTTTAGAATTCGTACTCCAGCTCCCGATTCCAACTACAGTGTTTGCTAGTCATATGGCATAACATTCGGAGTCGGAGTCCGGATATATTTGACCGACTATGACTACTAAAAACGACCGACTCCACGACTCCCGACTCCACAGCTCTGGTTTATGCCCAGTAATAGGATCAGGAGCCTCAGGTAATTCCTTGAAGTCTCTGAGGAGACAAAGAAAGAACAGAAATGCTTCTCCCTCAGCCTAGTCATAGGAGGCGAGGTTGTGACTGGGGCTGGCAATCTCATGGCGTCAAACAAGTTGCTATAGAAACCACTGATACAACAACACGGGGACTTTGACGAGGACTTCCAACAAGAGGCCCACTGTAGTAATGGCTTCATGCTCCATCAGGAGCGAAAAAGGAAAAGATGATAAAGTTGGCCGGGAATAATGAGTTAACATAATAGTAATAATATACTTCTTTATAATACACACAAGGTGGGGGTCAACTTAAATAGATCATGTGTTTTACTAGGAACAACAAAATCACGTACGTTACGGCCACAAGGCCTTCGTCAGGGACAAAAGAACAGAAAACAAAAATGAAAGAAAGCGAAAACTAAAAAAAAATGCATTAAAACCAATGAAAATTAAACGGCCGGTCACCGGAAGTAACTGGTGTAGCTCTCCTGAACTCCAGGAGCAAAATAAAATAGTACATATAGCAACACAGAGCTTTAAGCCCACATTTTAAACTAATTCAAATATTTACTTCTGCCAAATTTTCTCGCCCATAACATGTAGGGGACATTAATACTACACAACTAGACAAACTTGGGAAATCAAAATGGACACATACGTATATCCCTTCTGTCCATCATCATTACGTATGGAGCATGCAGCCACTATAGCTGCTGGTCCACGTGCAAGAAGCCTGCAAAAAACATTCGTGTACTCTTGCATTAGTGGTTGCTGAAACAATATGTTTTACATAATGAGACGACCAGCTCAATACACAACTTCATATTAGTCAACTCTTACAATATATACAGCAATGAACGGAGTAGCAAACGGCAACAACTTACTTTACTCCAAGAAAAACTATTTAGAGATGTTAGGAACCTTGAGCTAACTACTGCCTTTATTATAGTCATTAATGTAGAAGTCTGACGGCGAACGAGATGCTAGGAACCTTGAGCTGACTACAGCCTTTATTAGAGTCATTAATGTAGAAGTCTGACGGCGAACGAGATGTCAGGAACCGTAAGCTGACTACTGCCTTTATTAGAGTCATTAATGTAGAAGTCTGACGGCGAACGAGATGCCAGGAACCTTGAGATGACTACTGCCTTTATAATATAATAGCCCCTTCAGTCATAACTGACTATGGGAATGCGCCCCTGAGGTGACAGCCCTCAGCTGCTTATTTTCCTGGTGCTCCTTTCGACGTTTTCTCCCCTCCTCTGCTTGTTGTGTGAGCCTCTCTTCGCCCAATCTGAGTTGGCACCATAAATAGCATCGCCACTTAGTGCGATCGGCAGCTTCATCCTCCCATGTTGGTGGATCCATGTCCAGTACCCTCATATCTCTCTTGCACACATCTTTGAACCTCAGCTGTGGTCGCCCAACTGTTCTCCTGCCATCTGCTAATTGTCCGTAGAAGTCTACTACTGCCTTTATTAGAGTCATTAATGTAGAAGTCTGACGGCGAACGAGATGCCAGGAACCTTGAGATGACTACTGCCTTTATTAGAGTCATTAATGTAGAAGTCTGACGGCGAACGAGATGTCAGGAACCTTGAGCTGACTACTGCCTTTATTAGAGTCATTAATGTGGAAGTCTGACGGCAAACGAGATGTCAGGAACCTTGAGCTGACTACTGCCTTTATTAGAGTCATTAATGTAGAAGTCTGACGGCGAACGAGATGTCAGGAACCTTGAGCTGACTACTGCCTTTATTAGAGTCATTAATGTGGAAGTCTGACGGCGAACGAGATGTCAGGAACCTTGAGCTGACTACTGCCTTTATTAGAGTCATTAATGTGGAAGTCTGACGGCGAACGAGATGCCAGGAACGTTGAGCTGACTACTGCCTTTATTAGAGTCATTAATGTGGAAGTCTGACGGCGAACGAGATGTCAGGAACCTTGAGCTGACTACTGCCTTTATTAGAGTCATTAATGTGGAAGTCTGAGGGCGAACGAGATGTCAGGAACGTTGAGCTGACTACTGCCTGATACACCGATATTTTTTTGCCACCACTGTTAACGGCGCTAAGTCTAAATGTTATAGTCTGTTTACACCCACTGTTACTCGAAGAGGTATTGTTACTAGCGAGGTGATTACTAGGTATAGGTATAATTACAATTATTACTGTTAATCATGATGATCATTGTTACTAATACGTTTTGTTACCAATGAAGTTACCAATGTTACAAATGTTAAGGTCAAAGGGAGGTAAATCTTAGTATGTTGTGGGACAGATTGAATTTTTGGGTTATGGTACTTGCTTGCCGATTAGGAATGGATTTGTTAAAAATATCTTCTCCTAGAGTCATGAGACAGAGTACAAGAAAAGCGTGAAGAACGCTGTTTATCTCTAGTGTTGAGATATATTTATCCTGTAGTGTTTTGAGCCGTGGGTGATTAGCTCTCGTGGCTAAGCGGCATGTATTGTGAGTTGTGTTCTATACAGCTGAGTCTCATGACAGGAGTTTACAGGGTGTGCCCTGTGAGTGTGCTGTAAGAGTAGTGTGTCCTGGGGATTGACTGGGGAAAGTCAGCCCGGTGTATCGAGAGTGTGTGGCCGCGTAGTGCACTATGTAGATGTTTAGCGATGTTCTTTCGCAGTATGTTCAATTGGATTTATGTAGAGATTTGTAAGGCCATAATTAATATAACTGCCGTGTTGTGCAGTCTTTGAGGAGTTTGAGACATGTAGAGATTTGTAAGGCCATAATTAATATAACTGCCGTGTTGTGCAGTCTTTGAGGAGTTTGAGACATGTAGAGATTTGTAAGGCCATAATTAATATAACTGCCGTGTTGTGCAGTCTTTGAGGAGTTTGAGACATGTAGAGATTTGTAAGGCCATAATTAATATAACTGCCGTGTTGTGCAGTCTTTGAGGAGTTTGAGACATGTAGAGATTTGTAAGGCCATAATTAATATAACTGCCGTGTTGTGCAGTCTTTGAGGAGTTTGAGACATGTAGAGATTTCTAAGGCCATAATTAATATAACTGCCGTGTTGTGCAGTCTTTGAGGAGTTTGAGACATATAGAGATTTGTAAGGCCATAATTAATATAACTGCCGTGTTGTGCAGTCTTTGAGGAGTTTGAGACATGTAGAGATGTGTAAGGCCATAATTAACATAACTGCCGTGTTGTGCAGTCTTTGAGGAGTTTGAGACAGGTGGAGAATTTGTGTTATCATGAATTGTGTCTTTGTTGATGTCATCGTGACTTCGTTGTGTGTTATAACGTAATAAACAGGATCGAACTGTTCCAGGCGTTGCAACCCTTTATTGACATCCATGACTCGTACGTGAGCTGTGTGGTGAGTGACAGTGCACACAGTATTCAACAATAACGATAACAATTACGTTTGTATCACTGCCTTTATTAGAGTCATTAATGTGGAAGTCTGACGGCGAACGAGATGTCAGGAACCTTGAGCTGACTACTGCCTTTATTAGAGTCATTAATGTGGAAGTCTGACGGCGAACGAGATGTCAGGAACCTTGAGCTGACTACTGCCTTTATTAGAGTCATTAATGTGGAAGTCTGAGGGCGAACGAGATGTCAGGAACCTTGAGCTGACTACTGCCTTTATTAGAGTCATTAATGTGGAAGTCTGACGGCGAACGAGATGTCAGGAACCTTGAGCTGACTACTGCCTTTATTAGAGTCATTAATGTGGAAGTCTGACGGCGAACGAGATGTCAGGAACCTTGAGCTGACTACTGCCTTTATTAGAGTCATTAATGTGGAAGTCTGACGGCGAACGAGATGTCAGGAACCTTGAGCTGGCTACTGCCTTTATTAGAGTCATTAATGTGGAAGTCTGACGGCGAACGAGATGTCAGGAACCTTGAGCTGACTACTGCCTTTATTAGAGTCATTAATGTGGAAGTCTGAGGGCGAACGAGATGTCAGGAACCTTGAGCTGACTACTGCCTTTATTAGAGTCATTAATGTGGAAGTCTGACGGCGAACGAGATGTCAGGAACCTTGAGCTGACTACTGCCTTTATTAGAGTCATTAATGTGGAAGTCTGACGGCGAACGAGATGTCAGGAACCTTGAGCTGACTACTGCCTTTATTAGAGAATGTGAAGTCATTAATGACGACGGCGAACGAGATGTCAGGAACCTTGAGCTGACTACTGCCTTTATTAGAGTCATTAATGTGAAAGTCTGACGGCGAACGAGATGTCAGGAACCGTGAGCTGACTACTGCCTTTATTAGAGTCATTAATGTGGAAGTCTGACGGCGAACGAGATGTCAGGAACCTTGAGCTGACTACTGCCTTTATTAGAGTCATTAATGTGGAAGTCTGACGGCGAACGAGATGTCAGGAACCTTGAGCTGACTACTGCCTTTATTAGAGTCATTAATGTGGAAGTCTGACGGCGAACGAGATGTCAGGAACCTTGAGCTGACTACTGCCTTTATTAGAGTCATTAATGTGGAAGTCTGACGGCGAACGAGATGTCAGGAACCTTGAGCTGACTACTGCCTTTATTAGAGTCATTAATGTGGAAGTCTGACGGCGAACGAGATGTCAGGAACCTTGAGCTGACTACTGCCTTTATTAGAGTCATTAATGTGGAAGTCTGACGGCGAACGAGATGTCAGGAACCTTGAGCTGGCTACTGCCTTTATTAGAGTCATTAATGTGGAAGTCTAACGGCGAACGAGATGTCAGGAACCTTGAGCTGACTACTGCCTTTATTAGAGTCATTAATGTGGAAGTCTGACGGCGAACGAGATGTCAGGAACCTTGAGCTGACTACTGCATTTATTAGAGTCATTAATGTGGAAGTCTGACGGCGAACGAGATGTCAGGAACCTTGAGCTGACTACTGCCTTTATTAGAGTCATTAATGTGGAAGTCTGACGGCGAACGAGATGTCAGGAACCTTGAGCTGACTACTGCCTTTATTAGAGTCATTAATGTGGAAGTCTGACGGCGAACGAGATATCAGGAACCTTGAGCTGACTACTGCCTTTATTAGAGTCATTAATGTGGAAGTCTGACGGCGAACGAGATATCAGGAACCTTGAGCTGACTACTGCCTTTATTAGAGTCATTAATGTGGAAGTCTGACGGCGAACGAGATACCAGGAACCTTGAGCTGACTACTGCCTTTATTAGAGTCATTAATGTGGAAGTCTGACGGCGAACGAGATGTCAGGAACCTTGAGCTGACTACTGCCTTTATTAGAGTCATTAATGTGGAAGTCTGAGGGCGAACGAGATGTCAGGAACCTTGAGCTGACTACTGCCTTTATTAGAGTCATTAATGTGGAAGTCTGAGGGCGAACGAGATATCAGGAACCTTGAGCTGACTACTGCCTTTATTAGAGTCATTAATGTGGAAGTCTGAGGGCGAACGAGATATCAGGAACCTTGAGCTGACTACTGCCTTTATTAGAGTCATTAATGTGGAAGTCTGAGGGCGAACGAGATGTCAGGAACCTTGAGCTGGCTACTGCCTTTATTAGAGTCATTAATGTGGAAGTCTGAGGGCGAACGAGATACCAGGAACCTTGAGCTGACTACTGCCTTTATTAGAGTCATTAATGTGGAAGTCTGAGGGCGAACGAGATATCAGGAACCTTGAGCTGACTACTGCCTTTATTAGAGTCATTAATGTGGAAGTCTGAGGGCGAACGAGATGTCAGGAACCTTGAGCTGGCTACTGCCTTTATTAGAGTCATTAATGTGGAAGTCTGACGGCGAACGAGATACCAGGAACCTTGAGCTGACTACTGCCTTTATTAGAGTCATTAATGTGGAAGTCTGAGGGCGAACGAGATGTCAGGAACCTTGAGCTGACTACTGCCTTTATTAGAGTCATTAATGTGGAAGTCTGACGGCGAACGAGATGTCAGGAACCTTGAGCTGACTACTGCCTTTATTAGAGTCATTAATGTGGAAGTCTGAGGGCGAACGAGATATCAGGAACCTTGAGCTGACTACTGCCTTTATTAGAGTCATTAATGTGGAAGTCTGAGGGCGAACGAGATATCAGGAACCTTGAGCTGACTACTGCCTTTATTAGAGTCATTAATGTGACGAACGAGTCAGGAACCTTGAGCTGGCTACGCCTTTATTAGAGTCAAATGTGGAAGTCTGACGAGATGTCAGGAACCTTGAGCAGAGTCATTAATGTGGAAGTCTGACGGCGAACGAGATGTCAGGAAACTTGAGCTGGCTACTGCCTTTATTAGAGTCATTAATGTGGAAGTCTGACGGCGAACGAGATGTCAGGAACCTTGAGCTGACTACTGCCTTTATTAGAGTCATTAATGTGGAAGTCTGACGGCGAACGAGATGTCAGGAACCTTGAGCTGACTACTGCCTTTATTAGAGTCATTAATGTGGAAGTCTGACGGCGAACGAGATGTCAGGAACCTTGAGCTGACTACTGCCTTTATTAGAGTCATTAATGTGGAAGTCTGACGGCGAACGAGATGTCAGGAACCTTGAGCTGGCTACTGCCTTTATTAGAGTCATTAATGTGGAAGTCTGAGGGCGAAAAAAGAAGACGAAGAACTCTTACGATGTGCATGAGAGAGTAATGGTCCTCTACTTCCTTTGTCTCCTCATAATCCCCCAAGGAACTACAAGGGCCTCTTCTGCCCATAATCCTCCTAATAATGAGAGGTTTGATAATGTGTGTGATTGTGACATCATCACGCCCTGAGTCGTGTCACGATGACCCTTCAACTTCACAATGAGCATAGACCTTCAACAAACTTACGCCAAGTCTTCCTGTCACGTGCCACCAGTTCAGTGTCTGTCCATGTCGTCTTCATGCCCTTCATGTCTGTCTCCAGTTCTCTTCTCTATGTGTTTCTTGGCCTCCCTCTACATCTCTTACCCTGGGAATTCCAGAAAAAGGACGGCCTTGTAATGCTATCAACAGGTTTCCTCAATGTGTGTCCTATCCATCTCTCGTGTCTTCTTCTCATTTCTTGTTAAACTGGTACTTGACTCTGTCATGTCATCAGCTCTTGTTCCACTTGTCTCTGTCATGTCATCAGCTCTTGTTCCACTTGTCTCTGTCATGTCATCAGCTCTTGTTCCACTTGTCTCTGTCATGTCATCAGCTCTTGTTCCACTTGTCTCTGTCATGTCATCTGCTCTTGTTCCACTTGTCTATGTCATGTCATCAGCTCTTGTTCCACTTGTCTCTGTCATGTCATCAGCTCTTGTTCCACTTGTCTCTGTCATGTCATCAGCTCTTGTTCCACTTGTCTCTGTCATGTCATCAGCTATTGTTACACTTGTCTCTGTCATGTCATCAGCTCTTGTTACACTTGTCTCTGTCATGTCATCAGCTCTTGTTCCACTTGTCTGTCATGTCATCAGCTCTTGTTCCACTTGTCTATGTCATGTCATCAGCTCTTGTTCCACTTGTCTCTGTCATGTCATCAGCTCTTGTTCCACTTGTCTCTGTCATGTCATCAGCTCTTGTTCAACTTGTCTCTGTCATGTCATCAGCTCTTGTTCCACTTGTCTCTGTCATGTCATCAGCTCTTGTTCCACTTGTCTCTGTCATGTCATCAGCTCTTGTTCCACTTGTCTATGTTATGTCATCAGCTCTTGTTCCACTTGTCTATGTCATGTCATCAGCTCTTGTTCCACTTGTCTCTGTCATGTCATCAGCTCTTGTCAAACAACTTCAATCCTTCTGTTCGTCACAAGCACCCATTTGTGAAAGTCTGTCACTTTCTTGGTTGTTGTTTTTGTTGTTCTCCATGTTTCGCATCCATACAATAGGGATGACTTTACATTCCAGAGTAAAATATATTAATAATGATTTTCTTACAGTTGAAGGAGGCATGCAGATGGTCCGCACATTTCTTCGTCTGATAGTCGTTACCGGCTAATACTCGTACATTCCTACAGCGCTTCAGACAATGTGGCTTCCACATCTGTTTTTCTGATACACATGAGTCCTAAGTTTAAATTACCCAAACCTACGGTTAAGCTGACTCTCCTAGATAAAAAAATCTTTTGTTGAAAGTTAAACAACTCTTGAGTCCTTGACGCAGCTGTGGCGTCTTGTTATTTCTAGAGTTAGTAGAAATACAGCAAAACCTGACGCAGACATTCAGTATCCGTGTGTACTGTTTGAACGATATCTACCAACAACGAAAGGGCTCCAAAGAGACGCGATACGCTGGAACAAACGCTTCCAACCGTGGAATACAAAAATAATAAAAATTCCTGAGTAAAGAACTGGTATGTGTGGGGTCTAATCTGGAGAATAATTCAGCATTAAAGTTTCATTTTGTAATCTTCCAGACACTAGCTGGGTATAAGCATCTTTGTTCCTCTGAATACCAGAAGAGCGTGGCTGAGTTATGTACACTGTGTGCGGTCATCAAGAAAGGTAACTATATTTGAAATGTCAGAAGGATTAGCTATTATTTCCCTTGAATATTCACCCATCTATAATTATAGCAATTATCAGTAATTAAAGCTGAAACAAATTCACGAAAATAGAACAGGATTTATAAATTAAAACGAATAATTTCGAAACACACATTATACAATTATACAATATTAATGGCAAGCGATAAATCATCGATGCATTAATGCAATGTACTTTTCAAAGCACGAGAAGTACATATAACAAATAAAGCATCGTTTCTTTACTTTAAGATTCAACATAGTTGGAAAATCTATACTACTCGTCAAAAGTCAAGGGCCACCCTATTATTTTCAATACACTTTTATATAAGCGTATAGAATGATTAAATGAAAGACGTTTTTAGTAAAAATGGGTGCAATATCTTCCTCTGACAGTCCTCTATGCACGTTAAGCATAAAAACAACTCACTGACAACCATGGTGATCACGTGCAATTTGGTTTGCTGACCATAAATTCACATTTTTAATCTGTTTTTTTTTCAAACTTCCGTAGAACCAAACAGGTGAAGTAATCGTGCTGATTGGCATTCCACGTGCAGTGGCGACTTTTCGTGAACAGAGTTCACTCTTAATTTGTTTTACAATCAGCAGACTTAGGGTAGTTTCATCACTTGCAAAAACCATGCCACCGAGAAGAAGTCTTGACACCTTACAAAGAATGAGGGCTATAGCGTGGGTTGAAAGTGGTTTATCTGTCCTTGAGGTTGCTAGACGGCTTGCAGTGTCACACTCTACTATCCAAAGAATTTTGGAGAGATTTCATGCCACAGGAAGTGTGGAGGATCGCCACCGGCCAGGTTGTCATAGATGCACCAATAGACATGATGACCGGTAACTCTTTTTGTCAGCCCTGCGCCATCGAACAGTGATTTGTTCCACTCTAAGATGTCAGCTGAGACAAACTGTAAACGTTAATTTCAGTCAAAGCACCATTCGCAGACGTTTACATGAATTTGGACTGGCTGCTCGACGTCCTGCAGTCAGAATCCCTCTTACTCCTGCTCATCGCAGATCCCGTGTTGCTTGGTGTCGCGAGCACATCCGATGGACAAGGCAACAATGGAGTCAAGTTCTCTTCACTGATGAATCTCGCTTCACTGTGTCATTCAATGATGGCAGGATTCGAGTTTGGAGACGACCAGGAGAGCGATTTACTGATGACACAATTCGAGAGTGGATCATTATGGTAGGGGTTCTGTCATGGCCTGTGGAGGCTTCTACAGACACGGCAGGACCCCACTCTACATCATCCAAGGCAACTTGACCGGCCCAAGATACCAGAACGAAATCTTGAGACCAATAGTTCATCCTGCTCTGGAGGCCATAGGTGGTAATGCCATCCTCCAAGATGATAACGCTGGACCCCATCGAGCTCGTGTGGTGAATGAGTTTATTCAGCAACATGGGATCATCAGGATGGCGTGGCCAGCTCATTCACCTGACCTTTCTCCAATTGAGCATATCTGGGATGTCCTTGATCTAAGATCGTCAACAAATCACCCCCTGCCAATGGATGTTGCACAGCTGACTGCATGCTTCAGGAATGGCAAGCTGTTCCTCGGGATACTCTTCGGACCCTTGTGGACTCGATGCGTCTACGCTGTCTTGAATGCCTTGCTGCAAACGGTGGTCATACCCGATTTTGAAATGTCTATTTGTCCAATATCTATTGTGTGACTTTTGAAAAGGTGGGTGACACACTTCACAGCTTCATTGCGTTTGAATGTGCGTTTCCATTTCATTACGTGACATGTCAATTTGGTATTCAATAAATGCCGTTTTGACTGATACCAATTACGTTTATATCAGATTTGTTTTATGGTTTCAACCAAGGTTTTTCTAAGTGGCCCTTGACTTTTGACGAGTAGTATATTTAAAGTCTTAGCGGCGTTTAATTAAAGTTTTAAATTTCACAATTTTAGTTTTATTTTTACATTTTTCAATATTCATCTCAATTTTTAAATGTTACAAGATTTTTTTTTTTTAAATGTTAGAAGAGTCATTTAACTTTGGCATTTTAAGAGATGCAGAATGTTTCAAAAAGATATCTCGGCAATATTATAGGTCAATTTGGAAGAACAGCTCATGATATCTAAAGAAAAATTCAACAGGCAAAAAGAGATATCATTACTTTGGGGGATACGTGGAAATCAAAAGAACGCAAGTCCATTACAAAAACAGAGTCTTCAACTCAAATGTCTTCAACTTATTGTCAGTCATATTGTATGGTTCTGTAACATGGACAACTAGCAAGACGTTACAGACTTTTATAAATGGACTTCTTGTCAGTCATATTGTATGGTTGTGTAACATGGACAACTAGCAAGACGTTACAGACTTTTATAAATGGGTGCTTGCGCTGAATAGTAGGATTGAAATAGTATAACAAGATGATTAATGTGAAACTGTTAGCAGGAACCAGACAAGGGCCAGTGGAACAGGAGGTGAAGAGAAGACGCTGGCGTTGGGCTTGACACACAATAAGAGAACCAGCTGGTATCATTACAAGACAGGTCGTGTTCTGGAACCACAGGGTTAGAGAAATAGATGGAAAACCAAAAAACAAAAACACACACACAGGCACACACACAGGTGCACACACACACAGGCACACTTGCACAGAGAAGAGAACTGAAGACAGACATGACAGTTATAAAGCAGACGTGAAGACACTTTTAAAAGATGGCACCCGACAGAAGGGCGTGGCATGTTTGTACTGAGGACATGGGCTCCCCGACAGCTGGCAGTTCTGGTGATGATTTGACAAGACTTACTTTACTACAAGAGATGATAACAATTTTCTCCCTGTTTCTTGTTACAAGACTTACTTTACTACAAGAGATAATGACAATTTTCTCCCTGTTTCTGGTTACAAGACTTACTTTGCTACAAGAGATGATGAAAATTTTCTCCCTGTTTCTGGTTACAAGACTTACTTTACTACAAGAGATGATAATAATTTTCTCCCTGTTTCTTGTTACAAGACTTACTTTACTACAAGAGATGATAACAATTTTCTCCCTGTTTCTTGTTACAAGACTTACTTTACTACAAGAGATGATAACAATTTTCTCCATGTTTCTTGTTACAAGACTTACTGTTACGTGCAGTTTTTCATAACTGATAATGTAGTCTGTCTGTATGCTTGTTATATGTTGAATAAGATTTTTGGGTCTAATGTATTCTTCATTGGAACCATAATCTAAGGGCGAATACTCATCTTTTGCTTTGAGGGAAAGTATATATGTAGTTACTCCTCTTTAAAAGGTGACCCCAGCTGACTGGATAGGTCAGAGGGGATGCGAACTGCGCATGTCCAAACTAAGAGAGTTTTTTGAAGAAGATTTCCGGCGGGAGGCCGTGTTTTTTGTTCTGGGTCTGTCAGACGGAATGTCTGATTGTTTCTCTGCATTGCCTTTTGGGGATGGAAGCTCTTCCACTGTATTTAGAGTCCCCGGTGTTATTTTCTGTTCGTCAGGAAGACGACAGTTGCTTCTAAGTGGTGTTAGGAATTCGTATCAAGGTAATATTACGAAACTTTCACACTTCCTTTGTAAGGATCATATTTTTGAGTCAACCAGTGACAAGAGCTCACAAATGGTTGGAAGGCAGAGCATTCCTCTTGTTACGCTCGTTGGAGCCATCTAGGACTGTTTTTCTAGATTTACACACAGAGACCCATGAGAATAGATAATCTTCTACAACTCGCATGATTGGCGGTATATTTTGAACTTAGACACTTATGTCTACAGAAGAGGAATCCACAGTGTGTACTGTTTGATAGAGGCCTAATATATATATATATATATATATATATATATATATATATATATATATATATATATATATATATATATATATATATATATATATATATATATATATATATATATATATATATATATATATATAACTATCTGGAGTGGAAGAACAGATGGGTTATTAGTTATTATAATTTTGAAAATGAAAACTCGCCTGATGTACAAGGGAGTTGTATAAGCCTATCTTCGAAAGGACAGCCTATCTTCGATACGTCCGATTAGAGGGATGGACTATGCTAATTTCGTCGCCCGCCATGTTTGGGAGGTCGACTTAAGAAGAATGACTTTGATGAGTCAGAAAGAAACTGTTGGATGTTTATACAGTATTTACCCGTTGTGTAATACGGGGTTTTTCTGCTAGTTGTAGACTGAGAGATATCTTAGAGGCTGCAACACTTTGATAAGCAGATAATTATTGAAACTTATGTACATGCCATTGTTGTGAACTGTTTTCATATCCGCCATGTTCCTGTGTCATACTTACATGGAGTCGTCTTCGTCTTGTTGCTGTGACCATAAAAAATGATCAAAACGTACACAGCTGTTTATCTATATTTTGACTCCATCCACTTCACATCTACATCCTTCAAGGTGATGAATGCCACACACACTCTTGTACGTTACGTGTGGTAATACCAGTCTGCACTGATACATAGACGTCCACCTCGACGAACTACTAGGTCACACATTCGCGATTAGTCATATTACAGCACGATACATCACCAGCCACTACCATCATAGCAGTATATATATATATCAGCCTTACTACATCAGTTGAACATATGCATTGCAACCAGATTGGTAACACTTACTTTGCAACAAGAGATGATAACAATTTTCTCCCTATTTCTGGTTACAAGACTTACTTTACTACAAGAGATGATAACAATTTTCTCCCTGTTTCTGGTTACAAGACTTACTTTACTACAAGAGATGATGACAATTTTCTCCCTGTTTCTGGTTACAAGACTTACTTTGCTACAAGAGATGATAACAATTTTCTACCTGTTTCTTGTTACAAGACTTACTTTACTACAAGAGATGATGACAATTTTCTCCCTGTTTCTGGTTACAAGACTTACTTTGCTACAAGAGATGATAACAATTTTCTCCCTGTTTCTTGTTACAAGACTTACTTTGCTACAAGAGATGATAACAATTTTCTCCCTGTTTCTTGTTACAAGTCTTACTTTACTACAAGAGATGATAACAATTTTCTCCCTGTTTCTTGTTACAAGACTTACTTTACTACAAGAGATGATAACAATTTTCTCCCTGTTTCTTGTTACAAGACTTATTTTGCTACAAGAGATGATAACAATTTTCTCCCTGTTTCTGGTTACAAGACTTACTTTACTACAAGAGATGATGACAATTTTCTCCCTGTTTCTGGTTACAAGACTTACTTTGCTACAAGAGATGACAACAATTTTCTCCCTGTTTCTTGTTACAAGACTTACTTTGCTACAAGAGATGATAACAATTTTCTCCCTGTTTCTTGTTACAAGACTGACTTTACTACAAGAGATGATAACAATTTTCTCCCTGTTTCTTGTTACAAGACTTACTTTGCTACAAGAGATGATAACAATTTTCTCCCTGTTTCTTGTTACAAGACTTACTGTTACGTACATTTATTACCTAAGGGGGTAGTCGTCGGTCCTACCAAATGTACGCACCAGTCTTGAGATAGTTATATTATTTGTGCGTTCGATTGATTCACGCACTGACGTGCACAATGCTGTGTGAGTTGCTTTGGACGCACGTGTAACCTAGTTGAGTAGTTTGTGACGTCATGTTTTGAAGTGGAAACATGGAACTGGCTTGTGTCCATGATTGTAATTTTATATTGTGTATCCAATGGCATGTTGAAGGAAGACATTTATTATTGTGATTTGTATTGGTCTTCAGGTCGAAGCCAATCGCAGTAATGTCACGTAAGTTATCGCCCACTTCTTATTTTAATGCTGCATAAAAAGGCCGCTCTACTACTAATCTAGCGGGAATTTTATCATTCCTAGAATGGATCTACAGAGTCGCTTGCCTTTAAGATTTGGATCGTAGACGGAGAATTCCTACGAGTAGAAGAAGTTAAATTGTTTACCTTATGCACATGTTTTAAATGCCGTACATGCTTCAATGCCAAAGTCGTGGCACGGATGTAAAGAGAGGTTAGCCAACTGAAAGCCTTTAACTGATAGGATTATCGTATATGACTTTGTGTGAAATTATATATGATGTACAACGCTATGTAGGATGAACGTCTGGGAATTTTAACAAATGTAATATGGAAGATTTCATCCCAGAGTATGAATACGTTACCATGATAGACGTCCTTGAAAGAAGGTCAACGGTCGTGACTGAGAAGGATATTATACGGTAACAGTTTTGTAATCCTTAGTCTATGGACAGAGGTCTTTACTAGAAGAGAATCTTCAGGAACTTTAGCAGCAATAATTAATATGTTGTCGTGTGATCATTGCGCCTGTGACGATGTCCGTCTTGTCCACTTCGTGTCCTGGTGAATAAAATCTATGTAAAGTTACCAACGACTTGTGTGCTGCCAATACTTGACCAGTTCACCCAATTCAAGATACTTGTTGGTTTTCGTTTGAAAAAAACATTGTTGACATTTATTCCGTTGTAACCATTCGCGTTTCAATTCTCACTATGAAAACGACACCAACAATAACTGGTAGGCCAGTGCGGTCTGGAAGTAATTTCAGGAACGTACCCATCCAATTGATCGTTTGAAAAGAAGAATGTTTACTTTCAAGGCGACATCATCTCAATTTGGATCCTAGCGGAATATGAATCAAAATCAACTCAAATGCTCAAGGTCTTCAATCAACCTCCACGTCAAGTTTCACAGTGACTGATTACTTGGAGATCATCTCTTCATCATTATTACGTGCGAGCTAGTTTGATATACGCAGAGCGAAGTATTGCATCCTCTAACGTACATACACGGGGACAAGGCACTTTGATTTTTACCTGCACGCGAGCTAAGTATAACTTGTATCCGTTATACACTTTATTACTATTAGCTGTGCCTTAATTGATTATGTCCACTTTTATATTTTCCGTGTTATGTGTTATATGTTGTGTATTCTTCGCGGGAGGTTGGGAGGTAGATCTGACGAACGAGATCCATCTCGAAGTCAATTCGGGCTCTTCGTCAGACGTTCTGTAGGACATTATTTTGCAGACTTCCCGCAGTGGAATGTTCCTACGCGTGAGCGTAGAAGGATTCTAGGTCCACTGTGTCTGGTGGTCTGTGACACCTGTCTGTTTTAGCTGTAGTGTCACGTTTACTTGTTGTTTTTTGGTAGCTATTTTTACTTGTACCTTGGTTTTATGATGAATTTTGTTTGTATTTCGCGTCCATCTCACCTTTCCTGTCGTTTAGTTTTTTACAAAACCTATGTTTTTTACACTGTGTTGTCAATTGTCTTGTGCATTATTTAATCGCAGTTATCATCGTAATTCTTTACGACATTCCATTTTAGTTTCTCATTTTATTTTAATTGGATTTCTGCGAACGTCTTCGTTTGTTTTGAATATCTTGTCGTGTCATTATTGTGCTATTGTCTGTCACATTACTGCTTTCACACCATTACATGTTATAAATTACATTATTAATTATTAATATTATTGCCTATTATATAAATTGATTTTACCGTTCTAGAACAGGAACGAAGAACACTAGTTGTAGTAACACTTTTAAGTATTATTATTACATAATAATATTGAAATGGCTACCTTAGACTATTTCATTAAGCAAGCAAAAGCTTTGCAAATACCTGCTGAAGAGGTAAGACAATTCGCTATGTCAGAATATAAGAAAGCTCAAGAAATAGAAGCTGATCAGAGAAGGTTAGAAACTTTACGTTTGGAAAATTTGAAATTTGAGGCAGATCAAAAACGGATTGAGGCTGAGGAACATGAGAAGAAGATGAAATTTGAGGCAGATCAAAAAAGGATTGTAGCTGAGGAAGATGAGAAAAAAATGAGATTAGCCGCTGAATTAGAAGAGAAACGATTTCTGCGAGAGGCAGAACAGAAACAAAAGGAGGCTGAAGAAAGACTTAGAAAGGAAATGGAACAGAAACAAAAAGAAATGGAAGAAAAAAGATTAATAGCTGAAAAGGAAATGGAACAGAAACAAAAGGAAATGGAAGAGAGAAGATTGATAGCGGAACAAAATGTAAAACGACTTCAGCTTGAGATGGAAGAGAATGAAAAAAAAACGACAGCATGAACTGAAATTAGCAGAGTCAGAATATGAGAGAATTAGGTTAACTCAGGAAGCTAATTCTCAGAGAACTTTTGAAAGCCAAACTTCATCCAGACATGATAATTTTAAGGAAATTCACCTTAAATTACCAAAATTTAATCCCCCGTCTGATGACGTAATATTCTTCCTAGATAGGTTTGAGGCCACTTGTGGGTCTTATAACGTGGATAAAGCGCTATACTGTTCATATTTATCCAGATTACTTACAGGGGATGCATTAGCAGTTTATCATACCACCAGCATTGGTGAGAAAAATGACTACAATGCTCTTAGAGCAGCACTTCTGCAAAAATTCCAAATGACAGAAAACGAATATCGTTTGAGATTTCACACATTACTACCTCAATCTGGCAGAAATTTTAGTGATTTTCTGTCACAGATACGACTAACATTAGAAAGATGGATCGAATTATCCAAAATTGAAAAGTCGTATGAAGGTCTCTTTGATTTACTGATGCGCGATAAGGTACTTTCGTCGGTAAATCCTACATTTCTCGCATTTTTCTGTTCAGCCACGCGCTTACAAACAGACAGCGATTTTGATAGAATTTCGGTTCTTGCCTTCAGGGAAGTACCCAGTTTTTATTTTATTTAGTTTTTATGTGTCCTATCTAGCCTTCACTTTCTTTCCTTTCCTGACGAAGGCCTTGTGGCCGTAACGTAGACTATTTTCTTTGTCTTTTGTCCTCGTAAGACGAATCACCTTTTTTCTATTTTTTTTCAAACCCATCCAAACATTTCCCACTGCTATTATTGATCTTCATACTCCTTTCATTTCAGGAAAGATCCAAGCATGTCTCCTTCCGAATCCAATTTCTGATGTTATACTTGGTCGCATACATGGTATTAAAGAGTGTACACCACAGCAAATAGCTGAATGGGAAGAGCGACATATTCAAACTGCAAATGCAGTAGTGACTAGAGCGCAAGCTACTAATATGTCGCATGATACACCTATTGGACCTACAGTTCATACCACTTGTGATGATGATGCTCCTATTTCACGGGAGTTGTTTGCAACATTGCAAAAGAATGATAATTCATTAAAAAAATTCTTTCAGTATGTTAACAAAAAGAATACAAGCAACAAACTTGCAAAATCTAGACATGACTTTATACTTAAAAATGGGATTTTGGTTAGAGTAATACGGGAAAGGATTTATCCTTATGTTCTCAGATTCTTGTCCCATCCTGTATGAGATCTCGTATATTACGACATGCTCATGACTCGCAATGTGCGGGCCATATGGGTTTTTCGCGTACCAAATCCAGAGTGCTTTCGGCATTCTACTGGCCAGGCGTCCATAGAGATGTTACTCTCTATTGTCGGTCCTGTTTGATATGTCAAGAAGTTAAGGTACGGGGTCCATTTCATGCGGCTCCTATTCAAGCTGCGGACATCCCGATTAGACCATTTGACAAAATGGCCATTGACATTATTGGTCCGATACTTCCATCTGCTAGAGGGCATACGCATATTCTTACGTGCATTGATATGTGCACTCGTTGGCCTGAGGCCATCCCTCTCAAGAACACTTCATCTGCCAGTGTAGCAGAGGCATTGATGTTAATCTTCTCACGCATTGGTTTTCCACGGAAAATCTTGTCGGATCATGGGGTTCAGTTCATTTCTGAATCCATGTCTCAAGTTATGAAGACATTAGGTATAGACATATCTCTTAGTTCTATTTATCATCCGATGTCAAATGGGTTAATTGAGCGTCTCAATAGGACACTCAAGCAGTTGTTGGGTAAGATGACTCAAGACCATCCCCAAGACTGGGATCGGGTCCTACCCGCTTGTCTCTTTGCGTATCGCGAGGTACAAAATCAAGCAACGGGGTTTTCTCCGTTCCAGCTTGTTTTTGGCATGCAACCACGCGGTCCGATGTCGTTAATCCACGACTTATTGGTGGATGAGAATATTGAAGAGGAAACTCAATCCTCTTATGAGTATGTGATCTCGCTTAGAAAGAAAATCATAGATGCTTGTAGACTAGCTACTGCATCATCCGAACATGCCAAAGAAAAAGCTCGTCTATCTGCAAACAAATATAGACGTCTTCGCCAGCTCATACCTGGTGATGAAGCTTTTGTATTACTCCCTGCGCATAACAATCGTCTTTTAATTACCTGGAGAGGTCCTTTCAGGATCATCTCAAGAATATCCGATGTCGACTACATCGTTGATGTTAATGGCAAACATAAAACCTTCCACATTAACATGTTGAAGGAGTATTACTCACGTCCTGATTACTTACAGTCAGTGTTTCAAGCAACTGACGATCCTACACCACCTATTCAACACTATTCTAGTTTGTCAGTCATCCAAGAAGAGGAATCTTCTTTCGATGATGTACAACTACCAATACCAGTTGTACCACTCCATTCCACTGAGAAATGGAATGATGTTACTATCTCATCTACTCTTACTGATGATCAACGTCAGCAAGTCTCTAAAATTCTACACACGTATGAGGATGTCCTCACTGACATCCCAGGTCATACGTCAGTCATCCAACATGACATTATTCTGACTGACGATACACCGATTCGAGTTCGCCCATATCCTATTCCTTTACACTTTCGTGATAAGGTTGATAAAGAATTGGACGATATGCTCCAATTAAATATAATTGAACCATCTTCATCACCATATTCTTCTTCTATGGTAATCATTAGGAAGAAAGACAACAATATACGTCTTTGCGTAGATTACAGGAAGTTAAACAAAGTTACAAAATTCGATGCGGAACCATTACCTCTTTTAGACGACTTATTAGAGAAATTATCTCATGCCACATTCTTTTCGAAATTTGACCTTTCAAAGGGTTATTGGCAAGTGCCACTCACTACGAAAGCAAAGCCATTCACCGCTTTCTCGACACCACGGGGTCTTTTTCAATGGAATTTTATGCCTTTCGGGTTAATGAATGCGCCAGCTACCTTTGTACGCATGATGCGCCGCATATTGTCTCATCGTCCCGATGTCATTACTTATATAGATGACATCTGTCTTTTTAGTGACTCTTGGGATGAACATATTCAGGGTTTAAAATCTTTACTTTCTACCTTACAGGATTATAAACTTAACAGCGAAACCTTCAAAGGCTTTTGTCGGTTTTCATGACATCTCATTTCTTGGTCACCGTATAGGTCGCGGTTTAATGTATACAGAAGACAGTAACGTCTCTAAAATTTTAAACATCTCAGCACCTAAGACAAAAAAACAAGTGAGGTCACTCTTAGGACTAATACAGTTCTATTCTAAATTCATCCCTCATTTGTCTACTATAACTGCACCTCTTTCGTCTTTACTGAAGAAGGGCACACCTAATGTAATAAAGTGGTCGCAGGATCACCAAACGGCGTTAGACTATATAAAACAAATTTTTTCAAATAAGCCTTTTTTAAAGTTGCCTAACAAAGATCTCACCTTTGTTCTTCGCAGTGATGCTTCTTCCTACGCTATTGCGGCAGTTTTGATGCAGGAATACGGAGGCACCTTATTTCCTGTTATGTACGTATCCAGAAAGCTTACAACGAGCGAGATAAATTACTCCGTTCTAGACAAAGAGCTCCTTGCTCTTGTCTGGGCAATCACAAAACTGGATCGTTATCTCCTCGGATCACACTTTGTGGTGGAGTCTGACCAGAAAGCTCTTACCGCATTGAATACAGGGAACGTTAAGTCATCAAAGTCAGCGCGTTACGCTATAGCTCTTCAACCGTTCCATTTTGAGATACGAGCTATTCCTGGAGTGCAGAATGTATTTGCAGACTGTCTTTCAAGATGCCCTAGTGAACTTGGTGAAACTAAACTACTTTTAGATGGAGAAACGTCCTCACCGAAACATGAATAACTTTGTACAGTGTCATTAATTGTACATCTGTGAAGACTATGTATAGTTTTGCAGTATTCGTATAAATATAACTTTCAGAATATAGTTACTCCTGGATTATAACATGACTTTTCTTGTGAAGTAACTTTTTGTTAGAACGGGAACAGTGATATTAAAGTAACATTTTTTTTTAGTATGGAAACATTGGTAAAAAGCAACAAATAGACATTCGTTAGTGTTATGGAACATATTACACTACATATCGTGTTCGTAAACTTATTTCGTGCATGGAACATTAGGAACATATTCTTGTTGACTCTAAATGGTTCTGAACGAATATTCACAATGACTGAAATTAGAATTACTTAGAATAAATTACTAGTTATTTATTTATGTGTAATTAAGTACTAGAATTAGATTAATTCAATTTAATCAATTTGATTGTTTATAAATCACACATCTACTAACGTTATTAGTGTCTCGCAATACGTGTAGTCACGTATCCCACTACATGATATTTTACTTTTAGATAACTAGTCAAACTTACTAGTGTTAGATATCAGTAGGTGCGTTGCTTCTTAAAGTGTTTAATTTTGCATTGCTTCATTTTTGCACATTGTATTTCAAAATTTTCTGTTTCACTGATTCTTTTATCATTGATTATCATCAGTGTTGCTGTTCATTTTCATTTTTTGAAATCATATGTTTCAAATTTTGTTGAAAACTTAGTTGAATTTTATTATCATCTTTTTTGTTGATTCTTCATTTTCATTTTTTTCAACTTCTTTTTACTTTGAATATTACCACATCGTTCCAAAGTAGGTCGATGGTGGATGTGTGCTTTAATGCATACTGTCATTTAGTTATATTAATTTCAAGTCAATATTCTTTTCTTAATATGATATAACTTTATGCATTGTATATATTGTTGTAGTTTTGACTCACCTCTCTCGAGTAATTAGTTCGAAAAAAAAATTAATAGAATTAATTTTTTTTAAGGGGAGGTAATAAGGGAGCTGTTACGTACATTTATTACCTAAGGGGGTAGTCGTCGGTCCTACCAAATGTACGCACCAGTCTTGAGATAGTTATATTATTTGTGCGTTCGATTGATTCACGCACTGACGTGCACAATGCTGTGTGAGTTGCTTTGGACGCACGTGTAACCTAGTTGAGTAGTTTGTGACGTCATGTTTTGAAGTGGAAACATGGAACTGGCTTGTGTCCATGATTGTAATTTTATATTGTGTATCCAATGGCATGTTGAAGGAAGCCATTTATTATTGTGATTTGTATTGGTCTTCAGGTCGAAGCCAATCGCAGTAATGTCACGTAAGTTATCGCCCACTTCTTATTTTAATGCTGCATAAAAAGGCCGCTCTACTACTAATCTAGCGGGAATTTTATCATTCCTAGAATGGATCTACAGAGTCGCTTGCCTTTAAGATTTGGATCGTAGACGGAGAATTCCTACGAGTAGAAGAAGTTATATTGTTTACCTTATGCACATGTTTTAAATGCCGTACATGCTTCAATGCCAAAGTCGTGGCACGGATGTAAAGAGAGGTTAGCCAACTTGTTACAAGACTTACTTTACTACAAGAGATGATAACAATTTTCTCCCTGTTTCTTGTTACAAGTCTTACTTTGCTACAAGAGATGATGACAATTTTCTCCCTGTTTCTGGTTACAAGACTGACTTTACTACAAGAGATGATAACAATTTTCTCTCTGTTTCTGGTTACAAGACTTACTGTTGCGTGCATATTTTGACGCACATATTACAAAAATCGATATGGCTATTTAATATGGGAAAAAATATAGACAGTCATTCATTTGTGTATGAAAATGCTGTCTATGGTAAAAGCGAGAGAATCCATGTTTGATTCACACTTTTGATTAGAGGAGTAATCGTTCTTGATATTGATCCGGCGCATGGATTTTGCTCTCATGCCTGTACCTATTTCTTAGGGCCAGAAAATAGATTAATTTGCTTATTATGTTTATGGCCTGAATTCATATGTATTACATATTATTAGTACAAGTAGAATCAGTCCTATATTGTATATTTTTGATGGGTAGGCAGGACTAGATTCTTGTTATTCCGCTCTAGCGGAAGTATGAGTTGTCTTGTCTAGTCGTGATGAGTTCCGATGTACCGTGACAATGGCGGGTACGCCTTTTCTAGGGCTGGCAGATTCTTAAGGAAAAATGATTTATGAAGTGGTTTTTCTTCTATAGGAGATTGTTCCTCTACTAGAGTTTGTGTTAGAGACTCTCCTAAGGTACGGTACCATGTATGATTCGGACTCCATGTAATGCAGTCCCTGTTATTGATGATCTCAGGTCGGTTAGACCTAGCTGGAATTTTGTGCTTCGCAACGCTAGGGTCAAGTTTGTATCGACGGAGATGACGGGCTCCATACTATAATTATGTCTACGTGAGGTAACTGGATTACTGTAGATCTGTATGGAGGAACTTTATGAAATTATGCATATGTATTGCAAATTAACTTTGGCTTATAAATATATATCCTCCTGTGAGCGAGTGAGCGACAACTCAGGAAGGCGGCCATGTTAAATTCCTGTCATCATACTTTAGTATCACTGTCCAAAGAACGGGGCATGTATCTTATTACTCGGACAGTGACAAGGAGATCTCAATCTTGATAGAAACCCCCTTTTCGTGGTTTCATAATATACTACAAACTATGGACGTCAAGCAACTTTAGTTGTTTACCGATCCGCCTTCACTGACGCGTTTAGTCAGATAGGGGATGCGGCCATAATGTATCATGACATTGAACTTTTGATGTACTACCCATTATTTATGAATGTGTCATGACTTCAGATCTGCTATGTATGCCTACAAATCGATGTGTCAACATACCCATGATGTACTCGTATGTCCCAGTGTGTACGTCTGAATAAATTGTGTAAACAAAGATCCTAACAGTCTGCATTGGTGCCTTGTAGACACATGTGTATGAGTGATTATATTGGTCAGC
Source organism: Oreohelix idahoensis (assembly GCA_024509875.1). Lineage (NCBI taxonomy): Eukaryota > Metazoa > Mollusca > Gastropoda > Stylommatophora > Oreohelicidae > Oreohelix > Oreohelix idahoensis. The sequence continues at coordinate 290,892 of JAMPIV010019867.1, read as the reverse complement.
ACACGAACAGTACACCATTCGCGTTAATCACAGTCTACACTTCTACTCCATACATACACCATCCTGCGTCGGTTGAAGTGACCAAGTTTAGGGCCTGCTTCCCCTGGAGCCTTAGAGGGAAACTACTGTTGACAGCCACCTTTGCCTTCCCTAACTCAGGACTAGGGTGAGTTACCCATTTATAGCTGGGTAGACTGGAGCATGCCTGATCTCAACAACTATGTACACATCTTTACAGATTGACACTTTACAGTGTGTGTGTTGGGAAAGAAAGAAACTTTACAGTGGAAAGCAAATTTTACAGTGGTGAGCCAGATCCCTGGGTCCAGCCTACGCAGTCTTGTGTTGAGAATCACATTTTACAGTTACAAGAACATTTGTTTGACCACATCAACACCAGTAGGACAGCTATACAATCAATGTCAGCTTGACCTGTTCTGACAAGAGTAGCAATATCTGGGTCAGCACTTGTTGACATTTGGCACAATACAGTCAGTGTTCTAAACCAGTGATTGCTTATCCTGCTGTAATACAAGAGCATTGTTGAACATAAAGTGCAAATTTCATCGGTGGATCTTCTAATGTGCTCAAAAAAATTGGACAGTGTAATAGTTAGAATGCAAATCTATTACTCAATAAAGTGGTAGTCTAATTGATTAAAACTGAGCATACAGTACTATACATTGCAACGTCAACACATTGCATGATATGATACACACATTGATGATTTATATATATTTATGTTTATATATTATCTGTTTATATGTGTGATTGTTATGTCTTTGCGGGCCTGGATGGGAGGTGACTAGAACAGGAAATACCGAGTGATATTGGTCTTGTTCTGGCGTTCTATAGGGAGCAATTTCTTAATTGAAATTTGCATGCAACATAGTTTGCAAATATTTGGTTAGTTGTGACGACTGTTTCATATTTGTATTTGTAACATTTTTTTCTGTTCTTTATTTTTGTTTAATTTGTTTGTATAATTGTAGGTCTCATCTTTCCTTTCATTTCAGTTTTTTACACCCTTATGTTTATACACTGTGGCGTTATTTGTCTTGTTATCTTATTGCAGTTATCATCACAGTTTCTGTGATCATTTTTTTTTCATTTCTCCTATTTAATTTAATTTGATCTCTGCAAATGTGTTCATATTGTCTTTTCTTGTTTGTCCTTTGTAATGTCTTTAGTTGACATATGACATAGAAGTTATAGTGGTATACACTGATAGTATAGTACAGATCAGTACTTTATGATTAATTTCCACAGGTACCCAAGTGATCTTTGATTACATTGAGGTATACAAGACCTTTGTAAGGCTTGTCTCCCACAGTATTTGAGATACAGTTATTGTTGTCCACAGGTACTCAAGTTATCATTGGTTATTATAAACCATACAAGTTTTTCACTAAGACTAAGTCTATGGTATAGACTTGTCTCCCATTAAAGTGAAATAAGGTAATTTATTTACTTTTTCAGGTTTCTGATTTAAGAAGACAAGATGTCTACATTAGATTATTTTATTGCACAAGGAAAATCCCTTGAGAAGACTGGGAAAGACTTAGAACAATGGGCTGTTGCTCAATATGACAAAGCATTAGCTGCAGAGGAGAGAAAAGCTGCTGCTGAAGAGAAAAAAACTCTGGCTAAAGAGAAAAGATTAGAAAGAGAAGCTGCTGCTGAAGAGAGAAAAGCTCTGGCTGAAGAAAAAAGATTAGAAAAAGAAGCTGATATTGCTGCTGAACTAAAGAAATTGCAGATGCAAGTGGAGGAAAGGAGATTTGATGCAGAACAGAAAAAATTAGAAGTTGCAGCTGAACAGAAAAAATTAGAAGTTGCAGCTGAACAGAAAAAATTAGAAGTTGCAGCTGAACAGAAAAAATTAGAAGCTGCTGCAGAACAGAAAAGATTAGATAGAGAGGCAGAAGAGAGAAAAGCAATAAGAGAACATGAGTTTGAATTAGAGAAATTAAAATTGACATGTATGAGTAATGTTAATCAGGCATCTGGTGGTAATGGTAAACCCTTTGTGTACAAGGTCAAGGTACCAGCGTTCAACTCTGCCAGTGATGACATAACATTTTGGCTTTCTAGATTTGAACGGGCTTGTCGAGCTCATAATGTTGACAAATCACAGTATGTGAATCAGTTGTCTGAAAATCTAAAAGGGGACTCTCTGAGTAAGTTATATTTTGTTGAAGAGGCCGACAAGGATAATTATGATGCTGTTAGGGCAGCTTTGATAAAGAGATATCAGCTGTCTGAGGAAGGTTATCGTCTTTTGTTTAAAACAATGAGACCTGAGGTAGGTGTAGAATTCTCAGAATTCATCTCAAAAGCACGAATTACACTTTCACGATGGATTGAATTATCCAAAACAGAGAAAACATTTGATGGTCTTACGGATTTATTGCTAAGAGACAAGGTCATGTCTTCTGTAAATAAATCATTCCTAGAGTTCTTACATGAGCGTAAACCTAGTACATTAAAGCAAATGGAAGAATATTGTGACCAGTATGCCACGGCACACCCTGACATGATTCTTAGTAACTCTAACATTAAAGAGAGTATGCCAGTTGCTTCGGCAACAGAATATAATCAGAATTACTCACACAAATTCCAAGGAGCTAAAAATAAATTTGATAAAAAGGTTAATTGGAATAAGTATCAAAACCAAGATAACCACTCAAATCAGAGTTCTTCTTTGAAGAACTGGAATCGGGCTGATAGTCCTCGACACGCGAGGGGTACCCATAATTTTAGACATTCTCGAAAGGGGAGTAGCTATAGGAACTACCCAAGTTCTTCATGGAGAGAAAAGAACCAATATTACAGGGATACTCAGTATAATGAGCGTGATGATTATGATCATGAATATTATGATTCAAACCCAAATAGGGGTTATAACAGAGGAAATAATAATTATAGAGACAATCATAACCGAGGTAGATCACAACACAAAAGACATGGTAAATCGTATTACCAGGCTAACTCTGCACAACAGGAGTTCCACGACACCGATAATCAGAATAATGATAAAAAAGACTCCAATAGTGTAGCAAATTCCGCTTTCGATTTTGCTAGAGCATCTGAGTGTTCGCAATGCAAAACATTATTCGATCCAACCACAGTTTCTACTTTAAGCTGCGGTCACCCGCTTCCCGCTCTTCCTGCGTCAATCGCGCATAATGGAAGGGGCGCTCTTGTTTTCAATAGAGGCTTAATAGATGGTACTCCGGTATCAATTCTTTTCGATTCGGGGTGCACTACCATTGGAGTGAGGCAATCACTCGTAAATCCTTCTCGAGCTACAGGCAATATAGTCAAATGTGTAACATTTGGTGGCACATTGGAGAAGTACTCCACTGCCATTATCAATATTGCTACGCCTTTCTTTACAGGAGAGGTGCAAGCATGTCTCTTGCCGAATCCGATCGCTGATCTTATCATCGGTCGCATTCATGGAGTGAAAGAATGCACTCCACAACAAATTTCTAATTGGGAAAATGTTAATATGCAATCTGCTAATGCAGTAATCACTAGGGCTCAAGCTCTTAATATGCCACAATCTTCACATTCTGAAGATAATGATGCGCAGATCCAAGATGATCCCTTGGAGATTTCCCATGATTCCTTTATCAAACAGCAGGAAGATGATCCTACTCTAAAGAAATTCTTTACTCTGTCAACAAAAGGTGATCCGAATAAGGATACAAATCGTAAATCTTGGATTACGATGAGGAATGGCGTACTTGTACGTATGGTACAAGACTCCGCTAAGTCCATTCATTCTCAAATCCTTGTGCCTAAAAATATGAGAGTTAAAATCTTACAGCACGCTCATGATTCGCAGTGTGCTGGACATATGGGTTTTTCCCGTACTAAAGCTAGAGTTCTTCAATCTTTCTTTTGGCCTGCTGTGAATAAGGACATACGAATCTATTGTCGATCTTGTAAAGTATGTCAAGAGATTAAATCCAGAGGTCCACGCCATGATGCACCTATTCAGGCTGCAGACATTCCCATTCGACCATTTCAAAAAATGGCGATAGACATCATTGGTCCATTTAAGATAAAGTCTGCTAGAGGACACCAATTTATTTTGACGTGTGTTGATATGTGCACACGTTGGCCGGAGGCTGTTCCTCTAAAGAGCATAACTACTGCTGATGTCGCAGATGCTCTTTGGTTAATATTTTCTCGTCTGGGGTTTCCAGCAGAAATATTATCCGACCATGGTACCCAACTCATATCGGATACCATGTCTCAAGTAATGTCGACTCTTAAGATAGAGAGATCGCTGAGTAGTATTTATCATCCTATGTCCAATGGGATGGTGGAACGTTTGAATAGAACTCTGAAAAACCTACTAGGTAAGATAACAGAAGATCATCCTCAGGATTGGGATAGGGTTTTACCCGCGGCTCTCTTTGCATATAGAGAGGTCGCCAACGAACATACAGGATTTTCTCCCTTTGAACTTGTCTTTGGCGCGAAACCGCGAGGTCCTATGTCCTTACTTCATGATCTTATAACTGCTGATAATATTGTCGATGACACAAAATCCTCTTATGAATATGTCATCGCACTTAGACACAAGATTATTGAAGCATGCAAATTGGCAACTGCTTCTTCTGAATTTGCGAAACAGAAGGCAAGGGAATTTGCCAATAAAAAGAGATGCTTGCGACAACTTTGTCCAGGTGACAAAGCATTTGTCTTGCTACCTTGTAGGGAAAATAGACTTCTTATTTCTTGGAAAGGTCCGTACGATATAATATCAAAAGTTTCCGATGTTGACTATATCGTCGATATTGACGGGAAGCGTAAAACCTTCCACATCAACATGCTCACGGAATTCCATGAACGTCCTGATTATTTACAACCTGTTTTCCAGGCAACGGACGATTTTCCAGTCCAACATGGACAATACTCATCTCTGTCAGTAATACAGGATGAGGAAACGAGTTTCTCGGATGTAAATTTACCTTTTCCAATGATTCCTCTTCACTCTAATGAATCATGGAAAGATGTTGCAATTTCTCCAGAATTATCTCCAGGAGAGCAGAAACAAGTTTCTACTATGTTAGAACAATTTCAGGATGTCCTTACTGACATTCCTGGTCAAACTGATGTCATTCAACATGACATTATTCTTACTGACCATAGTCCTATAAGAGTCAGACCGTATCCTATCCCGATACATTTTCAAGCACAGGTAGAGAAAGAGTTAGATGAGATGATAGAGTTAAAAATTATTGAACCATCCACATCAGCATATTCTTCGCCGATGGTTATTGTACGAAAAAAAGACAATAACATACGTCTTTGCGTGGATTATCGCAAATTGAATCAAGTGACTAAATTTGATGCTGAACCTATGCCTTTACTAGAAGAGCTACTTACGAGACTATCGAATTCTCATTTCTTTACTAAACTCGATTTGTCTAAGGGATATTGGCAAGTTCCACTATCCGAGCACGCCAAACCGTTTACTGCTTTTTCGACGCCTAGGGGTCTATTCCAATGGAATTTCATGCCTTTCGGTCTTATGAACGCCCCTGCAACATTTGTACGCATGATGCGTCGAATCCTATCTCATCGCTCAGATGTCATTGCGTATCTTGATGACATCTGTCTTTTCAGTGATACTTGGAACGATCACTATAATGGGATAAATGAACTATTGTCTATCTTACGCGAGCATAACCTGACAGCGAAACCATCGAAAGCATGTATTGGTTTTAGCGAAATATCTTTCTTAGGACACCGTGTTGGTCATGGGTTCCTAAAAACAGAAGACCATAATACAAGTAAGATACTTAACATTTCTATTCCTAAGACTAAAAAGCAAGTGCGAAGTCTCTTAGGTCTAATACAATTTTATGGACGATTCATTCCGAATCTGTCCTCCATTATGTCACCTCTTTCTTCCTTGCTAAAGAAAGGGTCTCCTAATGTAGTCCATTGGACTCAAGAATGTCAATCCTCTTTGGATAAGGTTAAAACTATGTTTTCTACTTCACCTATCCTAGTATTGCCTTCTAAGGATAAGACATTTATTCTTCGTAGTGACGCTTCATCCACCGGGATTGGAGCAGCACTAATGCAAGAGTACTCTGGAACTCTGCATCCTGTGATGTATATTTCTCGGAAATTAAATGCCGCAGAGAAGAATTACTCGGTCCTAGACCGTGAATTATTGGCTATGGTTTGGTCAATCCTTAAACTGCAAAGATTTCTTCTGGGCGCGCATTTCATTGTGGAAACTGACCAGAAAGCTCTTACGGCTATTCAGAGTAAAAATCTGAAGAGCGCGACATCAGCGCGATACGCGATTGCTCTACAGCCATTTCATTTTTCGGTGCGAGCTATCCGTGGGTCAGAAAATGTGATGGCAGATATTTTGTCTAGATGCCCACATGATTCATAACTGTTATACAACTTTGATACAGTTGTTTCTATGTTGAAATGTGTACACATATGGAATATATCATATATTGATTGTAACACTACTTAGCGGTTCATTGATATTTATTCACCGCTGATCTTTCAGTGTTTTTCGTCTTTGATGATCATGATGTTAAGATATCTTAGATGAAATTTATGTATAAACTAATGTGGAATTGTGTCATTGCTAATATTGTAGTATGCGTTGGTGACACCTCTCTGGAAATATTAATACTTAGAGAAGTACCTTCTCTAAGGTCAAAAAAACTTATGCTTATCATCTGCGCATTGTTATTGGTGCGTTGTGAGCCTATTGTATGTTGCTCCTAGATGTATTTCAAAAAAAAAGTACCATTTTTTTTTCCCCGAGGGGTGTGGTAATCTGTTGCGTGCATATTTTGACGCACATATTACAAAAATCGATATGGCTATTTAATATGGGAAAAAATATAGACAGTCATTCATTTGTGTATGAAAATGCTGTCTATGGTAAAAGCGAGAGAATCCATGTTTGATTCACACTTTTGATTAGAGGAGTAATCGTTCTTGATATTGATCCGGCGCATGGATTTTGCTCTCATGCCTGTACCTATTTCTTAGGGCCAGAAAATAGATTAATTTGCTTATTATGTTTATGGCCTGAATTCATATGTATTACATATTATTAGTACAAGTAGAATCAGTCCTATATTGTATATTTTTGATGGGTTGGCAGGACTAGATTCTTGTTATTCCGCTCTAGCGGAAGTATGAGTTGTCTTGTCTAGTCGTGATGAGTTCCGATGTACCGTGACAATGGCGGGTACGCCTTTTCTAGGGCTGGCAGATTCTTAAGGAAAAATGATTTATGAAGTGGTTTTCCTTCTATAGGAGATTGTTCCTCTACTAGAGTTTGTGTTAGAGACTCTCCTAAGGTACGGTACCATGTATGATTCGGACTCCATGTAATGCCAGTCCCTGTTATTGATGATCTCAGGTCGGTTAGACCTAGCTGGAATTTTGTGCTTCGCAACGCTAGGGTCAAGTTTGTATCGACGGAGATGACGGGCTCCATACTATAATTATGTCTACGTGAGGTAACTGGATTACTGTAGATCTGTATGGAGGAACTTTATGAAATTATGCATATGTATTGCAAATTAACTTTGGCTTATAAATATATCCTCCTGTGAGCGAGTGAGCGACAATTCAGGAAGGCGGCCATGTTAAATTCCTGTCATCATACTTTAGTATCACTGTCCAAAGAACGGGGCATGTATCTTATTACTCGGACAGTGACAAGGAGATCTCAATCTTGATAGAAACCCCCTTTTCGTGGTTTCATAATATACTACAAACTATGGACGTCAAGCAACTTTAGTTGTTTACCGATCCGCCTTCACTGACGCTTTTAGTCAGATAGGGGATGCGGCCATAATGTATCATGACATTGAACTTTTGATGTACTACCCATTATTTATGAATGTGTCATGACTTCAGATCTGCTATGTATGCCTACAAATCGATGTGTCAACATACCCATGATGTACTCGTATGTCCCAGTGTGTACGTCTGAATAAATTGTGTAAACAAAGATCCTAACAGTCTGCATTGGTGCCTTGTAGACACATGTGTATGAGTGATTATATTGGTCAGCACACGAACAGTACACCATTCGCGTTAATCACAGTCTACACTTCTACTCCATACATACACCATCCTGCGTCGGTTGAAGTGACCAAGTTTAGGGCCTGCTTCCCCTGGAGCCTTAGAGGGAAACTACTGTTGACAACCACCTTTGCCTTCCCTAACTCAGGACTAGGGTGAGTTACCCATTTATAGCTGGGTAGACTGGAGCATGCCTGATCTCAACAACTATGTACACATCTTTACAGATTGACACTTTACAGTGTGTGTGTTGGGAAAGAAAGAAACTTTACAGTGGAAAGCAAATTTTACACTTACTTTGCTACAAGAGATGATAACAATTTTCTCCCTGATTATAAGACTTACTTTGCTACAAGAGATAATAACAATTTTCTTCCTGTTTCTGGTTACAAGACTGACTTTACTACAAGAGATGATAACAATTTTCTCCCTGTTTCTTGTTACACGACTTACTTTACTACAAGAGATGATGACAATTTTCTCCCTGTTTCTTGTTACAAGACTTACTTTGCTACAAGAGATGATAACAATGTTCTCCCTGTTTCTTGTTACAAGACTTACTTTACTACAAGAGATGATAACAATTTTCTCCCTGTTTCTTGTTACAAGACTTACTTTGCTACAAGAGATGATAACAATTTTCTCCCTGTTTCTTGTTACAAGACTTACTTTGCTGCAAGAGATGATAACAATTTTCTCTCTGTTTCTTGTTACAAGACTTACTTTGCTACAAGAGATGATAACAATTTTCTCCCTGTTTCTTGTTACAAGACTTACTTTACTACAAGAGATGATAACAATTTTCTCCCTGTTTCTTGTTACAAGACTTACTTTGCTACAAGAGATGATAACAATTTTCTCCCTGTTTCTTGTTACAAGACTTACTTTACTACAAGAGATGATAACAATTTTCTCCCTGTTTCTTGTTACAAGACTTACTTTACTACAAGAGATGATAACAATTTTCTCCCTGTTTCTTGTTACAAGACTTACTTTACTACAAGAGATGATAACAATTTTCTTCCTGTTTCTTGTTACAAAACTTACTTTACTACAAGAGATAACAATTTTCTCCCTGTTTCTTGTTACAAGACTTACTTTGCTACAAGAGATGATAAAAATTTTCTCCCTGTTTCTGGTTACAAGACTTACTTTGCTACAAGAGATGATGACAATTTTCTCCCTGTTTCTTGTTACAAGACTTACTTTGCTACAAGAGATGATAACAATTTTCTCCCTGTTTCTTGTTACAAGACTTACTTTACTACAAGAGATGATAACAATTTTCTCCCTGTTTCTTGTTACAAGACTTACTTTGCTACAAGAGATGATAACAATTTTCTCCCTGTTTCTTGTTACAAGACCTACTTTGCTACAAGAGATGATAACAATTTTCTCCCTGTTTCTGGTTACAAGACTTACTTTGCTACAAGAGATGATAACAATTTTCTCCCTGGTTACAAGACTTACTTTGCTACAAGAGATAATAACAATTTCTTCCTGTTTCTTGTTACAAGACTGACTTTACTACAAGAGATGACAACAATTTTCTCCCTGTTTCTTGTTACAAGACTTACTTTACTACAAGAGATGATGACAATTTTCTCCCTGTTTCTTGTTACAAGAGTTACTTTACTACAAGAGATGATAACAATTTTCTCCCTGTTTCTTGTTACAAGACTTACTTTGCTACAAGAGATGATAACAATTTTCTCCCTGTTTCTTGTTACAAGGCTTACTTTGCTACAAGGGATGATAACAATTTTCTCCCTGTTTCCATGCAAGATTTGGCCATCGCCGATCGACACAAACATAGTGCCCGTCTATCAATCAATTAGACATGATCAGCTGAAGAATGTCTTTAAGAAAGTACGACAGCTCATTCTCTGCGACGGAGCTCTGTGCTGGCTGTTGTGATCTGAGAGGATACTATTGGCTTTGTTGATGACTTGGCGAGGATTACGCGGGGAACGGGGCTAGACTTCTACAGACTTGTATGAAATCACAGATGACAGTCTCATGTCCCAGAAAATAATCCATCACATCCGTAGAAATGTTAGTGACACAGCAAACATATTTGGTTTTTTATTTTCTGTTTGTTTCTTTGTTTCGTTTTTGTGAGTATGTTTTTTGTGAGTATATTTATGTTTTCTTCGTTTTCAACGTTATCGTTAGAACAAATAATGACAAAAATAATAATTCAGCAGTACAGACAGACAGCGCTCGATATAGAAGCACTGTGGAAAAAAAGAAAAAAAAAAACAACAAAAAAACTTCACAGAGTTTAGAACCCATGTTTCTACACGGCCCAAGCTACATCACATAGTGCTGTCACCAGCGGTAACACAGAGTTTAGAACCCATGTTTCTACACGGCCAAGCGACATCACTTACAAGTCCCATAGCAGATGTTGCAGTAGAAGAGTGAAGTGTTAGAGACTTTACTATACTAGGTTCAGCTTTATGAGGTGGGGTTGACCAGTTCCCTGTGCTTTTGCTCCTCCTCTTCTCCTTCGTTCGTCCTGAAAAGGACGTTGGTTGCGTTGTGTCCGTTTACAGCGAAGCTGTGATATTTGCGCCTTTCGGCCGGACAAATCCGACTTCAGCACGGCATTTTGGGGAACGGGTTAGCCTTCCCTCTTCGATCCCTACTCACTCAGCCAGACTACAGTGATGCAGCCTGTTTCCAGGACCACCACTTGGAGGTAGAGTAGGGTCTTGGTCAGCTCTGGTTCGCTGACCCTAACGCAAGCAGTCTAGCTATGGGTCGCTAACTGCATTCCTCACTGTTGACGCGTCTTAGGTCCCTGTGCTTTTGCTACCTCAAGAGCAGATTCGTGTACTTATTTACACCTGGATAGACTGGAACGAGAGGTTACCAGGCTTTCGAACCCAGAACCCAGTAACTCTGCCACGAGAGGGAAAGCGCTCTAACCACTCTGCCAATGTGCCACTAAAGTTATTTGTACCAATCACAAGAAATCGCGTACACAAAGCTACATGTAAGTGTACTTCTTCTTCTTCGTACAAGTGTACCAGTCGAATGATATTGTGTACACTAAAGTGTATGGAAGTGAACCAACCATCTGATGCTACAGATGCACAGCCTTAAGATGAAACCCTCTGACACAAACTTCCACCAGGCTTGCCTTTTAGTGTCTAGGCAAACTTAACAATGAAGATAAAGCATCCACGTCTAGGCAAACTTACCAGTGGTGATAAAACATCCCAATGATGATGTTAGAGAGAAATGTCAGCTGTCACCGAAATGTCACTTGACCGTTTTACGATTTAGTTGTAGGTCAGACTGGGACGCGAACTTAACAACGCTTGGGCTTCGCCGGAGTCATTTGCTTTGTAGATCTTTTTTTTTTTTTCTAGTTACAGATTTGTTTTATTAATGCTATAGCAGCCCCGTGTACGTAGTTTTTTCCGGGAGTCTCTGAAGTGGAAACAAAAATTTAAAAAATTACTGATAGCTGCTTGATGCTTCCTACAGGGGAGACTAGCAGAAGTGGTGGTTCCACGATCTTTAAGCCAAGCAACGGAGAATGATAATGAATATGGCTGAAGCAGGCATGTGTGTAATTATCGCTATATCAAACATTTATTTTCTTTTTGCTATAACAAACTTTTCTTTTATTATTGCTATATAAGATTTTTCTTTTATTATTGCTATATAAGACTTTTCTTTTATTATTGCTATATAAGACTTTTCTTTTATTATTGCTATATAAGACTTTTATTATTGCTATATAAGACTTTTATTTTATTATTGCTATATAAGACTTTTATTTTATTATTGCTATATAAGACCTTTCTTTCATTATTGCTATATAAAACTTTTCTTTTATTATTGCTATATAAGACCTTCCTTTCATTATTGCTATATAAAACTTTTCTTATAGTAATTCTATAGAAGACTCTTTTGTATAGCAGTATTTTTTATTATTGCTGTAGCAGCCTTTTATTTTATGATTGCTATAGCAGACTTTTGTTTTATTATTGGTAAACCAGACTTTTTTTCATGACTGCTATAGCAGACTTTTGATTTATGATTGCTATAGCAGAGATATTAACAGAAGACATATCACAACACTAAAACCTGTATAGCGCATGGTCTGAGACGATTGGGTCACATCATTAATACAACAATCTCTCGGTCTTACGCTGTTTGATTAGCGCTTTTTCGATATAACGCTGTTTCTATTTTATGCCATATGCCCGTTATACGCTCAGAAATTCGATCTTATGCTGAGCGATAAACCCCATGGGAGGCAGGAAAATAACTGTCACATATATTCATCAAGTTCACTCAGATATTCATCAAGTTCACTCAGATATTCATCAAGTTCACTCAGATATTCATCAAGTTCACTCAGATATTCATCAAGTTCACTCAGATATTCATCAAGTTCACTCAGATATTCATCAAGTTCACTCAGATATTCATCAAGTTCACTCAGGCTGGTGGGATGGCCAAGAAGCATTTTCATTTTTAGGATAATGGAGCAGGACCCCAAAATGGAATGTAGTTCTATGTTAAACCGTAACATAGAACAAAACATTAATTAGTACAAGGTGTTTATGAAGAGAAAAAAGAAAGTGACAAATTAAGCTCGATTCCGTTTTTTAAATGTTTTTTTTTTTTAAGTTTCCTAAATATCGTCTACGCCCATTAATCAAACAGCCATGCATTCTACATCTGAAGCCAGAAGAAGCGTTTTCAACACCTACAATATCTTCTGCTAACCAGTCGTCTGATGATATTTTAAAAATAAGAAATTGAAAAAGGCAATGGTAAAATGCCATAAAACTACATATATTTACTGACGATGTTTTGCGGCCTGATAGTTTCACATGAGCAGCGAAAATTACATCCTTTAATAATGAGGTAAAAAATATTAGTATTTAAAGTAACTTCGGTCAGAAGTAACAAAATAATATCCAAACAAGATCCACAGTCTTCTAAATGTGCTAAGGATGCTGAAAAGTTTAGACGTTAGCTTAATTCTTGCCTCGTCGTTTCTTTGTCGGGTACGTTTGCCCGTGACCTAATATTTTATTTTTGTGAAGATAGGATAATCCACAAGGCAAATACTGATATTATTTACATGTTACGACCAACGTCCTTTTCAGGATGAACGAGGAAGAAGAAGAAGAAGATTTACATGTTACAGGTGAAATAGGGAAGGAATCGCGGTCGCGTAGCGAGATATATCTACGTCTGCTAATTAGATTACTCTTTTATCTTCTAATAGATTGCACCTATCTCTTCATGTACACTGCACTAATCTCCGCTTGTAAGATCGCACGACAGCCAATTAATTTTGTTTTATTTTGCTACCGGATGAAGAAAACAGACACGTAACACGCGGTCAAATGTAATTAGGCGATGCTGGTAAACTGTAGATTGATTCATAATAAGTCGTTAGAATTTTGGGAAATCGGTTGGCCTTGAGAAATATATTTTCGAACATGTTATCTTCAACTCAAATGTCAGGATTGTCTCATTGCTGGTTCTGTCAAATGGAGAATAATACAAATGATAACAAAAAAGGTACAGACCTATCATAAATATGTGCTTGATAAAAAAAAGATTGAAATAGTTGTAGTATATCGCGATCACCAGTTCTGAACTGATGGGAAGAACTTGATAAATGCCCGTGGACAAGATGTGAGGAGAAGATGATTGCGTCTGATATGACGCACTTTGAGAAAAACCAGTTGATAGCCTCACAAGACATTTCTTTTTCAGCAGTCTTCAGAGTAAGAGAAATAAATGGAGATTAGTAGTTTTCTGTTACGAAAGCGATAAAAGTTGAAGGCAGCAAAGACTATTATCTAAAGTAACAAATTTTTACAGATGCATGCTGTTACATAAGAGAAGGACTGAAAAGGTAGATCAGGATCCGGGTATAAGATCCAGGTAGGTGTCATTAGAAATAATGGTGAAAAGAATATATTTTATATGGGTATGATAAATGCTTACATTTGTTAGTTTCACAAGAATTTCAAGACTGTTGAATCATAGGTGACCCCCAAACTATATAAATAAGACAAATGGTGCCAGAAATAAGAAAGACAAAGATAACGGAGATAAATAAATAAATAGATTTCATAGGACAGGAAAACTTGATAATATTTCGCTGAAACTTATGCTTCACAATGTACTGAAAGAAACAAAAGTTTTGATTCAGTGACAGATGTAAATACATAATGTGAACTACTTAATTACTCATTGACATGAATAATGAATTACAGGCTAAAGTATAGCTCAATGTATTGCCACGAGGCCTGTAAACAGTAAATTGATATGAAACAAATATAAAGGTATGTTATAAGGCACCCTTCCTTATGTGTTATAAATGTTTATACAATACCAAACCTACCCTCTGTCCTGTTCTTACTGTTCTAAGTCTACTATCATACTGGACACAGTATTAAGGTCTTTGTCTTGTTGGACTGACCAATACTGATATATAGGGGAACAACAGAAGTGATTGCGTCATTAATAGTCTGAACTGCCCATGATAAACTTCCGGTGTTATGTATAGAGGTTCGCACTAATGACCTGTCATTGAAACATCCTTTTTTTGGGGGATGCGTAGATGGCAGGGAGGACAGTGTGATTCGCTTGCATAGCTAGGCGGTGTTGTCGCACGGAAGGTCCAGGGTTCAAATCCTGGGTAAGCCACTCATGTCTGTTGTTTTTCTGTTGTCTAGTTTTCTACTTCTTTATTTCCTACGAGTGCCTTATAACATACCTTTATATTTGTTTCATATTAATTCAATGTATTGCCAGCTCTGTTCACGTGACAAACATATTTCAGTAATTAAAACACTCATTTTTCACTTTGGAAGTTGCCCATAGCCAAAATCTATCTGGCCAAACGAAGAATTTATTCCTCAGGCAGTAAAGTTCTATTTCCTTGGCCAATGTCTTTGTTCTGATGTGACCCCAACTCTCGATCAATATTGGTTCAATCTTTGTTTCGGCATATTCGGCAAGCACTGGCTACTGGGCCCTGGCCAAGTCCTGCGCTTGGGTTTTTTTTTTTTTGTCTCTGCCCAATTGGCGTGTACAGAAGCACAAGGCTCAAGACAGATTCAATACAAGAGGCTGTTTGACAGAAAACAATGAGTTAATGAGAATGATAGAGTGGGCCAAGATGCGGAGGTGGCGTACACAAGAGGACATTTCAGGGGACTCCTGTTTCATTTTTTCTTTTGGTTATTATCAAAGGCAAACCTGTCCTCCGTGTAGTTCGCTGGGGGGTGGGGGGAAGGGGGGGTCGTACGAGGCCCCCTAATGTGAGGTTGTGCATAAGGCTGACAACCCTATCATGTCAAACAAACTACAACATAAAGCACTGCTGCAACAACACGTGACTGGTTGGTACAGGTTTCCTGCCAGGGACCAGCTACAGTGGTGACCTATGCTCCGTGAGGAATGACAAGAAAAATGATGAAAGGCAAACATGATGGAGGTTGAGGGAGCGGTGCCAGGGTCAGGTGGTTACAGCACCACGGACATTAGACTATGTTTAGTAGCCAGGGCGAGAAACGTATGCCATATATTCTGAGTTCAGTAGGCCAGCGAAACTGCTATCACTCTCAACAGGCACTGCTCAAATAAAACAAAGATCAAAACTGCCAAAGAATGTTGGTTTTTAAAATTAAATGAATCGGCATCGTAATCATGATCATCTCAGCATAAATAGTTATCGTTATTATGATCATCTCAGCATAAACCGGTATTGTAATCATGATCATCTCAGCATAAATCGGTATTGTAATCATGATCATCTCAGCATAAATAGGTATCGTAATCATGATCATCTCAGCATAAACCGGTATTGTAATCATGATCATCTCAGCATAAATAGGTATCGTAATCATGATCATCTCAGCATAAACCGGTATCGTAATCATGATCATCTCAGCATAAATCGGTATCGTAATCGTGATCATCTCAGCATAAACCACGGCTACTGCCACTAATACCTCATCACGAAACTGTTTACAGAAGGTGAGATCTATACAAGAGTATGAAGACGACGCCTTTGTTGTCATTTATTTTGACAAAGCGATGAGCACTCAAATGGCGCAGAACCCCAAATGGCGATCAGCACCCAAATGGCGATGAGCACTCAAATGGCGATCAGCACCCAAATGGCGATGAGCACTCAAATGGCGCAGAACCACAAATGGCGATCATCACCCAAATGGCGATGAGCACTCAAATGGCGATCAGCACCCAAATGGCGAAGAGCACTCAAATGTCAATGAGCACTCAACTGGCGATGAGCATTCAAATGACAATGAGCACTCAAATGACGATGAGCTCTCAAATGACGATGAGCTCTCAAACGGCAATGTGAAAGATCTTCAAGAAACCAAACGAAACAGTTGCCTGGACGCACGTAATATTCTTCACTGAACAGAAAGTCTGTATGTATTGTTCTCGTTGCTATATTTTAAACATCTGCATGGACTGACCGTCGAGCCAGACACACTCTGAGGTTTATGATCGTAAAAAACGTATTATTTCAATCTGTTTACTTCCTTTGATGGTTTTGAAAATGAATGGCTATTGATGGTGCTTGGATAATGAAACCATGACTAGAAGACGTAGGTTTTAATCATATTTTTTGCCTTCTTTTGGTGAAGCACGCCAATTTAACCACATTGGGTTAAATCACAGCGTTTTTTCTGCCCATACAGAAGCAGGCAACCATAAGGCCTGAAAATATCAGCAGTGCTGAAAAAGCACGGGGCACTGTAAAAAAAAAAAAGCCCCCAAAACAGCTAGAAGTCGGGTTTAACACTTCGCGGAATCTAACTGCTGGCAGCAGACGCGTGAGGAAGATCGGGGAACAAATCGACAGACGGAATGAAATAAGGGAGATGAATGGAAGAAATCCGCGGGCTTCTTAAACCCTAGGAAGATGGCAGACGACAGGACGCGTGGCCGAACAATTAGATTAATGATAATGCATTTTGTGCCGGTTACTTTCATGACCACGCACCTTCTCCAGTCCGGAAATTGTGAGTCGTGCTTGTCAGTGGAGATCGCTGTTAGTACACACTATACTATTTAAATTGTCTAGTTGTCTGATTTTTTTGTTTACTACTGCTTTTACGTTATTTATTTTATCCCTTCTCTTTCATTTCTTTCTTGTTCTTTCCTCTTCTGGTGCTAGTACTGTTGCTGCTATACTGCCACTACTACTGCTACTGCCACTACTACTGCTGCTGCTGGAAGGTATTCGCTGGGTGTACAATAGAAAATCAACTGCGTACCACCAGCGGATAAAACACTGTCTTAGAACATCTGATATATAGTTTACTCTTGGCAGATATGTGAATAGCATTATGATGCTTTTATTTAAGGAATCCTCACATGAATTTTACAGAATGGCAAGCATAACTACTGAGATCATCTAGGCCGTTATGAACTTATTATTCTCCGCCCTTCTGTGAGGAAGAATTATTGACTCGTATTTTCTGAGCTCTCAGCTGAAGGTGATTCAGCAACTATTAATTGCCTAACTGTATGGCTATGTTCTTTTTTTAAACTGAGTCATACGTGTGCAAATTCACCCAGTAGTGATTAAATCAATTATATTTATGTTTACATATAACAAATTTAATTTTTTTTAAACTATTGGTTAAAATGAGTGAAATGAATAAAGTTATTTTAACAAGGAAAAAAAACCAATTAATTTTGATCATCAGGATGATTTGAGAGGACATTTTCAGAATCTATATACTGTGCCAATACTGTGGTACTCAACTGGCCAGGTGTTGGTGATGATTTGTCTTTGATATTGGGTTCAGTCACTGCTGGTTCCCAGATGTACTTTGAACTGTTTTTTTCTCTTCTGGAGTTAAATACTGTGGCAGTAGCAAGTCCCTTGCAGCAAGGCTGGGGTAACTACTTCGGTTGTCAAGACCCATGTGATGTAGGCGTTTAGCGTCAACTTGTACTAAAAACTGAGATGAAACAAATGTCTCTTTTTACGTATCTGGTCTCCTGATATAAACGTCAGCGACTGCCACTTCAATCCACCTTTTCATCTTTCTCATAATTTTTTCCCGTTATCCCTGAGCATTAAATCTAAACCCATTGAGTCAGATGAAGTTGAGTTTGGACCGTGGAAGACGACCAATGTAACATTTTATGTATACATATAAAACTTACTAAATTGTTAGTATAATAAATATATACACCATGATATCCTCATCTACCCCAGCTCTCTATGAAACCTGGGGCTACCTCTGCTGTTGGCTCCTTGTGAGAAGACCCGCACGAAGCAGTCAGCAGCTCTTTCAGTGGTGGTTCATGAATCGAGTCATTTTAAGTGATGAGGTTGCCAGCCCCATGTGCAACTGTACACCTACAAGCAATTTATACATGGCAAATGCAAAATAAAAATAATAAAAAAAAACGTACCTATTACAACTTACTCCAATAGATTGGGTTAAGAATTATATCCACAGAATTAATGCACAGAAACCGGCCGTAATATGTCGGGCAGCTGTCAGGTGTGTTATGTGTCTAACTGGGTGCACTTGAAGTAGGATCCTTGAACTTGGGGCGCAAAGTGATGACTCTAGAGTTACTCCTTTCTAACTGTAGACTTCACTTCCAGTCCTATGGCCTGTCCTATATTGGGATCCTAATATTCCATGTTCCTGGCTGTCTATGATTTGTCATTGACAAAATTCGAAGTAAGTGCCTAAGTCTTAAAATGCTGTAGGTTATAAGCAAAATTTTCGCTCCAACGCACATGTTTCTTCGTTGAGGAAAGATCCAATCAAAGGTAGTTTAGTTTAGTATTTCAATGCCAAACCAGCCACAAAGAAGCATCTGATTTTGATAGGGGTTTCCTCAACCCTCATGTAGAACATTACTATATGACACATAAGATATTGCCCCTTACATGTTATTTTCAACATCATTTAAACATACTTCATGACCATATAAGGTCTTGCCACATCCATGTCGCCTGTCATGTTAACCAAATTCACTACATCGCTGATAATCTCCTCCAAGATGCTACTTTCTCATAGTTGTTTACCACCACAAAGTCTGAGCGGAAGCGATTACGTTGCGCGCGTGCTACCATATCACGATTATTACCTTCTGACAACCTTGTCTACTACCAACCAGACTATCTTAAAATACCATCTGGTGTCCATGTTGGAAAACCCGAGGTACCATTGTTTTGTGACAATAATCTGTGAGTCCTGTCTACAAATCAAACATTTATTGTCTACATTCTCCGACACAAGTCTGGATTTTCCACCAGATGACATCGTGGGTAAAGAAAATTACACTGTTATCGCCCAATAGTGCTGCTGGTGTTGACGATTGATCAAACAAGTTGCTATAGATAGGCTTTTAATCCGTCTGGAAAACAATGTCTACAAAGGGTAACATGTCATGCGGTCAAGTCAATCGTGTTTTGAATGACGAAGTTAAGATAACGTTGGTCGATGAGAACGAAAATAAATATTTAAAAAATATTTTAAACACTCGCTTTTAATGCACTAAAAAGCCAAAAATAATTTTTCAAGGAGTTTATAGCTTGCAGTCAAAAAATTTAACATCAAATTGACAACAAGCCTGGGTTGCTGATTCTGCATGAAATTAACTCTACTTTATACTTCATTAGACACTTATTGATAAAATATGTGATAAGCTCTTAAGGTAGTAGACTACCTTGTAGGGTAAAAAACTCAAATTTTCCTTTCAGAATCAAACAACCATGGGTATAGTGTTAGTATGGACTTAACATTTTTGTCCACATAATGACCTCATTAATTATGCAAATTAGCTATCCAATATGGCCGCCGTAGTGAATAAATTATACACCTTTTTTAAAACATCATAACTATGTTATTTTTACAAGGATCTGACTGAAACTTGGCAAATTGAATTAGTATATATAGCTTGAGGTTTTGACCTAAAATAACAGATATTGACCGAAAGGTTGATTTGTAATGAATTTTCAAAATTTATATTTCTTGAATGTTTGATATTTGTGCCTCATTATATATGCATGATGGTCATAAAACTAAAATTTTGAATTCAATTGTATCCATTTTAGGTCATAATCTGTAAGATTATATGATAACCAACTGTGTTAATTTTCATGTCAATTGAATGTACAGATCCAGAGATATCTTGTTTCAAAGATCACCAATTATGCTAAAAAGACAATTCCGAGAAAACAAAGAAAAACAGAAAAAGAACTCACAAAATGAAGTTTAATGAGCTCCTGTTGAATAAAGGTCTCCTTCTCAGAAGTATTGAAATTGGCAGTCCATTCGCCACTGTTTGTGCGCTTGATACTGATTTCATGACAAAAGCCATTCCGAGTCTCTTCGACGATCTCACAGGTCAGTGAGTACTGATAACATTTGTCACATCTAAAGTTAGCGCATAAAAACCCAAACAGTAGTTTTACATCCATAAGGATAAACCCATTTCCTTTGTTGTCATTTTTAGCTTGCCCTTCACTTTCTTGGACCTTTATGACCTTTATTTTCTTTGCTGAGGAGCACAGAGGTTTTATAGCGTCACTATCGACAATAGGTGTCTCATTTTCAGGCAACGGTTTGTTGGTGTACACGCCTCCCAGTCTTTGTCTTATTTCTCATTGTGAACAAAAGAAGCTCTGCTAACTACTATTATACAGAATCAGTATAAAACTAGCAATAAATAGAGTTGATGTTGGTGAAAATGCACTATGCATGTAACAAATGTTGAAATTTACGATCAAAGCTTTCTAGACACACACTTTTGAAAAATTCACAAGAAATCATTGAATGATTCCCTGTGGAAAAGTTATAAATATCTTTTTCCTGTTGCCTATGTATAATTATAATTACGCAGTTTTACAGTTACGCACCTTCTTGTTGGGTCATTATTCACATGGTAACCAACTATAAACATTGGTTGCTATGCAAATCACTCAAGGGGGCGTGTGTAGAAAAACACTGATTCCTATCAAACCAGAGTATCTCTAAGCTTCTATAAATTATTTTTAGTTCAAGAACATGTTGACGATGATTTAAAGCATGAAAATGAAAATTGTTGGATTTTTATTTTTTTTAAGCTTTTCTGGGTATACTTCTACCTTAAGCGCTCCACGCTTTTTGTCAATTTGATGTTACATTTTTTGACTGCAAGCTAGAAACTCCTTGAACAATTACTTTTGGATTTTTAGTGCATTAAAAGCGTGTGTTTAAAATATTTTTATTTTATTTTTTATTTTCTTCTTTTTAGTGATTTGCCGAAAGTTCACGCACTCGTGAAGTTTCAACATTTTTCTCAAGAGAGACAATCTTGTTGGAAAGAATACAACTAGATTATTTGCAGTTATCGCCCAAATCCATGCTGATACAATACCAAAAAAAAAATGATTATTTATTTTAATTTTATTCATTTTATTATTTTTACGACTGATTATTGTATTGTCATCGGGAATATACAACTATGCCAAATTTCCGAGCTATTGCTCAGCTGGAAGCGATTGAAAAATCGATTGCAATATTTGAAGGTGACACGAAAGTGACATACAAAGCAAGTTAAAGAAAAGCGTGTAAAAATGCGATAAGGAGCGGATGAGAAAGAAGAAAAATAAGGGCGCAGGAGAGGGTTGAAGTGTCACAGGAAAATATAACGATCGATTATATGACTTGTCACACAGTTCCTACATTAAACTCCGAAACATTCAGTTTCAGTAGTTCTTATAAAATTTTGATTAAAAAATGGTTTACACCCGGTGCGTCCGCACAGCTCCCTCCTCCCAAGTGCTGGCCCTGGGTGCTAGCATCCCCTGGGGGTGCACAATTCACCTTCTGGAGGTGCGACAGATGCTAGATGTTTAACAAGGCGAAATATCATAAACAAACACAATAAAATACACATAACTCAAATGTGTTTGTACAGAACAGTGATATCGTGAATCAAATACTAAACCTTAATCAGTCTGTAAATAATATTTTCTCTAAAAGTAGTTTTATTTATTATAAGGATTTCTAGTACATTTTGCGAGTTAGACTATAAAAGTGTGAGAGCCTGCTTAAGGTGCTGTAAAGGGTGCGAGGCTTCTTAAGAGCTGTAAAGGGTTACTGGACCTAGAAAAGAAGCATTGCTCTAATTACAGAGTCCATTGCTTAGCTACCCAGGAAATTTTACGACGCTAGTCAAAAGACTCGCCGGCGCGTGAGCTTCAAGGACACGTACACAACCTGGAGCCATAGTGGTGAATCTAAGTCCGGGTCTCGGACACAAAGTGCACAGAAGTTTTGTCTAAGGCACGGGTCGGCAACCAAAGAGTTGTTGGGATTTACTTTAGTAACCCTGTGCCATCTAAAGATCTTATATATATATATATATATATATATATATATATATATATATATATATATATATATATATATATATATATATATATATATATATATATATATATATATCTTCTTCTTCTTTGATCCATAACCGCCAACCGTCAAAGCAGTCAGCGGCCATCACACCTGGTGGCGTCTTGTAGGGCAGCAACAAATTGATTCCACTTTGCTCGGTCGGCGGCCATCCTTCGTACAGTGCCCCAACTGTGGTTCATTCTTTGCATCTCAGCTTCCACAGTTCTCCGCCAAGTTGTTTTTGGTCGGCCTCTCTTTCGCTTTCCCTCGGGGGTCCATAGCATAGCTGTTCTTGCGATGGTATCAGGGTCCCTTCTGAGGACATGGCCAACCCAACTCCAGCGTCTGCCAGCTATGATGGTGTGCATGTCCTCCTGGTTACTCCGAATAAGTAGTTCTTGGTTGCTGATGGTGTTTGGCCAAAAGATTCGGAGAATTTTCCTTAGGCAGATTGTGTGGAAGGAGGACAGTTTCGACATTTCCTTCTCTGTTACTCTCCAACATTCCGCACCATAGAGAAGCACAGAAAGTACACAGCTCTCATACAGTCTTAATTTGGTGTTTGTGCTGTACTGGGAAGACTTCCAAATGTTGTTGAGAATAGCAAAGGCTGTTCTCGCTTTATTCATTCTGTTGTTAATGTCCTTGCTTGTTCCGCCGTCAGGTGTTACTATGCTTCCTAGGTAAGTTATTGTGTCTGTCTGTTCTAACTTCTGGTTCCTTACTGTTATTGGCTCAGGATTGCCCACATTTAGTGTCATGACCTCTGTCTTCTTCAGATTGATGTTCAGGCCAACCTGCTGGCCATACTTATTCAGTCTATCAGTTTTGTCTTGAATGTGTTGGTGTGAATGCGCGAGCAGTGCAATGTCATCTAATCGAAGTGACTGGCAAACGGGTGATCAGCCCGTTGGTGTATATATATATATATATATATATATATATATATATATATATATATATATATATATATATATATATATATATATATATATATATATATATATATATATATATATATATATATATATATATATATATATATATATATATATATATATATGTATATATATATATATATATATATATATATATATATATATATATATATATATATATATATATATATATATATATATATATATATATATATATATATATATATATATATATATGTATATATATATATATATATATATATATATATATATACAGTAGAACTCCATTTATCCGAACCCCATGGGACCGAGCATCGTTCGGATAATCAAATGTTCGGATAATTGGATTACATAATGTATCGAGTACATGTACACATATTTCTAAAAATAATTAACCATCACAAGGAAAATACACTACAAAACATATTTACTTGTACTATAATAATAATACCCACACTGTATTAGATCACTGTATCACCAAAATCTTTTATTACACTGCAGTGCATATACTACTTGTATTAATTATTTTTGTTAAGAAAGAGAAATGTTTTCAAAATAACATTACAAACGATTCAAAACCAGGCGCAACTTACGTATATATGTACTTGCACAGATGTAGCCCACTATTTAAAATAATGAGGAATCCTCTTTTGCACCAAACTGGATAGTCTCGTTTTGGCTGCTAAGTCCCGCATTCTCTTCAACAGCACAAGCTGTGTAGGACAGCTGTCATCTTCTTGCTCGTACCAAGCCATCGCTGTTTCTAGTGCTATAAAGGCCTCTTCAGGACTTGGTCGATGTTTTGGTTTTTCTTCATAATCTACAAGTACATCATGTACTTCTGAGGAGTCTTCATCATCGGTCACTACATGTATTTGGTTTTCTTCTTGCACAAAAGACAAAATTTCTTCGTCATTCAAAAACTGAAAACCAGAATCATTATCATCTTCTAGCCACATGTGTGCATCATCTTTGTCACAGTCCGAAAATCCGGGCATTGCTTGAAACAGTTCCACAACTTCATTTATACAATCATCATTTGTGTCCACTGCAGTAGTTTCATTTCCTCCTTTTTTCCCAAGCAATCTACTCCAAGCCTTGTTGAGATTATCTTGTGACAGGGTGGTCCAAGCATCATCTAACATATAGCAGCAGTCTTTGAGATTAAGCTTTTTGGAAAACGCCACCACACTTTCTTCATCTTCAGCCAACAATAAACGACGCAGGACTTCCTTCTTGTACATCTTTTTAAGCTTTGCTATAACACCGTGATCCATTGGTTGAATCAGTGCTGTTACATTGGGAGGCAGAAAAATTACTTTAAAATTTGCATCAACTGCATTCAATGTATCCGTCTCTGGATGAGATGGTGCATTGTCCAGTAGAAGAATTATTTTTCCAGTTTTCTTTTCTTGTTCTCTCAACCTCTTCACATTTGGGATGAACTGATTTGTATACCAATCAAGAAATATTTCACTATTCATCCAAGCACTCTTCTGTGCTTTGTAACACAATGGGAGACATGTCACATTCTTTAAACAACGTGGTTTTTTGGCTTTGCCGATCATTAGCACCGGTAAACGATGACTTCCACTGGCATTCGCGGCTACCAAAATTGTTACTCTCTCTTTGCACTTTTTAAACCCAGGGACAGCTGCTTCGTGCTGAGATGCAAGTGATTTTTGAGGCAATGATTTCCAGTATAAGCCAGTCTCATCGGCATTATACACATCATCGAGTGAATAACCTTCTTCTTCCAAAAAAGCCAAGAATGTTTCTTTAAAATTTTTAGCGGCAGTTGCATCGCTAGATAAAGATTCCCCTTGAATCTCCAATTCTCGTATGCCATGACGAGATTTAAAGTTTCTTAACCATCCCTGGCTAGCCTTAAAGTCAGGAGGACCGTCAAGTTGATTGTTGAACTGAAGTGCCTTTTCACACAACAGAGAACCAGAGATAGGTTCCCTTTTGCTTCTTCTTTGCACAAACCATATATACAAAGCCTCTTCCAATTTCACATCTTTCGCATTTCTCATGGTTTTACGTTTCTTCGACCCATTTTCACTATCAAATTTCGATGCAAAACTCATAATTTTATCCTTGTTACTTTTGATGTCAGAGACGGTAGCTTTCCCAACATTGAAAATCCTCGCAAGTGAAGACACAGTTTCACCTTGTCCTAGTCTCTTGATAATTTCTGTTTTCGTTTCAATTGACAAAACATTGCGGTTCCTTTTATATGCTTTAGGCCTACTGGAAGATGCCATATCGCAAAGAGAAATACTTGTACACCAAAATTATTCTGCTGTAGTAGCAGACACAGTTATTTTAAGTTGAACTGTCTGTTTAGCCAGTGTTCTACCTAGAACGCACTCGTACACTGGATTGGTAAACCAGATATTAACTGACTTTATGATCTAACTGACTTCCTGTACGTAAGCGACCGACCATTAGCCACCCCATTCTCTACAAATTGTTCGCACACATTTGAAGTTTGCCGCATCAAAAGATTCAGAATTTTAGTCTAACGTGACTGTGGCATCTGATTTTTTTTTTTTTTTTCTGGAAAAAGTGTTCGGATAATTGGATGTTCGGATAATTGGGGTTCGGATAAATGGAGTTCTACTGTATATATATATATATATATATATATATATATATATATATATATATATTTATATATATATATATATATATATATATATATATATATATATATATATATATATATATATATATATATATATATATATATATATATATATATATATATATATATATACATCTCTTCTGCTTGTTGTGATGTTGTGAGAGCTTCTTTTCGCCCTATCTGAGGTGGTGTTGTAGGGAACATCGCCCCACTTGGTGCTATCGTCAGCTTCATTCTTTCAGGTTGGTAGATTTATGTACAGTGCCTTGCACACATCTTTGATCCTGAGTAGCAGTCGTCCGGTTGTTCTGGTGCCGTCTGCCCATTATCCGTAGAAGATTTCTTTGGGGATGCAACCATCTTCAATGCAACGGACAAGCGTGAATTTAAGCGGGAGATCAGAGGGGGGATGATGAACCTTACAAAGAAAAGATCGCGTTCATATCTCGTGTAATTCACGAATATATTTTAGTAACCAGCTCGTTTAAAAAAATATATATATATATTGCCTCGTATTGGCGCGACGCATCCCGTTCAATCTTGTCGGTTATTTTAGGGCGCGTGTCCAAATATAAAAGACCGTTAGGTGTGATAACTTAGCCAGCTCCAGAGTTTTCACTGGGAATGCGGAAAAATACCTTTGATGCGATGTTAAATGCCGGCAGGATGGTCTAGAACGAAATTTCCCTAGTTTAAAAAGTCTTTCTTTTTTATTTTCCTACAAAAGCCCAAAGATCTACCAAATCCTCCACTGGGACCTAACGGTAGATCGGAATCGACTAGTTGCCAGCCCCTAAGGCAAGATGGAAGCGTCTGCTTCATTCAGGATAAATGTCACTTCGCCCTCGTCAACAGTTTATTGATGGAATGTGATTATAGAAATGGAAGCCACGTTTGTCATTTGACGGGCAGACGAACATCCCACCTCTCGAAGCTGGGCATAGTATAGTGAAGTCTCTAACACTTCTCCCCTACGGCAGAAACAGCTATGGCACAACCTTTATCTCTGATCCTGTTTGTGATTGTGGCTGACGAAGCGTTAAACTCGAAACGTGTTGTTGTTCTTGTTGTTGATGTTGTTGTTTTGTGTGTTCAGTTGTAAAAAAATTGTTTGAATGAGACATTGAAGGAGTGGGTAAGTGACTGAATGAGAAAATGAT
Source organism: Oreohelix idahoensis (assembly GCA_024509875.1). Taxonomy (NCBI): domain Eukaryota; kingdom Metazoa; phylum Mollusca; class Gastropoda; order Stylommatophora; family Oreohelicidae; genus Oreohelix; species Oreohelix idahoensis. The sequence goes on along the minus strand of JAMPIV010019867.1, from coordinate 263,606 downwards.
TGAGTGTTTAACTGAGGCAACTAAAAACTTTACATGTGAGAGAATGAGTGATTGATTGCTTGAATGAGACACTGAAGGAATGAGTGGGTGACTGAATGAGACAAGTGATTGATGTAAGCGAGTGATTAACTTTACAAGTGAGAGAATGAGTGATTGATTGCTTGAATGAGACAAGTGATTGATGTAAGCGAGTGATTAACTTTACATGTGAGAGAATGAGTGATTGATTGCTTGAATGAGACAAGTGATTGATGTAAGCGACTGATTAACTTTACATGTGAGAGAATGAGTGATTGATTGCTTGAATGAGACAAGTGATTGATGTAAGCGAGTGATTAACTTTACATGTGAGAGAATGAGTGATTGATTGCTTGAATGAGACAAGTGATTGATGTAAGCGAGTGATTAACTTTACATGTGAGAGAATGAGTGATTGATTGCTTGAATGAGACAAGTGATTGATGTAAGCGAGTGATTAACTTTACATGTGAGAGAATGAGTGATTGATTGCTTGAATGAGACAAGTGATTGATGTAAGCGAGTGATTAACTTTACATGTGAGAGAATGAGTGATTGATTGCTTGAATGAGACAAGTGATTGATGTAAGCGAGTGATTAACTTTACATGTGAGAGAATGAGTGATTGATTGCTTGAATGAGACAAGTGATTGATGTAAGCGAGTGATTAACTTTACATGTGAGAGAATGAGTGATTGATTGCTTGAATGAGACAAGTGATTGATGTAAGCGAGTGACTAACTTTACATGTGAGAGAATGAGTGATTGATTGCTTGAATGAGACAAGTGATTGATGTAAGCGAGTGATTAACTTTACATGTGAGAGAATGAGTGATTGATTGCTTGAATGAGACAAGTGATTGATGTAAGCGAGTGATTAACTTTACATGTGAGAGAATGAGTGATTGATTGCTTGAATGAGACAAGTGATTGATGTAAGCGAGTGATTAACTTTACATGTGAGAGAATGAGTGATTGATTGCTTGAATGAGACAAGTGATTGATGTAAGCGAGTGATTAACTTTACATGTGAGAGAATGAGTGATTGATTGCTTGAATGAGACAAGTGATTGATGTAAGCGAGTGATTAACTTTACATGTGAGAGAATGAGTGATTGATTGCTTGAATGAGACAAGTGATTGATGTAAGCGAGTGATTAACTTTACATGTGAGAGAACGAGTGATTGATTGCTTGAATGAGACAAGTAATTGATGTAAGCGAGTGATTAACTTTACATGTGAGAGAATGAGTGATTGATTGCTTGAATGAGACAAGTGATTGATGTAAGCGAGTGATTAACTTTACATGTGAGAGAATGAGTGATTGATTGCTTGAATGAGACAAGTGATTGATGTAAGCGAGTGATTAACTTTACATGTGAGAGAATGAGTGATTGATTGCTTGAATGAGACAAGTGATTGATGTAAGCGAGTGATTAACTTTACATGTGAGAGAATGAGTGATTGATTGCTTGAATGAGACAAGTGATTGATGTAAGCGAGTGATTAACTTTACATGTGAGAGAATGAGTGATTGATTGCTTGAATGAGACAAGTGATTGATGTAAGCGAGTGATTAACTTTACATGTGAGAGAATGACTGATTGATTGCTTGAATGAGACAAGTGATTGATGTAAGCGAGTGATTAACTTTACATGTGAGAGAATGAGTGATTGATTGCTTGAATGAGACAAGTAATTGATGTAAGCGAGTGATTAATGAAATGAAACAGCGAAGAAGTGAAAAAATGATTGAATGAAACAGTGAATCAATGAAATAATTGAGTTATTGAATGAGTCAGTGAGACTTTGACTGTAAGAGTAAGTGAGTGCGTATTTAAAGATTGTGGGAGTGACAGAGTGAATGAGTGAATGTAATAAAGATCAAATAAACTCCCACTCTCCACAATATCCACCTCAGCATATGAAAACCTGTTGCAGACAATTCCAGTTCTGACATACATACTCGTCTGCGTGAATGTCACAAAGTCCTGCAAACAACTACACCTACATGTTATTTCACAAATTTTGAAGCCATCGATTTCAGAATTATAATCTCCCCCGCTTCCCCACGTGTATGCACTCTTTGGGATTGAAAACTAGAATTTCTCTTGAGTGAAAATGGAAAATATCGATTTTTGCTATCATTGGACCTTCGAATGTCGAATTTACGCCTAGAGTTTGCTTAAAGTCGAGAAGATTAAACTAAACTAGGGGTGTATACATATTTATTTATTATCTTTGTCTAATTATTATTTCTTGACATTAAATCAGCTTTCCGCTTATTTGTTACGCACAAGGCTTTCAACCATGCATTACATTTCATATCCCTTTGAAGCTTAACTGTCAAAAAATATTCAAGCCTCAAGTCCGCGCCATCCACTCCAGGTCCGTCAAATGTTTCCTTTATTAATTTCATTCATGTCTACCGTTCTACTCTCCTTGATTTATTTTGATTATTCCTCTACCTTCCTTACCCTGGGGATTCAAGAACAAGGACTGCATTGTAATGCTATCATCTATGTCCTATCCATCGACAGCGTCTCCCTCTCAGCTCTTGTCCTACGGACACTTGACTGGTTTTTATCATCAGTTCCACATTGGTGATCTTCTCATCTCTTATCCTACGGACACTTGACTGGTTTTTATCATCAGTTCCTCATTGGTGATCTTCTCATCTCTTGTCCTACGGACACTTGACTGGTTTTTATCATCAGTTCCACATTGGTGATCTTCTCATTTCTTGTCCCACGGACACTTGACTGGTTTTTATCATCAGTTCCACATTGGTGATCTTCTCACCTCTTGTCCTACGGACACTTGACTGGTTTTTATCATCAGTTCCACATTGGTGATCTTCTCATCTCTTGTCCTACGGACACTTGACTGGTTTTTATCATCAGTTCCACATTGGTGATCTTCTCATCTCTTGTCGTACGGACACTTGACTGGTTTTTATCATCAGTTCCACATTGGTGATCTTCTCATCTCTTGTCCTACGGACACTTGACTGGTTTTTATCATCAGTTCCTCATTGGTGATCTTCTCATCTCTTGTCCTACGGACACTTGACTGGTTTTTATCATCAGTTCCACATTGGTGATCTTGACTGGTTTTTATCATCAGTTCCACATTGGTGATCTTCTCATCTCTTGTCCTACGGACACTTGACTGGTTTTTATCATCAGTTCCACATTGGTGATCTTCTCATCTCTTGTCCTACGGACACTCGACTGGTTTTTATCATCAGTTCCACATTGGTGATCTTCTCACCTCTTATCCTACGGACACTTGACTGGTTTTTATCATCAGTTCCACATTGGTGATCTTCTCATCTCTTGTCCTACGGACACTTGACTGGTTTTTATCATCAGTTCCACATTGGTGATCTTCTCATCTCTTGTCCTACGGACACTTGACTGGTTTTTATCATCAGTTCCACATTGGTGATCTTCTCACCTCTTATCCTACGGACACTTGACTGGTTTTTATCATCAGTTCCACATTGGTGATCTTCTCACCTCTTATCCTACGGACACTTGACTGGTTTTTATCTTCAGTTCCTCATTGGTGATCTTCTCATCTCTTATCCTACGGACACTTGACTGGTTTTTATCATCAGTTCCACATTGGTGATCTTCTCATCTCTTGTCCTACGGACACTTGACTGGTTTTTATCATCAGTTCCACATTGGTGATCTTCTCATCTCTTGTCCTACGGACACTTGACTGGTTTTTATCATCAGTTCCACATTGGTGATCTTCTCATCTCTTGTCCTACGGACACTTCACTGGTTTTTATCATCAGTTCCACATTGGTGACCTCATCTCTTGTCTTTTTTTATCATCAGTTCCACATTGCTGACCTTCTCATACAATTGCATTCCTTTCATTCTTCGCAAACGCCCATTTATGAAAGTGTGGTGCTTTTTGATTGTAGATTTTGTTGTTTCCATGTTTCAGAGCCGTGCAATAGAAATGACTTGACATGTGATGCTGAAGATTCTGATTTTTTTTTGTTGGACATGATTTCCTTATATCTCCATATAGTTTCCAATGCCGTGAAAGCTCCTTTTAAATTTTGTATTCTCATTTTGATACCACTGTCTGTTCCTCCAACTTTGTCTATATGGCTGCAAAGATATTTATATTTTTCTACATATAGTGTTTCTTCAAGTTTAATCTCGTGATCATTTGCTACACAAACATTACATAACTGACATATGAGAGCAGCTTTGTTCGTATCAGGAAACGCGAAATATTTATTGGATCTTATTCCGTGTACGGACTTGCTCTGTTAAGCGTTGCGGAGTATATTCTCATCATCATCATCGCTCCTTTTCGTTCCCTGTGGAACATAGGGCAGAAACAGTTGCTCTCCATCAATTTCTATTCTGGGCTGTCTTTTTCAGCTGTGCCCAAGTCATTCCAATTTTCCTAGCCTCCTCTTCCACAGTTGTTCTCCGAGTATATTGTGCGGTCTGGTTTTTTGTTCAGTTGTCTCTCTTTTTGAAAATACATAGAGAAAATATAACGATAATGAGAATAAATATGGCAAACGATTGCCAGACTGCACATGGAAAAACAAACAGACACACAAGAAACAGACACAGACAAACATACATGAAACAGACACAGACAGACACACAAGAAAAAGACACAGACAGACATACAAGAAACAGACACACAAGAAACAGACACAGACAGACACACAAGAAACAGACACAGACACACAAGAAACAGACACAGACAGACATACAAGAAACAGACACACAAGAAACAGACACAGACAGACATACAAGAAACAGACACAGACACACAAGAAACCGGCACAGACAGACACACAAGAAACAGACACAGACAGACATACAAGAAACATACACAGCCAGACACACAATAAACAGACACAGACAGACATAAAAGAAACAGACACAGACAGACATACAAGAAACAGACACAGACAGACATACACGAAACAGACACAGGCAGACATACAAGAAACAGACACACAAGAAACAGACACAGACAGACACACAAGAAACAGACACAGACAGACATACAAGAAACAGACACAGACAGACATACAAGAAACAGACACAAACAGACATAAAAGAAACAGACACAAGCATACATACAAGAAACAGTCACAAACATACATATAAGAAACAGACACAAACAGACATACAAGAAACCGACACAGACAGGCACACAAGAAATAGACACAGACAGACACACAAGAAACAGACACAGACAGACACTCAAGAAACAGACACAGACAGACATACAAGAAACAGACATAGACAGACACACAAGAAACAGACACAGATAGACATACAAGAAACAGACACACAAGAAACAGACACAGACAGACACACAAGAGACAGACACACAAGAAACAGACACAGACAGACGAACAAGAAACAAACACACAAGAAACAGACACAGACAGACACAAAAGAAACAGACACAGACAGACATACTAGAAACAGACACAGACATACAAGAAACAGACACAAACAGACATACAAGAAACAGACACAAGCATACATACAAGAAACAGTCACAAACAGACATACAAAAAACAGACACAAACATACATACAAGAAACAGTCACAAACAGACATACAAGAAACAGACACAAACATACATACAAGAAACAGACAGAAAAAATATACAAGAAACAGACACAAACAGACATGCACGAAACAGACAAACACGAAACAGACACAAACAGACATACAAGAAACAGACACAAACAGACATACAAGAAACAGGCAGAAAAAGACTTACAAGAAACACAGACAGACAAGAAACAGTCACAAACAGACATACAAGAAACAGACACACAAGAAACAGACACAAACGTTCATCCTGGCAATGGAACAGCAAAGACCAATGTGTTACCGGAGCCTAAAAGGGAAGCAAAAAATATTAACACTGTGGCCTACCAAGCAATGTCGTAAAGAGTGACTAGGAGTGTTGGGCATGGACGAGACTGCTCTATCCTATAGAAACTTTCTGCTAATTAAAAAAATGACAAAAAGCAAGTGACATCCTGATACTCTGGAGGCAAGGGGAAAAAGGTGATACCTTGAGCGGACGTCAAAGGATATAAAGATGTGGTATGACTTTGTTGAAGGTAAATACTCATTGTGAAGAGTAATGGATAAAAGAAAGCAGCAGGATTGTGGAGTCGGCCAACAAATGCTCCGACTCCTGACATTTGAGAAGTCCGACTCCGACCACAGTTCTTTACTGTCACGTGACATCAAATTCGGAATCTGAGTCCGGACATTTTTTTTCCTGATTCCGACTCCACTGAAAAACGACCGACTTCAAGACTACGACTCCACAGCGCTAGACAACAGACAAAGTTTGAGGAACGAACAGTGATATCAAAATTTAAAAAAAGGAAAGACTAAAACAGATTTATGTAATGCCATCATCAGCTTCCTTCAATATCTCTCGTTTCAAACATCAGCGTATTTCCCTCACATTTTCTTCTTCTGGTATTTACCTGCATCCTTCCACCAGCTTCACTTTGGTGATCCTGCCAGACCATTATATATTTTTGAAGGTCTATGGCTTCAAGGTTGTTGGTTTTGTTGGTCGTCATGCCTCACAGCAATTCTAATCAGGACTCTCTAAACATCTGAGTTGACCATTCTGATAATTGTGTTGGAAATGATTTATTTTGATCTTCGTACATTTCACTTAACAGTGGAAGCGCAGACAGCCTTTTCTGTTCATATGTTAATATCACAGTCCGTTTCTCCGACACTGTCTAACTTGCTGCCATGACACACACACATACATACACATATACAGGAATACATACACTCATACATAAACGTACAACATCCAGACGTACACACAAGCACGTACATACAAACATACACATACATATACTGCACGTATTGTGTGGATGTTTGCCCCAGTGCCACCTGCCTACCATTTACCTCATTTATTCTCATTATCGTCCTTGTTCCCCTGTCTATATTTAGACACAATTTCTGTGACCTCTCATCAAGTATTTTCATTTAATCTTTCATCTGGTTGTGGTTATGGGCCAGAAAAGTCAGGTCATCGGCAAAATCTAGATCATCAAGCTGTTTTGCCAGAGGACAGTGAATCCCACTTCTGGTGCTTCAAGTTGTCGTTTTTTCATAATCCAGTCTACAGCTAGTGTAAGAGAAATGGTGACAAGAAGCATACCTGTGGCAAGCTAGTTCTTAGCTCAAGGAGTTCTGAAAGTTGTTCTTCATGAACTATTCTTTACTTGATGAACTATTCTATACTTCATGAAGTATTCTATACTTGATGAACTATTCTATACTTCATGAAGTATTCTATACTTGATGAACTATTCTATACTTCATGCCCTTATATGTCCCGTATAGTTCCCGAGGGTCTCTGGAGAGACAAATAAGGGACAAGACTACTGTACCCTCAGGTATGTCGGCCAAGGTGACTAATATGAGGTTGTACATTGGGCTGGCAACCTCATCATGTCAAACCAAATGGCCACGGAAGTCATCACTGCAAGAGCACGTGACAGCTTGTTGTGCAAGAGCACGTGACAGCTTGTTGTGCAAGAGCACGTGTCTGCTTGTTACAAGCTTCCTGCAGGGAGACCAGCTGTAATGATGGCTCTATGCTCTTTTAAGGAGTGCAAAGGTCAATGAATTGATGATGCCTTCATATGTTTTCTTTATTTTATTAATGATATATTTCTGCAGGAGGGACGGTACCGTAGTGTCTTATCATCTTTAGTCATTTTAAAAAGAATTCTAATCAGCTATACAGTGAAAGGAGACCTTTCAGCAAGAAGATTATATCGAGGGGTGGAGACAGCTCAGTAGTCTTGACCGTTGACACGCCTTCTCAAATCTAGGAGGATTTAGAGAAGTGGCATCTGCTTTGTTTGACGTAACTTAAACAATACAGAACTGACAAAAGCATAATTGAAATGCTGAAGAATAAAAATATTAGATATTTGTAACAAAATGTCGGGGAATGCAGCAGAAAAAGAATCTGAGCAAGCGAGAAATTGAGCAATATTCTTATAGAATCACGTGACAGTAATTGTCCTGGTGCCCCGGGGTTGAATTATTAATTGCAACGTTTTTTGTTGTCCTGAGACCAGGGGAAACAATCTGGTTGAAAGCAACGGAGATAACCGTATTATATGAACGTATTGTTCGGTAAATGAGTGAATACGTCATCATTATTATCACTCCCTTCTTCTCTCCCTATGGAGCATGGAATCATTCCTGCAGTTGTTCCCCAGATAGGAAGACAGCACCAAAACATTTATGCGCTCAAGTAGTGATGGCTTCTGAAGCAATTTATTTCACATGATGAGGTTGCAAGCACCACGGACAATCTTATATTAGTCGCCTGTTGTTGTTCGTCCATCACAAGTGATGAAGACCACTCTGTTCATCCAATTATTAGGATGTTAGGATAGTCTATGAGTACGAAGGTGACTGATGAGCCCGATGCGGGCCTGGAAGGATCTCGGACAGTGTGGGCAGGGAATGTTTGCTTCATGTGAAGGTTTTGTTTCACGATCTTTTCTAGCTTGTCTCCGCTGTTCCGCTGCTGCTCTTCTGGAAGATTCGCATGCCACTGCACCTTTACGAAGAGATGTGCGCCAAGCAGTTCGGTCTTGCGCAGCAGCTTCCCATGTGTCTGGGTTTATGTCAAAGGTTTTTAATGAAGCCTTAAGCGTGTCTTTGAAGCGCTTTTTCTGGCCACCATGGGAGCGTCTACCCTTCTGCATCTCACCATAAAAGAGTATCTTTGGCAGTCGATGGTCTGGCATGCGGACTACATGACCTGCCCAGCGAATCTGTGACTGCATCAGAATAGTATCGATGCTAGGGATACCAGCTCTGTCAAGAACGGCGGTATCTGGGATCTTGTCTTGCCATTTGATGTTCATTATCTTCCTGAGACAGACTGTATGGAAGTGGTTGAGCTTTTTTACGTGGCGCCTGTATACAGTCCATGTTTCACATGCATAAAGCAGCACTGGAAGCACCGCAGCTCTGTATACCTTCAGCTTTGTCTGTAGACTAATGCCACTTCGATGCCAAACGTTGGTGTATAGTCTGCCAAATGTGCTGCTGGCTTTGGAGATCCTGGTGTTCACCTCATCATCAATGACGATGTTCTGGGATAGTGTACTACCAAGGTATGTGAACCTGTTCACAACATTCAGTTTCTCACCATTTACCTTGATGACTGGCTCAGTATAAATTGTGCCATGAGCTGGTTGGTACATGATTTCTGTTTTCCCCGTGTTGATGGTAAGCCCAAAGTTGGAGCAGGCTTCGGAGAATCTATCAACGCTACGCTGCAGATCAGCCTCTGAGCCAGCACTGAGGGCACAATCGTCAGCAAACAGAAGATCCCTGATGGTGTGTGATTTGACCTTGGTTTTTGCTTGAAGCCTCCTAAGGTTAAACAATTTTCCATCAATACGATATCTGATGTCGATTCCTGTGTCCCCGTCTCTGAAAGCATCAGTCAGCATAGCAGAAAACATGATACTGAAAAGCGTCGGTGCAAGTACACACCCTTGTTTAACTCCATTTGAGACTGGGAAAGGCTCTGATAGCTCACCGTTTTCCTGAACTCTAGCCTGCATTCCATCATGCAGCTGCTGCACTATTGTGATAAATTTCTTTGGGCAGCCGTATTTTGCCATGATCTTCCATAGACCCTCTCTACTGACCGTGTCGAACGCCTTTGTCAAGTCGATGAAAGCTGTGTACAGGTCACAGTGCTGTTCTTGGCATTTTTCTTGAAGCTGTCTTGCAGCGAACACCATATCGGTGGTTCCACGTTCTTTCCGGAATCCACACTGACTTTCAGGTAGAAGACCTTTGTCAAGATGAGCCGTAAGGCGATTAAGAAGGATTCCGGCAAATATCTTCCCAGCGATTGATAGTAGTGAGATGCCTCGATGATTGTTACAGTCTTGGCGATTACCTTTACGTTTATAAAGATGTATAATTGACGCATCCTTGAGATTGTGTGGGATGGTTTCACTCTGCCACATTTGCTGGAAGATCATGTGAAGTTTCTCTATCAGAACTGTACCGCCATCTTTATAGACCTCAACAGGAATTGAATCGGAGCCGGGAGCCTTTCTACTAGAAAGTTGACGAATCGCTTTTTGAGTCTCCTCCAAAGTCGGTATATCATCTAGTGCTTCATTTATAGGAATTTGGGGCAGTCGGTTGATGGCTTCATCGTTAATAGATGATGACTGGTTCAGAATATTATTAAAGTGTTCGACCCAGCGTTGGAGAATTTTTTCCTTGTCTGTAATTAGTGTTTTTCCATCTGCATTAAGGAGGGGAAATGATCCTGATGATGTTGGACCATAGACCGCTTTGAGTGCATGGTAAAAATTTTTCAAGTCATGGCTGTCAGCAAAGCCTTGGAGCTCATCTGCTTTATTACTCAGCCATGAATCCCGCATCTGGCGTAGTTTATGTTGGACGATTCTACGCATGTTGTTGAAAGCGTCTTTCTTGGATGTAGATTTTGGATCATTTAAATATGCTTTATAGAGATGGTGTTTCTCAGCCAACATCTTCTTTATATCATCTGAGTTCTCATCAAACCAGTCATTTTGTTTCTTGATGGCGGGACCTAGGACCTCTGTAGCAGTGTTGTAAATCTGCTCGCTTAGGGCTGTCCAATTTGTTTCCGCACTTTGGCCGTCTAACGAGATAGATTTGAGACGGTCTTCTAGGGTGTCAGTGAATGACTGTTTAATTTTTGTCTTCTTTAGTTTGGTAATATCCAGCCTTTTTTGAGTTTTCTTTCCCTGAGGGCGCCTGGCAGGTTGGATACGAATTTTAAGTTTAGACACAATGAGGCGATGATCAGTCCAGCATTCGGCACCACACATGGACTTGGTCACCCGGACATCTTGCCTGTCCTTCTTCCTAACAATTACATAGTCAATTAGGTGCCAATGCTTCGAGCGAGGGTGCATCCAGGAGGTCCTGTTGCGGATAGGAAGTCGAAAAATGGTGTTGGTGACAAGGAGGTTATGTTCTGCGCAAGTCTGGAGGAGAAGAAGTCCATTGCTGTTACAGCGACCCACGCCGTACTTTCCGATAGTGCCATTCCAGGAGATGTTATCTGAGCCTACTCTTGCATTAAAGTCACCAAGAATAATAAGCTTATCTGCTTTAGGAACTGATGCAATGACTGCATGTAGTTCTTCGTAAAACTTATCCTTGACGTAATCCTGGTTTGTCATAGTTGGTGCATACGCGCTAATGATGGTGGCATGTTTCCTTCCATAAAGCAGCGGGATCTTGACCGTCATGAGTCGGTCATTTATTCCCTTTGGGGGCTCCGCTAGCTTGCCAATAATTGCTGTTTTGATTGCAAATCCAACCCCTGCTTCTCGTCTTTCTTCAGTTCCTCTTCCGCTCCATAGAATGTATAACTTGCACCCTTTTCGCAAAGTTGGCCCTCGCCTGCAAGTCGAGTTTCACTCAGTGCTGCTATGTCAATGTTGTATCTGGCCAGTTCTCTCCCAATCAGGGCAGTTCGCCTCTCGGGTCTGTTTGTGTTAAAGTCTTTGTCGAGTACAGTGCGCACATTCCATGCGCCTAGAATGAGGGGGAAAAATCTGTCCTTTCTTTTTCTTATGTGTCGCCCGCTGAAGTAGGGAACCCACCAACCGCGGTAAGCTGGTTAGGTAATGGTGGAGCAGGCAATGTTTAGGGCACCTTTTCTAGCCCCTTCCTCATGCCATGGAGGTGAGCAGTGCTTTCCTAAAGAGGGCTGCTCAGTCACTCAGGGGGCTGCCGAATCCCACTGCTGCTCCGATCAGTGGAAGACGACCATATGGCCTGAGCCGCCTGTGTGTAGGTCTGCGACTACGACTGCCAGCGCACCCACGCCTGCCGCTTCGCCGCTCGCCCATCGCCACAGGACTTGTTGTGAGTGGATGGATGAATGGATGAAAGAGTGACTTGCGCAGTGATTTGGTTTAAAGTGAGGAAGAGTTGCGCAATTCGTCGACCTCACTCTCTCGCCTGGGTCCATCTTAATCCAGTGGCAAGACAAGTCAAGACGACTGGAGATGAAGTCAGGTGCAGTGGATGACCATGGCTTTCTACGTGCCTCGCCATGCTCCTTACGCTCTACAGGGCGTTGCTGGTAATCGCCGTCATGCCCGTTGAACCAACAGGTGGTTTCTTCCGCGCAGTCTACCGAATCCAGTCTTCGCATGCATGGGTAGGCAGACCCTAACTCACCGAAGGTTTATAACCAGTCGGCTACCCTCACCTAGTTTAGCCGGCCTGTCAAAGCCGTTTCCCGGGGGGTGGCCGCTGTCGCATGCTGACAGCTACGAGGAGCCACAGGTGAGAGCTGAATGCCAGGTTTGGACCAAAGGTGGCCGAGCTGCCCTGAAAAGGGCATGACAGCTCCTTAATGATGTTACGCCTGGCCTGAGGGACCAGTAGAAATATTCCTTCTTTGTCTCACCAGATACCCCCAGGAGCTACCAAGCGTTGTAGTCAGTATGTCAGCTATATAAAAAAAAATACAAATCCGTTTTTGACACTAACTAACCAGCAGTCGGTCACCAACTGTTCGTGTGTGTCTTTTCGAAAGTTTATCGAGTTAAAGCCGGTAGGAGATCATTATTTCGTTTATTCATTCAATACAGCTCCCCAATGACCATCTTCTTCTTTGATCCATAGCCGCTAACCATCAAAGCAGTCAGTGGTCATCACGCCTAGTGGCATCTTGTAGGGCAGCAACAAATTGATTCCACTTTGCTCGGTCGGCGGCCATCCTTCGTACAGTGCCCCAACTCTGGTTCATTCTTTGCATATCGGCGGCTTCCACAGTTCTCCGCCAAGTTGTTTTTGGTCGGCCTCTCTTTCACTTTCCCTCGGGGGTCCATAGCATGGCTGTTCTTGTGATGGTATCAGGGTCCCTTCTGAGGACGTGGCCAACCCAACTCCAGCGTCTGCCAGCTATGATGGTGTGCATGTCCTCCTGTTTACTCCGAATAAGTAGTTCTTGGTTGCTGATGGTGTTTGGCCAAAAGATTCGGAGAATTTTCCTTAGGCAGATTGTGTGGAAGGAGGACAGTTTCGACATTTCCTTCTCTGTTACTCTCCAGCACTCCGCACCATAGAGAAGCACAGAAAGTACTCAGCTCTCATACAGTCTTAATTTGGTGTTTGTGCTGTACTGGGAAAACTTCCAAATGTTGTTGAGACTAGCAAAGGTTGTTCTCGCTTTATTCATTCTGTTGTTAATGTCCTTGCTTGTTCCGCCGTCAGGTGCTACTATGCATCCCAGGTAAGTAAATGTGTCTGTCTGTTCTAATTTCTGGTTCCTTATTGTTATTGGCTCAGAATTGCCCACATTTAGTGTCATGACCTCTGTCTTCTTCAGATTGATGTTCAGACCAACCTGCTGGCCATACTTATTCAGTCTATGGGTTTTTTCTTGGATGTGTTGATGTGAATGCGCGTGTAGTGCAATGTCATCTGCATATTCCAGGTCTTCCAGAGTAGAAAACGTTGTCCATCTAATTCCTCTTGGACTGCCCTCTATTGTCTGGCGCATCACCCAATCTATGGCTGTCAAAAATAATGTTGTTGATAAGGGGCATCCCTGTCGTACACCTGTTTTAACTTCGAAAGTTACATTGCTCAATCCAACACTGCATGTAAAGTTAGAATAGAGGCTTTTTATGATGGAAACAATGCAGCTGGGAATTCCATAAGCCCTCAGTATTTTCCATAGGCTGTCCCTGTGTATGCTGTCGAAAGCCTTTTCAAAATCAACAAAGTTAATGTATAGTTGTCTTTGCCATTCTGAGCACTGCTCACTAATGTTCCTGAGGGTGAATATATGATCTGCACATCTTCTGTTCTTTCTAAAACCCGCTTGTTCTTTCTCAGTTTATGGTCAACTGCTTTAGAAATTCTCTGGATGATTATCCTGCCTAGTATTTTATTGGGAACTGAGAGGAGAGTAATTCCTCTCCAGTTGTTGCAGTCTGCAAGGTCGCCCTTCTGGGGCAATTTGACAATTATTCCTTTACTCCACTCTGTTGCTGTTGTCTCAGTTTCCCAGACTTGTGCAAATAGTGGTTCTAATAGTTCTGCTGCTAGTTCAGGGTCTGTCTTGAATAACTCAGCATTTAGATTGTCGTGACCAGGCGCTTTTCCATTTTTTAACCCTTTGATAGCTGTGATGATTTCTTCTTTTCGTGGAATGTCTGTATTTACGTCTAAGTCACTTTCAGCCTCAGGAACATTCAGCTGAGTCTCTGGTGGTTCCTTATTCAGTGTTTCTCTGAAGTGCTCTGCCCATCTTGTTTCCCGCTCCTGTGCTGTGTGGATGAGATTTCTTTGCTTGCTTCTTTTTTTGGTCGTCATCATCAGTCTCTTACTAACGTTATGTTGTTTGCACCTCGTTTTCCACTGATAGTTTTAGTTATTTTGTAAACTGTTCTTTGTTCATTTCTCAGTGCTGCCTCTTCTGCCTGTCTTGCAAGGTCATCCAGCAATGTCCTTTTGTTAGCCCAGGTTTGACGTTTTACTTCCTTGTCCAGCTGACTATACTGTTCACTATATATTGCCTTTAACCAGAGAGACTTAGCTTCTGTTTTCTTTCTTTTCATTTCCTTTCTCTTCACTATGGTGTTTAGCGTTTCTGGTGTTATCCATTCTTGGTTCTTTCTTTCCTGGAATCCCAAGCATGACTCGCTGCTTTCCTTGTATGTTGTTGAAATGGTGTTGAATTTTTGGTCGTCATCATCAGTCTCTGTTCTTTCCTGGCTTTTAGCAATCTGATATCGTCTCTTTACGTTGACCACGTAAGCTTTTCTGGTGAGGGGGTCCTTAAGTTTCGTGATGTTATATCTTTTCTTTTTGACTGCAACTGGTCCAGCAGCTCTGAGTTTCACCTTCAGTCTTGCTACTACTAGGTGATGATCACTTCCCACATCTGCGCCTCTTCTTACTTTCACGTCTTGTAATGCATGTCTCCATCTGCCATTAATCATTATGTGATCTATCTGGTTTCTGTCTCGTCCGTTTGGTGATTCCCATGTTAACTTGTGCACTTCTTTGTGTGGAAAAAGTGTTCCTCCAATGACCAGGTTGTTAATACTGCAGAAGCTTATTAATTTGTCCCCATTCTCATTTACTGTTCCATTGCCGCATTTCCCCATTACTCTTTCGTTATAGGTATTGTGTGTTCCAACTGTCGCATTCAGGTCTCCCATTACTATAATAAGATCGTACCTGGGTACAGTTTCCATTTCCTTTTGTACTTGTTGATAGAACTCGTCCTTGATCTCTTCATCGCTGTCGTTTGTTGGTGCAAGCATTGTATAATTGTGGTGTTGGTGAATCTCCCTCTCAGTCTTGTTCTTATCAGTTTGTTGTTGATGGGTTTCCATTCCAGTAAAGACCTTTCCATTCCTTTCTTCAGGATAATGGCTACACCTTCGTTGTGCTGACCATCCTCTCTACCAGAGTAAAGTACTGTTTCCTCTGTAGCTGTTTTTATTCTCCCCGTCCCGGTCCATCTGCTCTCATTTATTCCCAGGATAAGTAATCTGTAGTTCCTCATCTCTGCTGTGATTTGTCTCAGCTTTCCTGCCTCATTCATCGTTCTGACATTCCAAAACCCGATTCTGGTTTCGTGTTTTGCGGTCAGGGCATCCGTTTTCATGCCAATGGCTTCCTTTCGGCTTTCACCACTGGCAGTCATACGAGCCTGAGACTCCGGATGTCCGTCCCGCATCAAAGTTTTTCCATTTGTTGCCGTTTCCGTAACATGTGCGATTTTTTTTTACATAGACAGGGGTGTTGCCCCTGTGCTAAAACCCCCAACCTGGAGGACCAGGGTACCAGCTTTTGTCTGACCCCTACCCACGCAGACCAGTCCAGCTTGGTTGAACCTACCAGGAGTAAAAATCCCACTGGCATAGCTCTGGGGGTTGTCAAGATACACAAGCTGCCATACCGCTACAAGGTATAGGTACCATTGATGGCAGCCAATGACCATAGGCCGTCAACAAACTTACGCCAAGTCCTCCTGTCACGTGACGTCAGCTTAAGTTCTTTCCTTGTCTGTCTCATCATTTTCACTTCTGTCACCAGCTCTTTTCTCCGTGTAATTTGTTTTGCCTCCCTTTATCTCTCTTTGCCTGGGGATTCCAGAACAAGGACTGCCTTGTATTGCTATTGACTTGGCTGATTTGACTTTGATCCACTGTCACTGAGCGTCAGCTCTTGGTGACCTTGATGCCATTATATGGTACTGCACAGTTCGTATAAGCTGTTTTGGGCTACTTAAAGTGTATTTTCTATGGATGGGTTGTGTGGCAGGAGTTGTCTCATTCCCTGGAGTACAGGGCACAGTAGTAGATGGTGTCTCCTGTCTCCAACAGGTTTGGGCAGTTTTCTACACTTTGCTATATTTTTTTAACACATTCTGTTTCTGTGGTCATTTAGTGTAGAGTGATCTTCTCTCAGCCAGAAGATTCTGGTTTGATATTTTCGTTCAGTATGGTTGATAGCCTCTTCCTTATATGGGGATGTTAGATGTATGAAGAGTCTTCTTCCTGTTTTAGCTTGTGCCCACGTGTTCAGCCAATCTTCTATACATTTGTTTTTAATTGTTTCATTGTTGGCATATTCAGTGGTTGGTAAATTTGTGGCATTTTTGCTTCCTTCTTTGCTAGCTTATCAGCTACTTCTTTCAATGTGATGTCTATATGGCCAAGTATCCACTTAATGTAGATTTCTGTTCCATACAAGTTCATAGTTTCGTGGCACATTTCTTGAACCTTCTGGATAGTATTGATTGAGTTGGTTTTAAAGTTTTCTATTGCCAAGAGGGCAGGCTGCGATTCTGATAAGACTACAACACTATTTGGTTCTGTTTTATTTGATTCAAAGAATTCAAAGATTCTAGTTAAAGTTTTCTGAATAACGACTACTTCTGTTTGCGCACTAGTTACCACTGGGACCTGCAATTTCGTTGGGTTCTTCTATACTGTTATCAACAGGTTTTCTAAATGTGTTTTATTTCAATTACTAACATCTTCTACTCATCTCATGCTCCGCTGACATTGTACCAATACTTGTCATCAGTTCTACATTGCTGATCTTGTCATCAGTTCTACATTGCTGATCTTGTCATCAGTTCTACATTGCTGATCTTGTCGTACCATTTAAATCCTTCAATTCTATGCACGCGCCCATTTATGACAGTCTGTGACTGCTTGGTTGTTGTGTTTTTGTTTCCCCCCATTCCTCTCTCTCTCTCTCTCTATCTCCCCCCAATCTTTCAGAACAATACACAATAAGACTGACAACATTTGAGTTGAATATTCTTATTTTTGTGAGTTAGAATCGATTTTTTTTATTTCTACATATTATCCAAAGGAATGACAGCATGTAAAGTGACAAAAAAAATTCCTGCAGACAACATAACAAATTCTGTTAGGCTGAAAGCATCACTAGAACACCACTATTTTAGAAACAAAAAGAAAACACTTTTGCACGATTCAGCCTTTTCACCTACGCAGAATTGATCCATCATACATCATCAAGCTCTGCCCATCCCTTCTGCTGCAGGAACTGTGGCCCCCAGGGTAGGTTTCTAGTTATGAATTATTCATAGCACGACAGGGGTTCAGTATTGGAAGCGACGATCCTTCAATTCTCCCAACCTATAAAGTTTGGATCTCTGGTGTTGGCTATGAATGGCCTAGTGTGGTTCCCGTGGACCTCTGGTGTTGGCTATGAATGGCCTAGTGTGGTTCCCGTGGATCTCTGGTGTTGGCTATGAATGGCCTAGTGTGGTTCCCGTGGACCTCTGGTGTTGGCTATGAATGGCCTAGTGTGGTTCCCGTGGATCTCTGGTGTTGGCTATGAATGGCCTAGTGTGGTTCCCGTGGACCTCTGGTGTTGGCTATGAATGGCCTAGTGTGGTTCCCGTGGATCTCTGGTGTTGGCTATGAATGGCCTAGTGTGGTTCCCGTGGACCTCTGGTGTTGGCTATGAATGGCCTAGTGTGGTTCCCGTGGATCTCTGGTGTTGGCTATGAATGGCCTAGTGTGGTTCCCGTGGATCTCTGGTGTTGGCTATGAATGGCCTAGTGTGGTTCTCGTGGATCTCTGGTGTTGGCTATGAATGGCCTAGTGTGGTTCCCGTGGATCTCTGGTGTTGGCTATGAATGGCCTAGTGTGGTTCCCGTGGAGCTCTGGTGTTGGCTATGAATGGCCTAGTGTGGTTCCCGTGGATCTCTGGTGTTGGCTATGAATGGCCTAGTGTGGTTCCCGTGGATCTCTGGTGTTGGCTATGAATGGCCTAGTGTGGTTCCCGTGGATCTCTGGTGTTGGCTATGAATGGCCTAGTGTGGTTCCCGTGGATCTCTGGTGTTGGCTATGAATGGCCTAGTGTGGTTCCCGTGGATCTCTGGTGTTGGCTATGAATGGCCTTGTGTGGTTCCCGTGGATCTCTGGTGTTGGCTATGAATGGCCTAGTGTGGTTCCCGTGAACCTCTGGTGTTGGCTATGAATGGCCTAGTGTGGTTCCCGTGGATCTCTGGTGTTGGCTATAAATGGCCTAGTTTGGTTCCCGTGGACCTCTGGTGCTGGCTATGAATGGCCTAGTGTGGTTCCCGTGGATCTCTGGTGTTGGCTATGAATGGCGTAGTGTGGTTCCCGTGGACCTCTGGTGTTGGCTATGAATGGCCTAGTGTGGTTCCCGTTGACCTCTGGTGTTGGCTATGAATGGCCTAGTGTGGTTCCCGTGGACCTCAGGTGTTGGCTATGAATGGCCTAGTGTGGTTCCTGTGGATCTCTGGTATTGGCTATGAATGGCCTAGTGTGGTTCCCGTGGACCTCTGGTGTTGGCTATGAATGGCCTAGTGTGGTTCCGGTGGATCTCTGGTGGTGGCTACGAATGGCCTAGTGTGGTTCCCTTGGATCTCTGGTGTTGGCTATGAATGGCCTAATGTAGTTCCCGTGGATCTCTGGTGTTGGCTATGAATGGCCTAGTGTGGTTCCCGTGGATCTCTGGTGTTGGCTATGAATGGCCTGGTGTATTTACCGTGGATCTCTTGTGTTGGCTATGAATGGCCTAGTGTGGTTCCCGTGGATCTCTGGTGTTGGCTATTAATGGCCTAGTGTGGTTCCCGTGGATCTCTGGTGTTGGCTATGAATGGCCTAGTGTGGTTCTCGTGGATCTCTGGTGTTGGCTATGAATGGCCTAGTGTGGTTCCCGTGGATCTCTGGTGTTGCCTATGAATGGCCTAGTGTAGTTCCCGTGGATCTCTGGTTTTGGGTATGAATGGCCTAGTGTGGTTCCCGTTGATCTCTGGTGTTGGCTATGTATGGCCTAGTGTGGTTCCCGTGGATCTCTGGTGTTGGCTATGAATGGCCTAGTGTGGTTCCCGTGGATCTCTGGTGTTGGCTATGAATGGCCTAGTGTGGTTCCCGTGGATCTCTGGTGTTGGCTATGAATGGCCTAGTGTGGTTCCCATGGACCTCTGGTGTTGGCTATGAATGGCCTAGTGTAGTTCCCGTGGACCTCTGGTGTTGGCTATGAATGGCCTAGTGTGGTTCCCGTGGATCTCTGGTGTTGGCTATGAATGGCCTTGTGTGGTTCCCGTGGACCTCTGGTGTTGGCTATGAATGGCTTAGTGTGGTTCCCGTGAACCTCTGGTGTTGGCTATGAATGGCCTAGTGTGGTTCCTGTGGACCTCTGGTGTTGGCTATGAATGGCCTAGTGTGGTTCCCGTGGACCTCTGGTGTAGCTATGAATGGCGTAGTGTGGTTCCCGTGGACCTCTGGTGTTGGCTATGAATGGCCTAGTGTGGTTCCCGTGGATCTTTGGTGTTGGCTATGAATGGCCTAGTGTAGTTCCCGTGGATCTCTGGTGTTGGCTATGAATGGGCTAGTGTGGTTCCCGTGGATCTCTGGTGTTGGCTATGAATGGCCTAATGTGGTTCCCGTGGATCTCTGGTGTTGGCTATGAATGGCCTAGTGTGGTTCCCGTGGATCTCTGGTGTTGGCTATGAATGGCCTAGTGTGGTTCCCGTGGATCTCTGGTGTTGGCTATGAATGGCCTAGTGTGGTTCCCGTGGATCTCTGGTGTTGGCTATGAATGGCCTAGTGTGGTTCCCGTGGATCTCTGGTGTTGGCTATGAATGGCCTTGTGTGGTTCCCGTGGATCTCTGGTGTTGGCTATGAATGGCCTTGTGTGGTTCCCGTGGATCTCTGGTGTTGGCTATGAATGGCCTAGTGTGGTTCCCGTGAACCTCTGGTGTTGGCTATGAATGGCCTAGTGTGGTTCCCGTGGATTTCTGGTGTTGGCTATAAATGGCCTAGTTTGGTTCCCGTGGACCTCTGGTGCTGGCTATGAATGGCCTAGTGTGGTTCCCGTGGATCTCTGGTGTTGGCTATGAATGGCGTAGTGTGGTTCCCGTGGACCTCTGGTGTTGGCTATGAATGGCCTAGTGTGGTTCCCGTTGACCTCTGGTGTTGTCTATGAATGGCCTAGTGTGGTTCCCGTGGACCTCTGGTGTTGGCTATGAATGGCCTAGTGTGGTTCCCGTGGACCTCTGGTGTTGGCTATGAATGGCCTAGTGTGGTTCCCGTGGACCTCAGGTGTTGGCTATGAATGGCCTAGTGTGGTTCCTGTGGATCTCTGGTATTGGCTATGAATGGCCTAGTGTGGTTCCCGTGGACCTCTGGTGTTGGCTATGAATGGCCTAGTGTGGTTCCGGTGGATCTCTGGTGGTGGCTACGAATGGCCTAGTGTGGTTCCCTTGGATCTCTGGTGTTGGCTATGAATGGCCTAATGTAGTTCCCGTGGATCTCTGGTGTTGGCTATGAATGGCCTAGTGTGGTTCCCGTGGATCTCTGGTGTTGGCTATGAATGGCCTAGTGTGGTTCCCATGGATCTCTGGTGTTGGATATGAATGGCCTAGTGTGGTTCCCGTGGATCTCTGGTGTTGCCTATGAATGGCCTAGTGTAGTTCCCGTGGATCTCTGGTTTTGGGTATGAATGGCCTAGTGTGGTTCCCGTTGATCTCTGGTGTTGGCTATGTATGGCCTAGTGTGGTTCCCGTGGATCTCTGGTGTTGGCTATGAATGGCCTAGTGTGGTTCCCGTGGATCTCTGGTGTTGGCTATGAATGGCCTAGTGTGGTTCCCGTGGATCTCTGGTGTTGGCTATGAATGGCCTAGTGTGGTTCCCGTGGACCTCTGGTGTTGGCTATGAATGGCCTAGTGTAGTTCCCGTGGACCTCTGGTGTTGGCTATGAATGGCCTAGTGTGGTTCCCGTGGATCTCTGGTGTTGGCTATGAATGGCCTTGTGTGGTTCCCGTGGACCTCTGGTGTTGGCTATGAATGGCTTAGTGTGGTTCCCGTGAACCTCTGGTGTTGGCTATGAATGGCCTAGTGTGGTTCCTGTGGACCTCTGGTGTTGGCTATGAATGGCCTAGTGTGGTTCCCGTGGACCTCTGGTGTAGCTATGAATGGCGGAGTGTGGTTCCCGTGGACCTCTGGTGTTGGCTATGAATGGCCTAGTGTGGTTCCCGTGGATCTTTGGTGTTGGCTATGAATGGCCTAGTGTAGTTCCCGTGGATCTCTGGTGTTGGCTATAAATGGGCTAGTGTGGTTCCCGTGGATCTCTGGTGTTGGCTATGAATGGCCTAATGTGGTTCCCGTGGATCTCTGGGGTGTTGGCTATGAATGGCCTTGTGTGGTTCCCGGGGATATCTGGTGTTGGCTATGAATGACCTAGTGTGGTTCCCGTGGGTCTCTGGTGTTGGCTATGAATGGCCTAGTGTGGTTCCCGTGGATCTCTGGTGTTGGCTATGAATGGCATAGTGTGGTTCCCGTGGATCTCTGGTGTTGGCTATGAATGGCCTAGTGTGGTTCCCGTAGATCTCTGGTGTTGGCTATGAATGGCCTAGTGTGGTTCCCGTGGACCTCTGGTGTTGGCTATGAATGGCCTAGTGTGGTTCTCGTGGACCTCTGGTGTTGACTATGAATGGCCTAGTGTGGTTCCCGTGGACCTCTGGTGTTGCCTATGAATGGCCTAGTGTGGTTCCCGTGGATCTCTGGTGTTGGCTATGAATGGCCTAGTGTGGTTCCCGTGGACCTCTGGTGTTGACTATGAATGGCCTAGTGTAGTTCCCGTGGACCTCTGGTGTTGGCTATGAATGACCTAGTGTTGTTCCCGTGGATCTCTGGTGTTGGCTATGAATGGCCTTGTGTGGTTCCCGTGGACCTCTGGTGTTGGCTATGAATGGCCTAGTGTGGTTCCCGTGGACCTCTGGTGTTGGCTATGAATGGCGTAGTGTGGTTCCCGTGGACCTCTGGTGTTGGCTATGAATGGCCTAGTGTGGTTCCCGTGGACC
The DNA here is from genome assembly GCA_024509875.1 of Oreohelix idahoensis. Classification (NCBI taxonomy): domain Eukaryota; kingdom Metazoa; phylum Mollusca; class Gastropoda; order Stylommatophora; family Oreohelicidae; genus Oreohelix; species Oreohelix idahoensis. The sequence continues at coordinate 241,129 of JAMPIV010019867.1, read as the reverse complement.
TCTGGTGTAGCTATGAATGGCGTAGTGTGGTTCCCGTGGACCTCTGGTGTTGGCTATGAATGGCCTAGTGTGGTTCCCGTGGATCTTTGGTGTTGGCTATGAATGGCCTAGTGTGGTTCCCGTGGATCTCTGGTGTTGGCTATGAATGGCCTAGTGTGGTTCCCGTGGACCTCTGGGGTTGGCTATGAATGGCCTAGTGTGGTTCCCGTGGATCTCTGGTGTTGGCTATGAATGGCCTAGTGTGGTTCCCGTGGATCTCTGGTGTTGGCTTTGAATGGCCTTGTGTGGTTCCCGTGGATCTCTGGTGTTGGCTATGAATGGCCTTGTGTGGTTCCCGTGGACCTCTGGTGTTGGCTATGAATGGCGTAGTGTGGTTCCCGTGGATCTCTGGTGTTGGCTATGAATGGCCTAGTGTGGTTCCCGTGGACCTCTGGTGTTGGCTATGAATGGCCTAGTGTGGTTCCCGTGGATTTCTGGTGTTGGCTATGAATGGCCTAGTGTGGTTCCCGTGGACCTCTGGTGTTGGCTATGAATGGTCTAGTGTGGTTAACGTGGACCTCTGGTGTTGGCTATGAATGGCCTAGTGTGGTTCCCGTGGACCTCTGGTGTTGGCTATGAATGGCCTAGTGTGGTTCCCGTGGACCTCTGGTGTTGGCTATGAATGGCCTAGTGTGGTTCCCGTGGATCTCTGGTGTTGGCTATGAATGGCCTAGTGTGGTTCCTGTGGATCTCTGGTGTTGGCTATGAATGGCCTAGTGTGGTTCCCGTGGACCTCTGGTGTTGGCTACGAATGGCCTAGTGTGGTTCCCGTGGATCTCTGGTGTTGGCTACGGATGGCCTAGTGTGGTTCTAGTGGACCTCTGGGGTTGGCTATGAATGGCCTAGTGTGGTTCCCGTGGATCTCTGGTGTTGGCTATGAATGGCCTAGTGTGGTTCCCGTGGATCTCTGGTGTTGGCTATGAATGGCCTAGTGTGGTTCCCGTGGATCTCTGGTGTTGGCTATGAATGGCCTAGTGTGGTTCCCGTGGATCTCTGGTGTTGGCTATGAATGGCCTAGTGTGGTTCCCGTGGATCTCTGGTGTTGGCTATGAATGGCCTAGTGTGGTTCCCGTGGATCTCTGGTGTTGGCTATGAATGGCCTAGTGTGGTTCCCGTGGATCTCTGGTGTTGGCTATGAATGGCCTAGTGTAGTTCCCTCAGATCTGTGGTGTATGGTATGAATGGCCTAGTATGGTTCCCGTGGATCTCTGGTGTTGGCTATGTATAGCCTAGTGTGGTTCCCGTGGATCTCTTGTGTTGGCTATGAATGGCCTAGTGTGGTTCCCGTGGATCTCTGGTGTTGGCTATGAATGGCCTAGTGTGGTTCCCGTGGATCTCTGGTGTTGGCTATGAATGGCCTAGTGTGGTTCCCGTGGATCTCTGGTGTTGGCTATGAATGGCCTAGTTCGGTTCCCGTGGATCTCTTGTGTTGGCTATGAATGGCCTAGTGTGGTTCCCGTGGATCTCTGGTGTTGCCTATGAATGGCCTAGTGTAGTTCCCGTGGATCTCTGGTGTTGGGTATGAATGGCCTAGTGTGGTTCCCGTGGATCTCTGGTGTTGGCTATGAATGGCCTAGTGTGGTTCCCGCGGATCTCTGGTGTTGGCTATGAATGGCCTAGTGTGGTTCCCGTGGATCTCTGGTGTTGGCTATGAATGGCCTAGTGTGGTTCCCGTGGATCTCTGGTGTTGGCTATGAATGGCCTACTGTGGTTCCCGTGGATCTCTGGTGTTGGCTATGAATGGCCTAGTGTGGTTCTCGTGGATCTCTGGTGTTGGCTATGAATGGCCTAGTGTGGTTCCCGTGGATCTCTGGTGTTGGCTATGAATGGCCTAGTGTGGTTCCCGTGGATCTCTGGTGTTGGCTATGAATGGCCTAGTGTGGTTCCCGTGGATCTCTGGTGTTGGCTATGAATGGCCTAGTGTGGTTCCCGTGGATCTCTGGTGTTGGCTATGAATGGCCTAGTGTGGTTCCCGTGGATCTCTGGTGTTGGCTATGAATGGCCTAGTGTGGTTCCCGTGGATCTCTGGTGTTGGCTATGAATGGCCTAGTGTGGTTCCCGTGGATCTCTGGTGTTGGCTATGAATGGCCTAGTGTGGTTCCCGTGGACCTCTGGTGTTGGCTATGAATGGCCTAGTGTGGTTCCCGTGGATCTCTGGTGTTGGCTATGAATGGCCTAGTGTGGTTCCCGTGGACCTCTGGTGTTGGCTATGAATGGCCTAGTGTGGTTCCCGTGGACCTCTGGTGTTGGCTATGAATGGCCTAGTGTGGTTCCCGTGGACCTCTGGTGTTGGCTATGAATGGCCTAGTGTGGTTCCCGTGGACCTCTGGTGTTGGCTATGAATGGCCTAGTGTGGTTCCCGTGAACCTCTGGTGTTGGCTATGAATGGCCTAGTGTGGTTCCCGTGGACCTCTGGTGTTGGCTATGAATGGCCTAGTGTGGTTCCCGTGGATCTCTGGTGTTGGCTATGAATGGCCTAGTGTGGTTCCTGTGGATCTCTGGTGTTGGCTATGAATGGCCTAGTGTGGTTCCCGTGGATCTCTGGTGTTGGCTATTAATGGCCTAGTGTGGTTCCCGTGGATCTCTGGTGTTGGCTACGAATGGCCTAGTGTGGTTCCCTTGGATCTCTGGTGTTGGCTATGAATGGCCTAATGTAGTTCCCGTGGATCTCTGGTGTTGGCTATGAATGGCCTAGTGTGGTTCCCGTGGATCTCTGGTGTTGGCTATGAATGGCCTGGTGTATTTCCCGTGGATCTCTTGTGTTGGCTATGAATGGCCTAGTGTGGTACCCGTGGATCTCTGGTGTTGGGTATGAATGGCCTAGTGTGGTTCCCGTTGATCTCTGGTGTTGGCTATGAATGGCCTAGTGTGGTTCCCGTGGATCTCTGGTGTTGGCTATGAATGGCCTAGTGTGGTTCCCGTGGATCTCTGGTGTTGGCTATGAATGGCCTAGTGTGGTTCCCGTGGACCTCTGGTGTTGGCTATGAATGGCCTAGTGTAGTTCCCGTGGACCTCTGGTGTTGGCTATGAATGGCCTAGTGTGGTTCCCGTGGATCTCTGGTGTTGGCTATGAATGGCCTTGTGTGGTTCCCGTGGACCTCTGGTGTTGGCTATGAATGGCCTAGTGTGGTTCCCGTGAACCTCTGGTGTTGGCTATGAATGGCCTAGTGTGGTTCCTGTGGACCTCTGGTGTTGGCTATGAATGGCCTAGTGTGGTTCCCGTGGACCTCTGGTGTAGCTATGAATGGCGTAGTGTGGTTCCGTGGACCTCCGGTGTTGGCTATGGGGGGGGGGGGGAGGGGGTGTTGGCTATGAATGGCCTAGTGTGGTTCCCGTGGATCTTTGGTGTTGGCTATGAATGGCCTAGTGTAGTTCCCGTGGATCTCTGGTGTTGGCTATGAATGGGCTAGTGTGGTTCCCGTGGATCTCTGGTGTTGGCTATGAATGGCCTAATGTGGTTCCCGTGGATCTCTGGGGTGTTGGCTATGAATGGCCTTGTGTGGTTCCCGGGGATATCTGGTGTTGGCTATGAATGACCTAGTGTGGTTCCCGTGGATCTCTGGTGTTGGCTATGAATGGCCTAGTGTGGTTCCCGTGGATCTCTGGTGTTGGCTATGAATGGCATAGTGTGGTTCCCGTGGATCTCTGGTGTTGGCTATGAATGGCCTAGTGTGGTTCCCGTGGATCTCTGGTGTTGGCTATGAATGGCCTTGTGTGGTTCCCGTGGACCTCTGGTGTTGGCTATGAATGGCCTAGTGTGGTTCCCGTGGACCTCTGGTGTTGACTATGAATGGCCTAGTGTGGTTCCCGTGGACCTCTGGTGTTGCCTATGAATGGCCTAGTGCGGTTCCCGTGGATCTCTGGTGTTGGCTATGAATGGCCTAGTGTGGTTCCCGTTGACCTCTGGTGTTGACTATGAATGGCCTAGTGTAGTTCCCATGGACCTCTGGTGTTGGCTATGAATGACCTAGTGTTGTTCCCGTGGATCTCTGGTGTTGGCTATGAATGGCCTTGTGTGGTTCCCGTGGACCTCTGGTGTTGGCTATGAATGGCCTAGTGTGGTTCCCGAGGACCTCTGGTGTTGGCTATGAATGGCGTAGTGTGGTTCCCGTGGACCTCTGGTGTTGGCTATGAATGGCCTAGTGTGGTTCCCGTGGACCTCTGGTGTAGCTATGAATGGCGTAGTGTGGTTCCCGTGGACCTCTGGTGTTGGCTATGAATGGCCTAGTGTGGTTCCCGTGGATCTTTCGTGTTGGCTATGAATGGCCTAGTGTGGTTCCCGTGGATCTCTGGTGTTGGCTATGAATGGCCTAGTGTGGTTCCCGTGGACCTCTGGGGTTGGCTATGAATGGCCTAGTGTGGTTCCCGTGGATCTCTGGTGTTGGCTATGAATGGCCTAGTGTGGTTCCCGTGGATCTCTGGTGTTGGCTATGAATGGCCTTGTGTGGTTCCCGTGGATCTCTGGTGTTGGCTATGAATGGCCTTGTGTGGTTCCCGTGGACCTCTGGTGTTGGCTATGAATGGCGTAGTGTGGTTCCCGTGGATCTCTGGTGTTGGCTATGAATGGCCTAGTGTGGTTCCCGTGGACCTCTGGTGTTGGCTATGAATGGCCTAGTGTGGTTCCCGTGGATTTCTGGTGTTGGCTATGAATGGCCTAGTGTGGTTCCCGTGGACCTCTGGTGTTGGCTATGAATGGTCTAGTGTGGTTAACGTGGACCTCTGGTGTTGGCTATGAATGGCCTAGTGTGGTTCCCGTGGACCTCTGGTGTTGGCTATGAATGGCCTAGTGTGGTTCCCGTGGACCTCTGGTGTTGGCTATGAATGGCCTAGTGTGGTTCCCGTGGATCTCTGGTGTTGGCTATGAATGGCCTAGTGTGGTTCCTGTGGATCTCTGGTGTTGGCTATGAATGGCCTAGTGTGGTTCCCGTGGACCTCTGGTGTTGGCTATGAATGGCCTAGTGTGGTTCCCGTGGATCTCTGGTGTTGGCTACGAATGGCCTAGTGTGGTTCTAGTGGACCTCTGGGGTTGGCTATGAATGGCCTAGTGTGGTTCCCGTGGATCTCTGGTGTTGGCTATGAATGGCCTAGTGTGGTTCCCGTGGATCTCCGGTGTTAGCTATGAATGGCGTAGTGTGGTTCCCGTGGATCTCTGGTGTTGGCTATGAATGGCCTAGTGTGGTTCCCGTGGATCTCTTGTGTTGGCTATGAATGGCCTAGTGTGGTTCCCGTGGATCTCTGGTGTTGGCTATGAATGGCCTAGTGTGGTTCCCGTGGATCTCTGGTGTTGGCTATGAATGGCCTAGTGTGGTTCCCGTGGATCTCTTGTGTTGGCTATGAATGGCCTAGTGTGGTTCCCGTGGATCTCTGGTGTTGCCTATGAATGGCCTAGTGTAGTTCCCTCGGATCTCTGGTGTTGGGTATGAATGGCCTAGTATGGTTCCCGTGGATCTCTGGTGTTGGCTATGTATGGCCTAGTGTGGTTCCCGTGGATCTCTTGTGTTGGCTATGAATGGCCTAGTGTGGTTCCCGTGGATCTCTGGTGTTGGCTATGAATGGCCTAGTGTGGTTCCTGTGGATCTCGTGTTGGCTATGAATGGCCTAGTGTGGTTCCCGTGGATCTCTAATGTTGGCTATGAATGGCCTAGTTCGGTTCCCGTGGATCTCTTGTGTTGGCTATGAATGGCCTAGTGTGGTTCCCGTGGATCTCTGGTGTTGCCTATGAATGGCCTAGTGTAGTTCCCGTGGATCTCTGGTGTTGGGTATGAATGGCCTAGTGTGGTTCCCGTGGATCTCTGGTGTTGGCTATGTATGGCCTAGTGTGGTTCCCGCGGATCTCTGGTGTTGGCTATGAATGGCCTAGTGTGGTTCCCGTGGATCTCTGGTGTTGGCTATGAATGGCCTAGTGTGGTTCCCGTGGATCTCTGGTGTTGGCTATGAATGGCCTACTGTGGTTCCCGTGGACCTCTGGTGTTGGCTATGAATGGCCTAGTGTGGTTCCCGTGGAGCTCTGGTGTTGGCTATGAATGGCCTAGTGTGGTTCCCGTGGATCTCTGGTGTTGGCTTTGAATGGCCTTGTGTGGTTCCCGTGGATCTCTGGTGTTGGCTATGAATGGCCTAGTGTGGTTCCCGTGGATCTCTGGTGTTGGCTATGAATGGCGTAGTGTGGTTCCCGTGGATCTCTGGTGTTGGCTATGAATGGCCTAGTGTGGTTCCCGTGGACCTCTGGTGTTGGCTATGAATGGCCTAGTGTGGTTCCCGTGGATTTCTGGTGTTGGCTATGAATGGCCTAGTGTGGTTCCCGTGGACCTCTGGTGTTGGCTATGAATGGTCTAGTGTGGTTAACGTGGACCTCTGGTGTTGGCTATGAATGGCCTAGTGTGGTTCCCGTGGACCTCTGGTGTTGGCTATGAATGGCCTAGTGTGGTTCCCGTGGACCTCTGGTGTTGGCTATGAATGGCCTAGTGTGGTTCCCGTGGATCTCTGGTGTTGGCTATGAATGGCCTAGTGTGGTTCCTGTGGATCGCTGGTGTTGGCTATGAATGGCCTAGTGTGGTTCCCGTGGACCTCTAGTGTTGGCTATGAATGGCCTAGTGTGGTTCCCGTGGATCTCTGGTGTTGGCTACGAATGGCCTAGTGTGGTTCTAGTGGACCTCTGGGGTTGGCTATGAATGGCCTAGTGTGGTTCCCGTGGATCTCTGGTGTTGGCTATGAATGGCCTAGTGTGGTTCCCGTGGATCTCCGGTGTTGGCTATGAATGGCGTAGTGTGGTTCCCGTGGATCTCTGGTGTTGGCTATGAATGGCCTAGTGTGGTTCCCGTGGATCTCTTGTGTTGGCTATGAATGGCCTAGTGTGGTTCCCGTGGATCTCTGGTGTTGGCTATGAATGGCCTAGTGTGGTTCCCGTGGATCTCTGGTGTTGGCTATGAATGGCCTAGTGTGGTTCCCGTGGATCCCTGGTGTTGGCTATGAATGGCCTAGTGTGGTTCCCGTGGATCTCTTGTGTTGGTTATGAATGGCCTAGTGTGGTTCCCGTGGATCTCTGGTGTTGCCTATGAATGGCCTAGTGTAGTTCCCGTGGATCTCTGGTGTTGGGTATGAATGGCCTAGTGTGGTTCCCGTGGATCTCTGGTGTTGGCTATGTATGGCCTAGTGTGGTTCCCGCGGAACTCTGGTGTTGGCTATGAATGGCCTAGTGTGGTTCCCGTGGATCTCTGGTGTTGGCTATGAATGGCCTAGTGTGGTTCCCGTGGATCTCTGGTGTTGGCTATGAATGGCCTACTGTGGTTCCCGTGGACCTCTGGTGTTGGCTATGAATGGCCTAGTGTGGTTCCCGTGGAGCTCTGGTGTTGGCTATGAATGGCCTAGTGTGGTTCCCGTGGATCTCTGGTGTTGGCTATGAATGGCCTACTGTGGTTCCCGTGGACCTCTGGTGTTGGCTATGAATGGCCTAGTGTGGTTCCCGTGGATCTCTGGTGTTGGCTATGAATGGCCTAGCGTGGTTCCCGTGGATCTCTGGTGTTGGCTATGAATGGCCTAGCGTGGTTCCCGTGGATCTCTGGTGTTGGCTATGAATGGCCTAGTGTGGTTCCCGTGGATCTCTTATGTTGGCTATGAATGGCCTTGTGTGGTTTCCGTGGATCTCTGGTGTTGGCTATGAATGGCCTAGTGTTCTTCCCGTGGACCTCTGGTGTTGGCTATGAATGGCCTAGTGTGGTTCCCGTGGACCTCTGGTGTTGGCTATGAATGGCCTAGTGTGGTTCCCGTGGATCTCTGGTGTTGGCTATGAATGGCCTAGTGTGGTTCCCGTGGATCTCTGGTGTTGGCTATGAATGGCGTAGTGTGGTTCCCGTGGACCTCTGGTGTTGGCTATGAATGGCCTAGTGTGGTTCCCGTGGACGTCTGGTGTTGGCTACGAATGGCCCAGTGTGGTTCCCGTGGACCTCTGGTGTTGGCTATGAATGGCCTAGTGTGGTTCCCGTAGACCTCTGGTGTTGGCTATGAATGGCCTAGTGTGGTTCCCGTGGATCTCTGGTGTTGGCTATGAATGGCCTAGTGTGGTTCCCGTGGATCTCTGGTGTTGGCTATGAATGGCCTAGTGTGGTTCCCGTGGACCTCTGGTGTTGGCTATGAATGGCCTAGTGTGGTTCCCGTGGATCTTTGGTGTTGGCTATAAATGGCCTAGTGTGGTTCCCGTGGATCTCTGGTGTTGGCTATGAATGGCCTGGTGTGGTTCCCGTGGATCTCTTGTGTTGGCTATGAATGGCCTAGTGTGGTTCCCGTGGATGACTGGTGTTGCCTATGAATGGCCTAGTGTAGTTCCCGTGGATCTCTGGTGTTGGGTATGAATGGGCTAGTGTGGTTCCCGTGGATCTCTGGTGTTGGCTACGAATGGCCTAGTGTGGTTCCCGTGGACCTCTGGGGTTTGCTATGAATGGCCTAGTGTGGTTCCCGTGGATCTCTGGTGTTGCCAATGAATGGCCTAGTGTAGTTCCCGTGGATCTCTGGTGTTGGGTATGGCCTAGTGTGGTTCCCGTGGATCTCTGGTGTTGGCTATGAATGGCCTAGTGTGGTTCCCGTGGATCTCTGGTGTTGGCTATGAATGGCCTAGTGTGGTTCCCGTGGATCTCTGGTGTTGGCTATGAATGGCCTAGTGTGGTTCCCGTGGATCTCTGGTGTTGGCTATGAATGGCCTACTGTGGTTCCCGTGGACCTCTGGTGTTGGCTATGAATGGCCTAGTGTGGTTCCCGTGGAGCTCTGGTGTTGGCTATGAATGGCCTAGTGTGGTTCCCGTGGATCTCTGGTGGTGGCTATGAATGGCCTAGTGTGGTTCCCGTGGAGCTCTGGTGTTGGCTATGAATGGCCTAGTGTGGTTCCCGTGGATCTCTGGTGTTGGCTATGAATGGCCTAGCGTGGTTCCCGTGGATCTCTGGTGTTGGCTATGAATGGCCTAGTGTGGTTCCCGTGGATCTCTGGTGTTGGCTATGAATGGCCTAGTGTGGTTCCCGTGGATCTCTGGTGTTGGCTATGAATGGCCTTGTGTGGTTCCCGTGGATCTCTGGTGTTGGCTATGAATGGCCTAGTGTGGTTCCCGTGGACCTCTGGTGTTGGCTATGAATGGCCTAGTGTGGTTCCCGTGGACCTCTGGTGTTGGCTATGAATGGCCTAGTGTGGTTCCCGTGGATCTCTGGTGTTGGCTATGAATGGCCTAGTGTGGTTCCCGTGGATCTCTGGTGTTGGCTATGAATAGCGTAGTGTGGTTCCCGTGGACCTCTGGTGTTGGCTATGAATGGCCTAGTGTGGTTCCCGTGGACCTCTGGTGTTGGCTACGAATGGCCTAGTGTGGTTCCCGTGGACCTCTGGTGTTGGCTATGAATGGCCTAGTGTGGTTCCCGTAGACCTCTGGTGTTGGCTATGAATGGCCTAGTGTGGTTCCCGTGGATCTCTGGTGTTGGCTATGAATGGCCTAGTGTGGTTCCCGTGGATCTCTGGTGTTGGCTATGAATGGCCTAGTGTGGTTCCCGTGGACCTCTGGTGTTGGCTATGAATGGTCTTGTGTGGTTCCCGTGGATCTCTGGTGTTGGCTACGAATGGCCTAGTGTGGTTCCCGTGGACCTCTGGGGTTGGCTATGAAATGCCTAGTGTGGTTCCCGTGGATCTCTGGTGTTGGCTATGAATGGCCTAGTGTGGTTCCCGTGGATCTCTGGTGTTGGCTATGAATGGCCTAGTGTGGTTCCCGTGGATCTCTGGTGTTGGCTATGAATGGCCTAGTGTGGTTCCTGTGGATCTCTTGTGTTGGCTATGAATGGCCTAGTGTGGTTCCCGTGGATCTCTGGTGTTGGCTATGAATGGCCTAGTGTGGTTCCCGTGGATCTCTGTGTTGGCTATGAATGGCCTAGTGTGGTTCCCGTGGATCTCTGGTGTTGGCTTTGAATGGCCTAGTGTGGTTCCCATGGATCTCTGGTGTTGGCTATGAATGGCCTAGTGTGGTTCCCGTGGATCTCTGGTGTTGCCTATGAATGGCCTAGTGTAGTTCCCGTGGATCTCTGGTGTTGGGTATGAATGGCCTAGTGTGGTTCCCGTTGATCTCTGGTGTTGGCTATGTATGGCCTAGTGTGGTTCCCGTGGATCTCTGGTGTTGGGTATGAATGGCCTAGTGTGGTTCCCGTGGATCTCTGGTGTTGGCTATGAATGGCATAGTGTGGTTCCCGTGGATCTCTGGTGTTGGCTATGAATGGCCTAGTGTGGTTCCCGTGGACCTCTGGTGTTGGCTATGAATGGCCTAGTGTGGTTCCCGTGGACCTCTGGTGTTGGCTATGAATGGCCTAGGGTGGTTCCCGTGGATCTTTGGTGTTGGCTATGAATGGCATTGTGTGGTTCCCGTGGACCTCTGGTGTTGGCTATGAATGGCCTAGTGTGGTTCCCGTGGACCTCTGGTGTTGGCTTTGAATTGCCTAGTGTGGTTGCCGTGGACCTCTGGTGTAGCTATGAATGGCGTAGTGTGGTTCCCGTGGACCTCTGGTGTTGGCTATGAATGGCCTAGTGTGGTTCATGTGGATCTTTGGTGTTGGCTATGAATGGCCTAGTGTGGTTCCCGTGGATCTCTGGTGTTGGCTATGAATGGGCTAGTGTTGTTCCCGTGGATCTCTGGTGTTGGCTATGAATGGCCTTGTGTGGTTTCCGTGGATCTCTGGTGTTGGCTATGAATGGCTTAGTGTGGTTCCCGTGGATCTCTGGTGTTGGCTATGAATGGCCTAGTGTGGTTCCCGTGGATCTCTGGTGTTGGCTATGAATGGCCTAGTGTGGTTCCCGTGGATCTCTGGTGTTGGCTATGAATGGCCTAGTGTGGTTCCCGTGGACCTCTGGTCAAACAAAGAAGGAACAGGACCGTTGCTCCAGTCTGGCAGGTCGGGAGAGGTGACTAAGGTGAAGGTTATGTGCGGAGCTGGCAATGTCATTATGTAAAACAAAGTCCTACAACTGCGAGACCTCATTAGTTCTTCAATGCTGGTATCCTGCACGGAGGCTACTCAGTGGTTACCCTGAGCTCGATCAAGAGGGAACAGAAAAGGAAGGGCGAAGGCTGTTGATGCCGAATATAGATAGCATCCCAGGCTTAGGAAATATATAACATTTGTTTTGTAGGAAGTCAAGTAAGTTAGTCTTTGTGGTCGCAGGATTCAATAATATATGATACTCTCTCCATTCTCATAAGAGCAAGCAAGTGAAAGGTTCAGTACGTTAGTTAAAAAAAAATGAAAGAGATAATGAGGGAATTGTTGAGTGAATATTAAGTGGTTGTATGTGTGAGTTAAATGTGTGCTCGCGAGGAGCAGAAAGAGTGAAATTGTGCGACGCGTTTACCAAAGTGGGACTGATAACAAAAACCATATAAGTGTAGTTTTAACAAGAGATGATAAGAAGACGATATATAGGACACACATTGAGAAAACATGCTGATAGCATTACAAGGCAGTACTTGTTCTGGAATCCACAGGGTAAGCAAGATAGGCGGAGACAGAAAAACACAAGGAGAGTTTGATGAAGGGTAGCTGATGCGCAATCATGCTGATGATGATGATGTTTGTATGTATGTACAAGTGATTAGCTGCCTCAATGACAGAGTGGTTAAGTGACTGACTGACTGAATGTAGAAAAGATCCAAGGACATTTTACTCCTGACCATTCCGAACGCACAAACTGTACCATAGAGACAGAGCACATACATTTGTATGTCATTGCTCGTGCATGAAAGGTCACATGAAGCTCACACCAAGAACCAAGATTGGTTACACTTAGTGAGTGCCTGCAGCTACCCACAACTAACCTTTTGTGCCTTTTTCACGGACAATATAATTGACCACCGATACAGCCAATTATGCATAATCAACACATCATTTTCAGCGTATCTTTTATGTATGTAGTTTGTGGGTTTTATTTTTTTTTAATTCATAACTGTACAAGGGACAACACGACGGTGGTTTCCCGTTACCTTCCAGCGGTTTGTGTACGGACGCCTCCGATAGCATTTGACTAACACTACTGGGGACAGGAAGCTGTGGAGTGATATGATCCCTTACGCCACCAGGCATTGTGTTTGAAGAAGAAGTTTGAAAATTGTTTAACTGCAGATTCTTTAAGACTCTGCTGAATGTTTGTCGCCATGAACAATACAATCATTTTCATATTCATTAACAATATCATCATCATTACATATCGTGCCTACTGACCCGGACTATATTGCCTGTCCGTTTCGCATTGATGTTTTGTGAAGTAAATACAAGTCCTTTGATCGGCTTCTTAAGAGATTTCGAGTTCACCAGTGAAATCGGTCCCAGTGCAAAATTCATTCATTCATTGATTCTTTCATGCATTAATTAATTAATTAATCCTTTCTTTCTTTCTTTCTTTCTTACACCAGCCTACAATTCATCTATTTTCGCTAATTATTTACAACACGAATGAATGGAACCATAAAGGGGACAACTTCTGTATATAGATACACTACGCTCTTTAGACAGACACAGGTGGAGAAGGTACAACCAGTGTCGAGCGTTTAATTGGCGTTGCCCTGGTTGTTTCTAGACTGGATGATTGATTGTTGTAATATTTCTTCAAGGTGCATGAAGTATAACATCATCATCATCATCATCGTCATCATCATCATCATCATCATTCATGTCTTCTTACAGCGGTGGTTCCTGTAACAAACTATTTATAGGATGAAGTTACCAGCCTCTTGTAACAAAATGTCATGTTAGTCGCCAGTTACGACATCAATATGGGAGCACTGGTCCTTAACATTTTTGTGTGTGGGTATCTTCAGAGACCCGAGACATGTACGGAGTAACCTAAGTATACCTGACAGGACAAATCTGGACTTGAAAGATATACGCCCGTCTTGTAAATGCTACTTTTAGTTTGCGCATGCGTGAATGTGTGTGTGTGTTATTTTGTTGTGTAAACACAGGAAATTAACGTAATTAATTTCACATGTGTATTTAATTAAAGATAACATCTTTTCTATCAGGACATCATTTTAATTCATTTGGTTAGGAAGACTATTGGAAATCACGGAGACAGACAGACAGACAGACAGACAGACAGACAGACAGACAGACAGACAGACAGACAGACAGATAGATAGATATATGGCCCGTCAACTGAAGCATAATAACAATAAACGCGATAAATCACAGAGATTTACATGTATAATATAAATGTCATTGTATCATTTGGACTTTGTCATTTCACATTAACCTAAATGTCATTCTAAATAACGGGACATGTCTCATGCGTTGTAACTCAGAAATCTACGCAGGATAACTTCAATAGCCCAGAAAACCAGAGTAATGGTGTAGCAACTCCACTTATCCCAGGGACCAGGGAGCAACATATCCGGACTGTAAACATGAATAACAACGTAACACACCTGATGTCGTGAATTATAACGTAACACACCTGATGTTGTGAATTATAACGTAACACACCTGATGTTGTGAATTATAACGTAACACACCTGATGTTGTGAATTATAACGTAACACACCTGATGTCCTGAGTTATAACATAAGTAGAATAATCTAGCATCATCTTTACCTTTATCATCATTTCCCTTTTCATTCCTTATGGAGCACGGACCACCACAGCTGCCTGTCCCATTGTAAGAAGCTCTCATCAAAACAATGATTTGTTCTACCAGTGATTGTTCGTGTAGCAGTTTATTTTATTATATGATGTTGCCAGCACCATGCACACAGCCTCACGTTAGTTGCTTCTTACGATATACCTGATGAAGGTAGTAGTTCTATTCTCTCTATACCTGGCGTGAGTAACATTATTCTTCTGTAATTTTCGTACTCTTGAAAATCTCTCTTCTTTGGCAGTTGAACCAGATATCCTTCCTTTCTGTCTGCTGGTATCTTCCTTCACAATGAACGGGTGATCTTTTCATCCAACTTGTTCTAGTTCGTTTGTCACTCTTTCTTCCCACATTAGTGATCTTGTCATACCACTTGTCTGGTTCGTGTCCTCAGTTCCACATTAATGATCTTTTCTTACCACTTGTCTAGTTCGTGTCACCAGTTCCACATTAGTGATCTTGCCATACCACTTGTCTGGTTCGTGTCATCAGTTCCACATTGATGATCTTTTCATACCACTTGTCTGGTTCGTGTCATCAGTTCCACATTAGTGATCTTGCCATATCACTTGTCTGGTTCGTGTCATCAGTTCCACATTGATGATCTTTTCATACCACTTGTCTGGTTCGTGTCATCAGTTCCACATTAGTGATCTTGCCATACCACTTGTCTGGTTCGTGTCACCAGTTCTACATTGATGATCTTTTCATACCACTTGTCTGGTTCGTGTCATCAGTTCCACATTAGTGATCTTGCCATATCACTTGTCTGGTTCGTGTCATCAGTTCCACATTGATGATCTTTTCATACCACTTGTATGGTTCGTGTCATCAGTTCCACATTGATGATCTTTTCATACCACTTGTCTGGTTATTGTCATAAGTTCCACATTAGTGATCTTGTTATACCACTTGTCTGGTTCGTGTCATCAGTTCCACATTAGAGATCTTGTTATACCACTTGTCTGGTTCGTGTCATCAGTTCCACAATAGAGATCTTGTTATACCACTTGTCTGGTTATTGTCATCAGTTCCACAATAGTGATCTTGTCATATCACTTGTCTGGTTATTGTCATCAGTTCCACTTGAGTGATCTTGTCATACCACTTGTCTGGTTCGTATCATCAGTTACACATTAATGATCTTGTCATACCACACGTCAGATTCGTGTAATCAGTTCCACATTAGTGATCTTGTCATACCACTTGTCTGCTTCTTGTCATCAGTTCCACATTAGTGATCTTGTCATACCACTTGTCTGGTTATTGTCATCAGTTCCACTTTAGTGATCTTGTCATACCACTTGTCTGGTTCGTATCATCAGTTCCACATTAGTGATCGTGTCATACCACTTGTCTGGTTCGTGTCATCAGTTCCACATTGATGATCTTGTCATACCACTTGTCTGGTTCGTGTTATCAGTTTCCCATTAGTGATCTTTTCATACCACTTGTATGGTTCGTGTCATCAGTTCCACAATAGTGATCTTGTCATACCACTTGTCTGAGTCTTGTCATCAGTTCCACATTGATGATCTTGTCATACCACTTGTCTGGTTCGTGCTATCAGTTCCACATTAGTGATCGTGTCATACCACTTCAATTCTTCTATTCAGTTCAAGCATCCATTTATGAAGTCTCTAACTTTCTGGTTGCTGTTATTGTTGTTCTCCGTGTTTCACAGCCGTACAATAGGATGTATGTGATATTTGAGCTGAAGGTTATTATTTTTGTATTCATCACCATTCAGCTCCCCAAGGAACATAGGCCTTCAACAAACTTATGTTAAGTCTCCCTGTCACGTGCTATCAGCTCATGCCTGTCTCTAATTCTTTTTTACATGTGTTCTTTTGGTCTTCTTCTACCTCTCTTACCCTGGGTATTCCAGAACAACGACTGCCTTGTAATACTATTAACAGGTTTCCTCAATGTGTGTCCTATTCATCTTCAGCGTCTTTGTCTCATTTCTTATATTTGTGTATTAGTCTTTGTTAATTATGATTTCCATTCATTTCCCAATGCAATGAATTTTCCTCTTGTCTTATGTATCTTTATATCATCATCTGTCCCTCCAACTATGTCTATATTGCTGTCAATATATTTGTATGTCACTCCAACTATGTCTATATTGCTATCAATATATTTGTATGTCACTCCAACTATGCCTATATTGCTGTCAATATATTTGGTTATCACTCCAACTATATCTATATTGCTATCAATATATTTGTATGTCACTCCAACTATGCCTATATTGCTGTCAATATATTTGGTTATCACTCCAACTATGTCTATATTGCTATCAATATATTTGTATGTCACTCCAACTATGTCTATATTGCTGTCAATATATTTGTTTATCACTGTATCTCCTAGTGAAATCTGACTTTCGTTAGCTGCATTTTTTCTCGTAACTTGTGTCTTATCTCGATGTATATTCATACCGAATAGTTTGACTTGTTTATGTCGTTGCACAAGTTATCTGGCTTAAAGTTTCCACAAGATGGCTTAGCCAGGTCCATGCCCAACCTTCCTTAGTCGGTCCCCACGACATGCGTGGTAAGAGTACAATGTTAATATTCATGGACTAGTTTATTTCGGGCCCCAGTAAAACATAGGCGAACACGGTTAACATACTGGAATATACGAGTACATTACACACCAAAATTTAAGAATAGACAGCAGCCAGGGCCGTAGATAGGACTTTATTAATGGGGGGTGGGTGTGGGTGTTTTAATTAAAAATTTTTTGTTGTTAATGCACTATTTTGGTACCGGTACAATATAATTCTCCCCGCCCCGTATCTACGGCCCTGACAGCAGCTGAATAAAAGAAAAATCCTTCATACCAGTTACAATTTTGTTACTACAGTCAAACAAGGTTGCTCTCTATCAATAAACTCAGCGTGTGTCTATAAAATAAACTCTGTGCGTGTTTACAAGATAAATTCAGTGCGTGTCTATGAAATAAACTCAGTGCGTGTCTATGAAATAAACTCAGGACGTGTTTATAAAATAAACTCGGCGCATGTCTATGAAATAAATTTAGTGCGTGTCTATGAAATACACTTTGTGCGTGTCTATGAATTAAATTTAGTGCGTGTCTATGAAACAAGCTCACGGTGTGTCTATGAAACAATCTCTGTGCATGTCTGTGAAACAAAGTGCACATAGAAAAACATTAACAAATAAATAATCACTGATGTAACATTTTAGTAGAAGAAATATTAATTTGTTCTTTATTCCTAGAACAACTATACGGAATAACACACTGTATAATAAAAAAAACTATCTTGATTACTTTACTTCTAATGTATTTGTTTGTTTTTTAAATAGATAACTGCGACTTTTTTCAGTCTTTAATTACTCAGCTTCTGTTCACAATGAACCGTGTATGTTCATTTTGTTTCAGGTATTTTGTAAGAGACAAATAATACGAGATTGTGCGTGGGACTTGCACCAAAACAATGTTTAAAAAGAAACAAAAACTTGCTACACAAACGACCACCGAAAGAGCTCATAAATGCTTTGACTCATGCTTCATGAAAACGGACCAGCTGCCGGTGTGGCTCCATGCTCCATAAGCAGCGACAAAAGGAAAATAAATGAATGATGAACGAATTATTTGTTTTTAATTGAACACGCGTACTGGAAGTGTCGAGCTGTGCATTATGTTTACATGTATGATATGCCAGATTGTCAAGACTAATGGGCCATATTTCCGGTAGAGCCTGGTCGGCTAGCCGACCTTATCTCCGTCCAATCCGAGTCCTGGTCAATCGACGATAAACTTTCCCTAACTTTTCCTAGTCATCGGATCACGGTCTAACCTTTCATAGTCAATCAATCATACGATCATACATGTTGTCGATCTCGGAAACACGACGCCGGAACTGAGGAGTGACTATACAAATGTAACAGGGAATGGTCAGCCGGTAAGCTACATCAGTAATATAACCGTTTGACCTGCAGACATGACTAGTTCAGTACATAAAACATGGGGGGGGGGGGGGGGGGGGGTTCTTGTTTTTCCAGTTCGTTGCTGCTGAACTTCCCTAAGAAGTGAAGTATGGAATCCATGTGAGATGAGTGTGTGTTCTTTCTTTTCAGTTTCTTGGTGTTGGCCTAAAGACATACCATGTTAAGTACAGACAGCATGTGAGTGTGTGTTCTTTTTTTAAATGTTCGTTGGTGTTAGCCTAAAGACATACCATGTTAAGTACAGACATCATGTGAGTGTGTGTTCTTTCTTTTCTGTTCGTTGGTGTTGGCCTAAAGACATACCATGTAAAGTACAGACAGCATGTGAGTGTGTGTTCTTTTTTTTATGTTCGTTGGTGTTAGCCTAAAGACATACCATGTTAAGTACAGACATCATGTGAGTGTGTGTTCTTTCTTTCCTGTTCGTTGGTGTTGGCCTAAAGACATACCATGTTAAGTACAGACAGCATGTGAGTGTGTGTTCTTTTTTATGTTCGTTGGTGTTAGCCTAAAGACATACCATGTTAAGTACAGACAGCATATGAGTGTGTGTCTTTTTTTATGTTCGTTGGTGTTAGCCTAAAGACATACCATGTTAAGTACAGACAGCATATGAGTGTGTGTCTTTTTTTATGTTCGTTGGTGTTAGCCTAAAGACATACCATGTTAAGTACAGACAGCATATGAGGGTGTGTTCTTTCTTTTCAGTTTCTTGGTATTTTTCTCTTTTGTACTTGTGCTGTCTTTAGTTCATTTCTGTTACTAGTTTCATGCATTGTTACTTTAACTATATGTTAAGATAATAAATTATGCTGTAAGATCATAAATTATGTGTTAAATGTATACATTATACTGTAAGATCATAAACTATGTGTCAAGATTATAAATTATACTTTAAGATTAAAAAGAAATGTGTTAAGATGAATTATAAGACTAAGATTGTAAAATCTACGAAAATACCAACAATGTGGCAGGATTATGAAAATATGGTACAAAGTTTATGAACTATTCTACAAGATTGTAAAGTGTAGTGGAGGATGATGAATTATGGTGCAAAATTATGCACTATATACGTATACATTATATAGTAAGATTATAAAGTATAGGGTTAAATTGTAAACGTATTGTTACAGGTGTATCAAACCAACACGGAGTAAACAATGAGGATAACTCAAGGCCTGTAAACAGTAAATAATGTTGCTAGGACTTGAAAGAAAGAAAGATAATAGGTAAGAAAGAAATTAGTTGATGAAGTTGAAGAGAAGGTTGAGTTAAACGAAGAAGAATAAAGACAACAGCAACCACATGAACTAACCTGACACCTCCGACAGTTAAACATCCGTTTGAATGAACAGACCAGTTATCAGCAGCAACACCAGTCGTTAAGTTGAAGCGGACGCGACAAGCGCACTTTTTACCTCAGTCACAGAATTCTCTGTCTCCCCGTTTCCAGCCGTACCACCCCAATCTCTCCTTTTCTCTCCTCGTGAGCCCAGAGAGTACGTGTATGCTCTCGCTAGTTTTATGTGAGGATCAATAATCAAGTGTATGCTCGCGTTTTATTATCTTTATTATAATAATAACTATTATTATTATTAACAGTAGTGTGTGAGAGAGGGAGAGAGAGAGGGGGTGAGGGGAGAGAGAGAACGAATGAACTTTATTTTCACAGGGTTGAGAATGGGTCACGCAGGCCTGTCTAACATTCTGCCCTTCCTTTCAGACATCTTTTATACTGAATTCATTTATTCTCACATACAGAGAGAGAGAGAGAGAGAGAGAGAGAGAGAGAGAGAGAGAGAGAGAGAGAGAGAGAGAGAGACAGACAGACAGACAGACAGACAGACAGACAGACAGACAGACAGATAGACAGACAGACAGACAGAGAATGTAAATATGACGAATTGATTAAAGTATCAACTCTATGTTGAACTTGAACAAATCGACCACTGTCAGGCATGTCGCACAAGGCGACTAATATAGATTGTAAACGGGGTTTCATTAAAAAAAAAAAAAAAACAAGACCATGTAGTCCGGTTAATTTAATTGACATTATCATGGTTATATAAAACTAAATCACGGGACCACTCCCTGTTGAACACGAGCAAAAACAAACCGTCAAAAAAAACATGGCGGGGGGAATTATGCTGTATTCTATTTGCTTCATGTCCTGATGACATCACTTATTTATCTTGTGGCCCATCTCATTCTGTGTCATGTGATTTCATTTGGACTTCATTGGATTTTTCTGGTCAAAAACTTATCTTGACTTATGGTCATTGGTCAATGCACCAACGCATAAAAACTGAAATGTCTGCGTGTTATTTTAATGAGTGTTCCAGTTTAGCTTTTTTACGGTTGAATGCGTGCCATTTCGTATTTTTTTTTATCCAAAAAGGTTGCGACAATTTTTTTTTTAAATTGTATTATTTTTCAGGACGAAACACTTTGTCAAATAGTAATACGGAGACGTTAGATGCACTTGTACTTAGTGTAGGTCTGTGTTGTCTATAAGAACATGTAAAAAGTTATTCGATTCAGTCTAAGATTAAACTTTATATGAGATGTTTTAACACCTAGATTTTTACAGAAAGACATGAATGATAATAACGTGGCTGTGTGTTCAGTGGATGACGACGGCTTGGAAAATATTATGAGCTTGCAGAAGGTTTTTGTGCCCACTGTCTTCATTTAACGACATGTTTGCTTTCTGTGACGGGGAGGTAACTTCGTTCAACAAAAAAAAAGGACAAAAGTCCTTCGCTTATGTCGTGGCGCATTTACCAGACAAAAATAAGAGAGCTTTCGGCTTTAACTCTGGAGCAGCTCTTGACAAGCACTATTAGTGGCTAAGTGGCTATCTTATGTAACAAATGAAAATGATTGCTAGTGCTAAACATGGCTATTATTGGCTTAAACGCTGAAAGGAACTACTAGTGCTAAAATGGCTCTACCTTGATGTAAGAAGTGAAGAGTATTGCTAGATACTGACCAGTTGGCTTTCTTCAAAGGATAAAAAGAAGATTTAATTCTGATGGGACTAACTGTATGTAACCGTGACCTAATTTTCTAGCTGAGCTAAGTTACATATTTGTAATCGACAGAAAAAAATCTAAGTCCCGATTTCTAAGACTTGTTCGTATATTTTATGTACGCGTCCATTCAACGATTGACGCTCCCCTCCTTCCCCCCAGCTTTCCTTACTGGTGGCAAGGACTGCTCTCAGGTCAGGAGAGATAAATGTATGCTCCTGATGGCACGCTATCTTTATTTCCCCCAGTGACGTAAGCAGTATCTTGTCCGGAGCCAGACCCAGCCATTATCTTCTCGCTGGTCCTCTGGCATCGATAAACTTCCGCGTTCATCAGGGGCCTATAATCCACAACTGGAAGAACCGGAGCCCACGTGGTCAATGTCTGGAGGGGGCGCTGCTGGGAAATTTCTTTCAAGGCACGTGACAATTATTTATTGTCATTGAATTCTGTCCGGTACCTGAACGGAATTGATACTTTCTTTCGCAATGTATAACTGGGACGAGTGGAAAAAGGCATTGAAGGGGGGTGAATTAATACTTTATGCTGTATGCACCAGAAAATATACGGCCTCACTTCTATCTGAGATCAAAATATAAAATAGTAGAGTTGACAGTTTCTATATCAGACCTTACAGGACGATAAAACGTTGACGTCTATCTCAAGTTATGTGTCATCATATCATTTTATCATGTCATTTTGTGGTCCATATGAAGCATAAGACCACAACAAAAGCTAGTCCCCTTTGTAGGACAGCCTCAAAACACAGACACCGTGTTTTTTGTTAGCTATGATTTATGTAGCAATTCGCGTTACCTCTATCAACGCATATAACTTGCCTCTTACGACATGCATGAAAGAACAGTTGCCTTATTCTGTTTTTGTCACCCCAGAGACCCCCGGGAATTACACAAAACATGCCATACAATATCATTTCTTATTTCTCATACAATATCATTTCTTATTTCTCATACAATATCATTTCTTACTTCTCATACAATATCATTTCTTATTTCTCATACAATATCATTTCTTATTTCTCAGACAATATCATTTCTTATTTCTCATACAATATCATTTCTTATTTCTCATACAATATCATTTTCTTATTTCTCATACAATATCATTTCTTATTTCTATCTCCAATTATATTTCGAACCAAAATATTATCAGTCTTCACAGAGTCGTCACATTTTTCGCAGTTTGTCTTCTTCCTTCTTCCTCGTTCGTCCTGAAAGGACGTTGGTTGTGTTGTGTCCGTTTACAGCGAAGCTGCGATATTTACGCCTTTCGGCCGACACATCCGACTTCAGCACAGCATTTTTTTTTGGGACCGGGTTTGCCTTCCCTCTTCGATCCCTACTCTCTCAGCCAGACTGCAGTGATGCAGCCTGTTTCCAGGACCACCACTTGGAGGTGGAGTAGGGTCTTGGTCAGCTCTGGTTCACTATGACCCTTGACACAAGCAGTTAAGCTATGGGTCGCTGACTGCATTCATCACATTTGCTGTGTCTTCGGTTCCGCAGTTTGTCTTAGAATAAATGATCAGACAATATGGCTATCCAAGTCCGCCTTACTTAACACTTTAGAGAATAATAATCCAGTTTTTTTTCGACTAACTAATATCAGACAATGCAATGTCTGTGTGTATCTCCGTCGCAGCATCAGATAATACAGTGTACACAGACCACGCAGCAGACAGTACAGTGTCTACGTAAATCTCAGATCAAGCATTGGTCAGCAGACCTGTCTACATCTCTCACTGACAGTCTATCAGACAGACAACGTATCCATTCTGTTTTTGTTTTGAGTATACATTTAACAAAAAACATCTGTCTATTTCATGGCAGGACTTTACTACGAAGAATATATCTTACAAATACATCCTACCTGTGTATCATATTCTACTCCTCAGGGAACACTGTCCGAGTTTATCTCCTCAGACACCCCGGGAACTAAATAGGTGTGGTAATTAGTTAAAATTATATTTTTCAAAATTAATAACACGAAAGGAAGAGAAATAATTGTAATTTGTATCCCTCACAATCTGATTTACAAAGTGTGTGTATGGATTAGTTTTCTTTTTTCAACTTCGTTACGCAATACCCCCTTCCTTAGCTGGGTTAGAGCTTAATTTCCGAATCTGAAAATCTCAACAGTAAATAAAGTAGGTTTCTTCTTAAATTTTCGTAGCCTCAAGGACTTTGAACAGGAGCGGGGGAAGGAAAAAGGCAACGAGTTGCTCCAGGACAGCCAAAGGTCACTGTGAGCGTGCGCTAATCTCTCATCTCCCCCAGAGTAGCAGGAAAATACACTCGATCTGCCAGAAAGAAGAAAATATCGAGCCTCACTTAATCCGACCAGGGAAGGTTTCCTTAGATCTTCTCTTGTTTGCCCGGGAGATGTTAGAGCCAGGGACTACAGCTGCCGTGCACTATTCCAATCAAGGCTGCGATCTGTTTGTTGCTCACTTACTTTTCCCTTAGATCAATTAGTTTTCGTCTATTTGTAAGTTTTCATGGCACGTTCTGGTAGATACAGAAACCATAGCTACATGAAATAAGAAACATACATGAAATGTCGAAAGAAATTTAAAAAGCAGGCAACTAGACAATTTAAAAAAAAATTACAAAAATGATAGGCTTACCCGGGAATCAAACCCAGGACCATCCGAAGGGCGCAATCATCTTGCTACGGAGGGAATCGTGGCTAAATATACTACCAACTTAGCACCAGAAAAATTAGTTTTACGTTACATTATGATATGATTGTTACGTTTCATTAAGATATTAATATTACGTTAAATTATGTGATTATTGTTAGGTTATATTACGCGATTATTGCAACGTTACATTACGAGATTATTCCTACGTTACATCACGAGATTAGTGTTACGTTACATTGCGAAATCATTGTTATGTGACACAGCGATATTGGTACGTTACATTATGAGATCATTGTTAAGTTACAATTCGAGACTTTTATTAGGTAACATGAGATCTTTGTTCCGTTTTGCGATACTATTATTAGGTCACATTATGAGATTATTGTTACGTTACATAGCGAGGCTATTGTTAGGTAACATTATGACATTATTATTAAGCTACATTACAAGCTTAATGTTACGTTACAAATATTGTTATCTGTTTTTTTTTAAACTGTTAAGATACTTGCATCCCATGAATATCAGCCAAACAACCCCGCTGTGATGACAACTTATGAGTTAGAGTCCAGAGGTTTTCAAACTGTGCGTCGCGGCTCCCAGGGGCGTCGCGGCCCTCGGCTAAGGGCGTCGCGGTGGCTTTGAAGAAAAAGTATTGGGCTCGATATTAATATCTTTTTTGGGTACAAATTGCTTTTATATAATACATTAGTATAGAGAGGAGCCGCGGTGATTTATGCACAGGTCAAGGGAGCGCGGAACAAAAAAAAGTTTTGAAAACCTCTGAGTTAGACCAACGGACTGCGCATGACAGAAGTAGATGCAGGCGTAAAATTAAGTTTCTCACAAAATGTTTATGATAGGTAGTGAACATATTTTTATGGTCTCTTTTACTGCCTTGTTATACTCCTAATTCGTGTAGCTCAGGACAACCCTTCGGGCCAATCTTCCTAATGACCTAAAAACACGGTCAGCCTCTATTCATACAATCGCAGACTTTTTGAATACATCATGAGAGCAGATTATATGCCCCTCTAATCTGATTATGTTTCTAAATAGTTATATGCTTTTGTATGAAGGCTGTTTCTCTCTTCTTTGTTCTTTTCTCCTTCGCGTTCCGCACGGAGCATGGTGCCACTATTTCAGCTGGTAATTACAGGAATTCTGCCCCAAGCATCATAATGCTTTTGCTGCGGTGGTTGATGTATAGTATTTTGTCTTACTTGATCAGGTTGTATGTAGGCTTTGATGATGATTTTTACCTTTTCTAATTATTTTATTTCTTGATTATAATTAGACATTAAATATTAAATCAAATATAATGTAATTGTGAGTTTGCTGTTATTGTACTTTTACAAGGCTGTATTCCTTGAAATTAATATTTAATTTACACGAGAGAATAAAGGAATTCAGTGTAAAAGATGAGAGACAGGGAAGGCTAAATACTAGACTGACCTGCGTGCCCAATTCTTAACCCCCAATGGAAAAATAAAGGTTCTTTCGTTCGTTCGTTCTTTTCCTGCTCTAAAGTTATCGCTAAGAGTATCTCCAAGAAAAAAAAATGAGCCCCCCTCACGTGCGCTGTACACGGGTTACTCAATCACTAATGACAGGTAGTTCCGAAAACAGCATGTATGCGCCTCTACCAGCTCGTGTTGATAACTGCAGTTTGTTTCACGTCTGAGCCCCAGAGTCTGCAATTTCTGTCGAATCATGGTTCTGTCGATGCTGCCAGTGAAGTGGCTGCTGATATCGGCTAATTTTGCTTCTGTTGACAGACGACAGGTTTTTGTGACGTCGCGTCAACTGCAGATTGGTCTGTTCCTGTCTACGCCATTTAATCTTAATCTTCTAACAGAAGTAGGTCAAATTTAACGGCCTGGACCAGGAATTTCAGTACTTGGTGTCTTTTACAACGATAGAAAGAAAAGTTAAAAAAAAAGAGCCCAAGATAGCCCCATTACAGAAGCTGCTGAAGGTGAGTGAAGTGTTAGAGACTTGACTATAATAGGTCCACCTTTTGTTTTAATGAGTGGATTTGACCTGTTCTCTTCCTCGTTACCTTTTCCTTCCCTAAACTAAAGAGCAGTCCTAGTACCCATTTACATCTGGGTAGACTGGAGCGTGGCGCTGTCGGGTTTCGATCCCGGAAACCCACTAACTGTCCCGAGAAAGGAAACGCGCTCTAACCGGTTAGCCAATCGGACGACATAAAAATTATTAGAACAAAAAGAAAAAAAAGGGGGGTTCGTAGAGGATGTG
The DNA here is from genome assembly GCA_024509875.1 of Oreohelix idahoensis. NCBI lineage: Eukaryota > Metazoa > Mollusca > Gastropoda > Stylommatophora > Oreohelicidae > Oreohelix > Oreohelix idahoensis. The sequence continues at coordinate 215,515 of JAMPIV010019867.1, read as the reverse complement.
AATATCATCTTAAACACATACGGTGAAACAACACCAGGCTGAAAACGTTCACTGGATCGGAAATCAATAATTGATTGTTCTATCTGAGATGTTTCAGGAGATAATTATCATCATCATCCTCACCATTTACCTGTCGCGCCTTACGGACCATGGAGCCAAAAAACGTACACCAGAGCATCCGTGTACTCTTGAGGTGGTCTTTTTGTTTTTGAAATAGCAAGTTGTTTAAGATAATGATGGTTGCCAGTCCCATACACACCTTTATATTAGTCTCCTCTTACGACATGCATGAAGAAGCAGTAGTAATATTTCTTTGTTCTCTCCCTCCCGACCCCCGGGAACTTCATCGGGGTCTCACGAAATAACCAGTACAAAAAATAAATAATAGGAGGGAAAATGTTAATGATCGATATTATCCAAAGCTCCACAGCCTGGTTTATGGTTTACGTCATTAAGTTCCACGTCACACGTAAGTCACGTGTTTTGTTGACCTTCTATACTGTTCTATCTATTGTTTCCTATTTCTTTTGTAATATCCCCTCGGTAAATGTTACCTCAAGTTAAAAACAAAAAGCAGCAATAAAATAGAAACGAAACTAAAAATAACCGAATATGCAGACATTGTGAGGTTCCTGGTAGGTTCTCACGTGGAAACAAACCAAAACAGACCTTGTTTCTCAGACACGTTGAATGAAGCCACTAATTTAAAGTTGTACTTTGTGTCATCATAAACAAATATGACCACAGAAACGAAACCATTACTGCCAAAATACTTAAAATTTTTTTGCGAAGGTTTTCTTCTGCTTTCTATTTTTATGCTCTATAGTGAGCATGGCCGCCACCGAAGCTGGTCAGTCCCCATGAAGAAAGCGTGCATCAAAGTATTCATGTGCTTTTGCAGTTGCGGTTTCTGTGGCAACTTGTTTTACATGATGAAGTTGCCAGCTCCCTTACTCAACCTTGTCTAAGTCGACTTTTACATGATGAAGTTGCCAGCTCCCTTACTCAACCTTGTCTAAGTCGACTTTTACATGATGAAGTTGCCAGCTCGCTTACTCAACCTTGTCTAAGTCGACTTTTACATGATGAAGTTGCCAGCTCGCTTACTCAACCTTGTCTAAGTCAACTTTTACATGATGAAGTTGCCAGCTCACTTACTCAGCCTTGTCTAAGTCGACTTTTACATGATGAAGTTGCCAGCTCGCTTACTCAGCCTTGTCTAAGTCGACTTTTACATGATGAAGTTGCCAGCTTGCTTACTCAGCCTGGTCTAAGTCGACTTTTACATGATGAAGTTGCCAGCTCCATTACTCAACCTTGTCTAAGTCGACTTTTACATGATGAAGTTGCCAGCTTCCTTACTCAACCTTGTCTAAGTCGACTTTTACATGATGAAGTTGCCAGCTCACTTACTCAGCTTGGTCTAAGTCGACTTTTACGAGATTCTTGAGGCAGCCATAGTCGTTTTCCTGCTTTGATTCCTCAGAAACTGTCGGTACCTAACCGGATAAAACGTATTTAGTCTTTTGTCTCTGCTTCCGTTAGTGGCAGCCATTTTTAGTCAGCCACGCCAGACTATCAGGTGTCGTCGCATTTATTTTTCAAATTTAAAAAAAAAAACTTATTTCTTAATTTTTCTCCTTTCTGTTTTTGTCCATCTGTCTCTGACGAAGGCATTGTGACCGAAACGAAGGTTTTTTTTTGTTTGGTCCTAGTAAGGAGTCATCCATAGTGCGGGGGGTGTCAAAATTTTGTAACGTTGTGTGTGACCTGGGGGGGGGGGGGGGGGGGTTGGGGGGAAAAATGCGACGTCACACTCGCTTTCATATATATATATATACTAGATGTAAGTACCCGGCGTTGCCCGGTTTTTCTAGTAACTGTATAGGAAACTTATGAAATGCCGAATCAAACTATAATGTTTTGATATTCGAGTGAAAATGAATTTTCATTTAAGTTAATGACTGCTTCTTTAAGTGACTATCCTTGTGCCTTGTTTACAGTAATTGCAAATGCAAGCCGCAAAAAAATACTGTTATTCCTTATGGTTCCACCGGAAGAGTGATTTCACTTTGCTTTTCACTTTGCTTCCGAGTTTTACCAAAATACTCAAATTTCTTATGATGGAATCGCAAAAAGTAATTTTATTCTGTATCCGAGTTTTAGCAAGTAGCAAATTAATCAGACACATTTTCCCTTTCCGACCTGGTACACCAAGAAAGAGTAGTCAAACTCATCCTTTTTTAACGTTCTTACTACTGTTTTTCGTAGCACCTTCTTTTTAAACATATATACATTATTGCTTGCGTAAAAAAACATGATTATTATTTTCTGTCATACATACTTCAAATAATAGAAGTTTCTCTTTTCGGTGGGACACGACCCATTCAACCTAGACATACGGATAACGCCTGTTATATTAGGACACATATCTGAATAAAGAAGATCTTTCGTTTTGGTGTATTGTATAGCTTTGAGCTAGTTTCTTTGTTTTTTAAGGGCCAAAAATAAATAATAAATAAAACTTAAATGTTGCCTTATTTGGCAAGGCGCACCCCGTTTAAGATTGGCACATGTCCAATTAAAGAAGACCCTTTTCTTTTATAAAAGATGTTGCGGTCTATTTCAGTTATGAAGTCCTTAGTCTTTGAAAAACTATGTAATATTTGCTAAATAAACAGAAACTGATTGGTTAAAAAGTAATTACATTTGAAATAAACAGTAATAATAACTTAAATACTAACATAAAAATAATATTTTTTTATATTCGCATAAAGCAGTGTTTCTCAACGGGGGCGGTACCGCCCCCTGGGGGGCGTTTTCAAGATTTCTAGGGGCGTTCTGATGGGTCGCAACGATTGGGGTCGCTACTTCCATTCAGGGGGGCGTTGCGTACATTTTTACAAGAATCAATATGAAACAATTAAAAAAAAGATATTCCCCTTCCCATAGCTTGTAACACGATAGTTTTTATTTGCCCTGCGTCCCATGGAGTGTTTCAAGGATTCCAAAAGCAAATTTTTAAGTACCTGGGATGTTACCATTGTCAGGAGACAGTAGGCGGAGATTTATGTCCCTTCAACACTCGAAACAATTGTTAGCCTCTCGACACACCCAAGCTAACCTTCTCTGTCTCCACTCTCGACCATATTTTCTTCTGGAAACACATTCCCGTCAAACATTGATTAGCCCGTGAACACATCACATGTTTCGAGTGTAAAGAATTAAACCCAGTCAGTATTGAGGCTTGACGAGGTGTAGATGTATGTGCAGTGATATTATAGTAAAATTTTCAATATGTCAGCAGTAAAGAGAAAAAGTCGACAATATTCAGTTGAATATTTGAAATTCGGTTTTGTACCTTCAGCCGTAAATGAACAATTACCAATGTGTTTGCTGTGCCAGCAAGTGTTTTCTAACGAAGCAATGAAACCGTCACGGCTTAACGAGCATTTTACCAAGAAACACTCAGATAAAGTTGGCAAAGATATTTCTTACTTCCAGGATTTAAAACAAAAGTTTGAAAGCCGCAACACTGTCACTAATATGTTTTAAAAAATGTATAATCACAATGATAAAGGTCTCATTGTATCTTACAAAATTGCACACATGATTGCGAAGTGTGGTAAACCTCACAACATTGGAGAATCTTTAATTTTACCAGCTGTACGGGAGGTAATTAGCACAATCTCTTCTCTTCTCTTCCATCCTTAGCCATCAACCGGCAAAGCAGTATGTGGCCAGTACGCCTAGTGGCGTCTTAGGGCAACAACAAATTGATCAATCTATCGCTGTTTCCACCACGCCTAGTGGCGTCTTTGTGGAACAAAAACAGACCAAACAATCTATCATTGTTTCCGTAATCAGATTGGTTGGCAAGCAGGTGATCAGTCCACTGTGCGAAGTTTTTACGGGATGGGGTAAACAGCCCCATGCCCATACCCTCCTTAGTCGCCTTTTACGACATGCGTGGTAGGTTTAGTGCAGTGTTACTATTCTTTGCTCCCCTTTCGGGCCCCGGTAACACACGGGTGAATTAGCACAAGGATGGAAAGAAATCCAAGTGACATCATTTCTTCTATTCCATTGAGCAATGATACTGTTTCAAGAAGAATAGATGAGATGGCAAGCGATGTTGAAAATGAGTTGTGTACTGATTTGCAGTATACTGAATTTTCACTACAGTTGGATGAAAGCGTCGTGCGTGATAACGAAGCTTTGCTGCTCGCATATGTGAGATACATAAAGAATGAAAATATTATAGAGGATATGTTATTTGCAGAACTACTGACAGCAGATACAAAGGGGTTATCAATCTTTGAAACCCTTGAAACATTTTTGTTGGTAAAACAAATTCCTTTTTCCAATGTCATCGCATGTGCGACAGACGGCGCACCAGCTATGGTTGGTCGTCATCGTGGATTTCTGGCCTACTTAAAAAATGTGGCACCAGGTGTTTTAACAATTCATTGTGTTATTCATCGACAACATTTAGTCGCCAAGCATCTTAGTGACAGACTCCACAAATTAATGAACTGTGTTATCAGTGTTATTAACAAAATTAAGGCGCATTCGTTGAACGATAGATTATTTCGTAAACTTTGTTGTGATAATATGGAAGAGTTTGAACGTACGATGGCTGTCCAAAGGTAACTGTTTAAAAAGATTATGGGCATTATTTGATACTGTTGTAGAGTTTTTGAATTCAATCAAAGAAGAATTTAGCATCGAAAGAGAAGTATTGCGAAACGATGTGGCCTATCTTTCAGATATATTTGAAAAGTTAAATGAGGTTCTTCTTAAGCTACAAGGAAATGAGATCAGTCTGATTAAAGTGAAAGGAATTATCATGGGGTTCATCAACAAATTGACATTATATAAAAATAATCTTAGTCCATGTTTACTGCAGTTAGGTGGGGACAGGCTTAAAGATTCAGATTTAGAGGTTTATTGCACTCATTTGGACGCTATTAAAAATGATATGAGCATAAGATTTAAAGACTTGCAAGAACTAATAATACCGGATTGGGTGATTAATCCGTTTGAATCAGATGTGGAACAAGTTAGTCAACATTTACAAGAAGAATTAATTGAGCTACAAAATGACTTCGAGGCAAAAGCACGATTCAGTCACACACATTACGAAAAATTTTGGATCCAGCAGAGGCTTGCATATCCCGTTCTTTGGTGTAAAACTAAATTGCTAATTACAGCATTCCCAACATCGTATTTGGTGGAGAAGGGGTTCAGTGCTGTAGTGTTGCTACTACAAAAGCAACGAAACCGACTGCAGATTTGTAACAGAGGAGATTTGAGACTTCTTTTAACAAACTTAGAACCAAATATCTCAAAACTGGCTGAATCACACCAAGCGCAAGGATCTCATTAAGCTTCATTAGTAAGTGAATTTTTATATAATTATATCAATATTATTAACTAATAATTTTTCCAATTTTTTCACGTTTAAAGTGGTTGCATAAGGAGAGGCGTAAATATTCATATCTGAAGATATATATGCAGTCATTTAGGCGCTATTAAATGATATGATTATGAATATGATAGTTATAGAGTTGTAAGAACAAATTTTATATCATTTGCTCTGCCAATTAGTAATTCAAGGATAATGAACGTGTGGTGTATATAATTCCGTACTTAAACTCATATTTTATATAACTATGCTTTTAAAAATGTGCTTTCTCTTTTTCTTTATATTATAAGAAAAGATAGCTTTTTTAAAAGTATGGTGGAATATATGTATATATATATGTGTGTGTGTGTGTGTGTGTGTGCGTGCGTGTGTGTGTGCGCACGCGCACGATAAAGAGAAAGGGGGTGTTAAAAGGGTGGGGGGGCGTTTTAAAATATTAGTTGTCAAAAGGGGGCGTTGCTACTATCAGGGTTGAGAAACACTGGCATAAAGCAATAGTGTCTGTTTAAATAATTTAAATTGCCATGTAAAATAAAGAAACATAGAGTTGTAAGTTACGACCTTTTAATAATAATTTTATCATTTTGAATGTTTCCCTTGATTCATAATTTTATCATTTGGATTGCTTCACTTGATTCAGCTAGACACTTGTTAAATTTTATATTTATTAAGGCCCTGTTTTACGCATAGAAAAATAAAATAAACTACGTGGACAGTGCTTACTTTTATTCAGATATGGATCCACATTGTATAGTCACTGCTTGTTTTTTAAATTTTCCTTTAAATTAAAAGTGTATGGTTAATAGTTTTGAACTATGATGTGAAATGTGGAAAAGTATGGCAGTTGTTACAAAAACAAAATAATAGTTTTTACATTTATATTACTTCCCTTGATTACTCTTGAATTTTTATTTAACTTTATTATAGCCCCTGATTTGTTTACATTTCTCTACGGAAAACTTTAATTACTCATAATGTCATAATTACAATATGAAATAACTACATGGCGTTATCCGGCAGTAACTAAAGGGACTCTGCCAAAATTCATTAAGAAATAATAAGTCTTGCGGATTTGTATTAAGAACATAGAAACATACATTGCCTTTTATATATATATATATATATATATATATATATATATATATATATATATATATATATATATATATATATATATATATATATATATATATATATATATATATATATATATATATATATATATATATATACGAGGGGCGGTCGAAAAGTTTTTTGCACTTTTAGTATGAAGGGGGAGTCAAGGCACGTACCTGGAAATTGGTGTGAACTTTAGTCCTTCTCTATGTATTCACCCCTCAAGGCAATGCACTTCTCCCATCTCTTCTTCACCTTCCTGATGCCCTGATTGTAGAACACCCCCGTCTGGGCCCGGAACCACGTCTCCAGTTCAGTAATCAAGTCCTGGTCATTAGAAAAACGACGTCCACGAAGGAAGAAGTCACTCAGTGCCAAGTCCGGTGAGTATGGTGGATGGGGCATGATTTTATACGAAGGGCAGACATCCTTATAAACGGCAAACATCTCATCACGAATTCGCTTTGCAGATTTGCCCTGCAGGTGCAGGAATTTGATTACGCAACGAGCCTCCGTTTTGTCCATGACACCGCTTCATACACAACTGAACCAGTTTCCCGCCAATTTCTCTTTCACACTCGGGAAATGTAAACCAATACTGTGTCTTTACAATGATACACAGCAATCCCGCCGGTCTTAACGCTTTCTTAGTAAAGTGCAAAACTTTTCGACCGCCCCTCGTATATATATATATATATATATATATATATATATATATATATATATATATATATATATATATATATATATATATATATATATATATATATATATATATATATATATATATATAGGCTGAAGGCAAAAACAAAAATCAGAAGGGTCACCATAAGGGACTTGTTGTTCGCTGATGACGCTGCAGTCGCCACTCAAAGCCAACCAGAGCTTGATAAATCGCTTCACCCAAGCATGCAAGGACTTTGGCCTCACAATTAGTCTAAAGAAAACGAATGTGCTGAGTCAGGATGCGGGTGCTGCACCAGTTATCACTATCGATAACTATGAATTGGCAGTGGTGCACCACTTCACATACCTGGGGTCTACCATCAATGACAAACTCTCATTGGACACAGAAATTGACAGCCGCATTGGCAAAGCTGCAACTACCTTTGCCCGCCTCACATCGCGTGTTTGGGGAAACTCCAAACTCACAACGAAGACCAAGGCTGCGGTATATAACGCCTGCGTCACCAGCACTCTCCTATATGGCAGCTAGACTTGAACAACCTATGCTAAGCAAGAAAGAAGGCTCAATACCTTCCATTTACGGTGTCTACGCCACATACTTGGCATCTCATGGAAAGATAAAGTGACAAATGTCGAGGTGTTGTTACGTGCAGGCCTTCAAAGCATGTATACATTGCTTAGACAACGCAGACTACGCTGGCTTGGCCATGTCCGCCGCATGGAAGATGGTCGCATCCCGAAAGATATTTTCTAAGGGCAACTACTAGATGGCAAAAGAACAGTTGGGCGACCGCAGCTGAGGTTCAAAGATGTGCGCAATAGAGATATGATGGCACTGGACATAAATCAAGCAAAGTCGGAGGATGAAGCTGCCGATCGCACCAAGTGGCGATGCTTTTTACGGCGCCACCTCAGATTGGGCGAAAAGAAGCTCACACAACAAGCCGAAGAGAGGAGAAAACATCGGGAAAATAAGCAGCTGAGGGCTGTCACCTCAGAGGCGCATTCCCATAGTCAGTTATGACTAAAGGGGCTATTATTATTGTCAGGAACCACTTATCGTGGAGAACACTCCACTGGTTACACCACTGCAGTGTGGATTTATAATAACAAATAAAGGCTCGTTCTTCCAAAGGTACAACCACACAACAATGGCTGACATAAGAAATAACACCTGCAACAGGTACTTCCCTTTAATTATTTACACACACAATAAGGCCTCACACGGCCAATCAACGCATCACATACAATAATGAAAAACCACTGTAAACTTGCCTAAGCAGCTTAATCTATCAGCAGCATACACGAAGGTACGACTTACAACAAGAACACTGCAATGAATATCGCTCACTGTGGTGTTTTACACCTCGTTTCACGGGGTAGAAGAGGTTCCGATTATGAGATGAGATGAGCAATGTTGTTGTTCTGTATTACTACTGTACTGAATGAGGTCAGCTGTGAAGGTCCCTGATTATAACAAATTTTGGGTTTAGTTATCAGGGTACCTTTCTGCTACCACCTTATGACCTCAATCAGACCTATTCTTGACTAGTATGTATGATAGCTAAGTCTAATGTCTAGGGTTATGCTAGTGTGGTGTGATGATAACACTAGTCAACAACCAAAATGTACCAGAAATGAAAATAGCTGATCTTAACTAATTTTGGTGTGCTGAAAACGAAAATGACATTAAAACATGTTGATTGGCTCTAGTTTTCAAGATATATGCTACTAGTTTATTTAATTACGGTCAATTTATATATATGACGCAACTGTTGTGGGCGATTGCATAAATTTTTCTAATGACCAATAAAAATGTAACTAGAAGTTGATGATGCAATCCTACCTATGATTACATCACCTTTGTGTATAAATATCTTATCTCTGATAAAATTTTGCCATTAGTTAGTGCATTTGTCCTTATCAAAAGTATCGTAGTTAGAAATGCCTAGACGTGTGTGAACAGTGCTAATAATTTCTGTTATATATGTGGTGAGGTGACATTTCTATCACATAAACGAAATATAACTAAAGTGATTAAGAAGGCGTACAGTTTGTATTTTGGCTGCAGAATATGAGATCAAGATAAGAGCTGGGCGCCACACATATGCTGCAATACATGTGCAGCACATCTTAAACTCTGGTTGACTGGCAAAAGGCAAGCTATGCCTTTTGCAGTCCCAATGATTTGGAGAGAGCCCACTGATCATCTCAACAACTGTTACTTTTGCATGGTCCCTCCAATTGGGAAAGGCATATCAAAGAAGAAAAAATGGACTCTGGAATATCCAAACATCCCCTCTGCAATACGTCCGGTACCACATGGCGATGACCTACCAGTTCCCAAAGTGCCAGAATCATTTTCAGCTGCTTCCACTGATGAATAAGAGGACATTGGTGGTCCTGAACCATCAACCTCAAGCGACCCAGATTTTGAGCAAACTACATCCACTAAACCACACTTAATAACCCAAGGTGAACTGAATGATCTTGTAAGAGATCTGAATTTACCGAAGAACAAGGCGGAGCTTTTGGGTTCCAGATTGCAACAGTGGAATCTACTGGCAGAAGATGTTACAATTTCTGTGTATAGGAACCGCCAGAAGCCGCTTATTACATTCTTTTTCAAAGAGGGTGATCTTTCTGCGTGCCACAACATTTCTGGTTTAATGGCAGCCCTCAAAATCAATTACATACCGGAAGAGTGGAGGCTTTTCATTGATTCATCCAAGACGAGTCTTAAAGCTGTTTTGTTGAATAATGAAAATGTGTTACTTAGTTGGTCACGCAGTTCATATGAAAGAAACTTATGAAAACATTAAGCAGCTTTTGAAGTGTATAAACTACGATCATCATCATTGGTCACTTTGCGGTGACTTAAAAGTGGTCGCTCTTTTGCTTGGACTAAAGGGTGGATACACCAAGTACTGTTGCTTTCTCTGTGAGTGGGATAGCCGTGCACGAAGTGACCATTACATCAGAAGACATTGGCCAATCAGGCAGTCATTGCAGCCTGGCAGTAAGAACGTTGAGAACCCAGCACTTGTCGACACCAGCAAGATTTTGTTGCCACCCTTGCACATTAAGCTGGGTCTCATGAAAAACTTTGTCAAGGCAATGGAGAAAACAGATGAGGCTTTCAAATACCTCATCAAAAAATTTCCAAGACTGAGTGAAGCTAAAATAAGAGAGGGAGTATTTGTGGTCCGCAAATTCGAAAACTTCTTCATGATGACGAGTTTCTTTTCGTGTTGCATGGCAAGGAAAAAGCAGCATGGCTAGCATTTAAGTCAGTGGTGGACAATTTTCTTGGAAACCACAGATCTGATAATTACAATGAAATTGTAGAAAATCTCCTTCTGAAGTATAAGAGTCTTGGCTGCAACATGTCTTTGAAAATTCATTTTCTGGATTCTCATCTGGATTTCTTTACGTCAAACTGTGGAGCGGTCAGTGATGAGCATGGTGAACGATTTCACCAGGACATTGCTGCTATGGAGACAAGGTATCAAGGCAATTGGAGCCCTTCAATGCTTGCTGATTACTGTTGGACTTTGACAAGAGACACCTCATCGATTGACTACAAGAAGCAAGCAAAGAGAGCTCGAACAGCGACTGAATAATGACGGAATGGGTTCAAATGTGCCTTTTTAAAACATGATATGTGAACTTTAAATAATGTTTTTATTTGTTCTATCATTTTATGTTGAAATATCAATTAATTGAGTATGTAACCACAATTTTTATAATGCTAAAGTAGAAAGACCAGCTGTTCACTCCAGAGAATTAAACAAGCATACATTATTTGTATTACTGTAATGTAAATTCATAATTTAAAAAAAAACCAGAGCCAATTGATGAATTTCATTATGATATTTGAAATCAGCATGTCAAAATCAATAAGAAATGGTATATTTAATTTCTGGTACAAATAACTTTTGAAAATTTGTTGACTAGTGTAATCTAACACTAACACACACACATATAAACAAATATTAACGTCTATGATCAAATGAATTAACACTTGGGTTGAAGTTTTATATGTGAAAATCTTCTATACAATTTATTGGTCCTGAGCCTAGTATTCTTCTGGTCTGGACTTTCAAAATTAAAATAACTCAAGGTATATACAAAATTTCAAAGTTTAACCCAAAGGGACAATTTGTCCAAACATATATTTTGGAAATATACTAATAGTGTTATTAAATATTTACTATTACTGGTTTCTAACACTCGATGGCTTTTTGGGATTTCTTAAATCATTCCCAGTTCTTGCTACACAAATTTCGTTTAATTCCTTGGAAAATATTTTTATTAAGTTATACAAGGGTCACTATTAATTGAAGCTGATGAAGCGTCCTGTGCCAGATCATATACTTAGCTGGCACAACTTGAACTGTACGTATTCGTGCTGGAAAAATGATCACTTTGATACTGGCCCAAAAGTAACAGGGTGGACTCTGCAGATCCCTGTCACTACTGGAAATGAAAAGACTTCTCAACTGCTTTTCACAGACATCTGACACCGGACTAGTGCCAGATAAAAACCCTGTAACAATGAAATAATGCCTCCTTGTTGATATCATACTTAAACTGTTATTTCTACAAGTTATAATACATAATAAAGATCTGGGTCATATCTACTTGACCACCCCAGCTCATCCATTACAAAGTGTACCAGTGTTGTTCACATGTCTCTCCTCTCAAGGCGGCCCTACATCTGCAATAATATTATTGATTTTTCTTTTCTTCCATACAATAAGATAGGTGAGCTGTGTCCATCTGGCCACCTAAGAAAACTATTTTATTTCACGAAACATGTGCATTTTACAAAACTGGCAATGTGTTATAGCATAAATCCACCTCTAGGCCCTGCATAAATCAGCTAAGGACCCGTACTTACTGTCGTCATGGCAGTATCTATCACTCACATTTTTAAACAAAATATATATATGAATAATTTCTACCTTACCATAAATTCAATGAATAAACACAGGTACGTTGATTAGCAGACTTCAGATGTCCTGCTGGCTGGACTGTTCTGCCCTTTTGTTTTACTTTCAATATATATTTAATCTAGTAAGGCAAGTCACACTTCACAGAATTACTACGTCCTATGCTAGGGACTGTCTTATGCAAATGGCGCTTAGCCCATCTACGTTTTCCTTAATATAAAATGCGTTGGCCAATGAGGTCCAACTACTAAGCTTTTTTTAGTTTGAATTTGAAAATATTGGCATGAAAAGCTAAAACCAGACTTGATTTCTGGATATAACAAGTTTTCTCCTCACTCATTCTTAGATTTCCACAGCTAAAATATATTTGTGGTTAAGCCATCCCATAATTTCTCTCCCCCTTGTCTACCCCTTCTACAACAGACTACATGTACCCATTTCATGCCTTTTTCAAGGACGCGTCCAAAAAGTCAACGTTAGTGAAAGTAAAACCGAGCATTTGTTTGCCTGTCTGTACTGACCAATACAGTCTTTTGTCAATATCTTTCTTATTATCTGTCGGATTTTCTTTTTGAAAGCATATTATTTATCAGGATAAGATAAGCTCTTAAACTAACTAATTTTTATGATCCTAAACATATTAATAAAGAATTCCATATATTTTCCATTTAGGTGTTCGTTGTTTTCTAAGTCTCAACTTCTCGAATGTTATAAAAATAATCGCAGATCTTCCTTTTTTCAGGCTGGAAGTAATTATGCGAGAGTGTATATATATATTTTCACTGTGTGTCTTATAGTTAGAAGAAATATTGGACTTGGTGGGGTATTTTTAAATTTTTTAAAGCTCGCCACAACGTTTTCGAACACAGGCTAACGGCATCGTCTCGCACTGTCGTCCTGAGTAGCTAATTCAAGAATCTAACGCTTGACAAGCCGGCAGCGTGTGTTCGCTCTCTCTCTCTCTCACTCTTATGCGTTCGTTTATGCCTCCCCTGTTTTGAATCGTACTATCTTTCTTGGAACAACTAAGTTTGTCTTTTCAAACTTTTTTTTTACCGTTAACCCTTGACGGGCGAGTTATAAAGTCCAATACAACAGGCACGGCAATAAGATTTCTCACTACGTTCTGTCATGCTAAAATCAATGCGTTGACTGGCGCGTGGAAGAAGACGCGTTACAACTTTACTATTTCTATTTCTACACATATTATTTTGACTTTTATACTTATAATTAATAGTTTTATCGCTGTATCAATGTACTTTATCACACTTACCTGAGCGGCAAAACTGTGACAATGACACACTCACATCATTGACATCTTTTTAAACTACGGCCTGTAGAAATTACAACCTAGACCCTTTACTGCTCTAGAATTACAACGTAAATATCCACCAGGACCGAAATATGACAAGCACTCAGTTAATAGTCCATAATCTGAACCACACGGCAATCTTGCTGGAAAAAGAGAAATATGCGTCCTTCCTGGACGAAGGCTAGTTTCTGACTACCCAACTTTGCGCCTTTTTCCCCCGACTTTCGTTTGTCACATGACCCACCGGTTCGGCTAACCTCGGCCTTTCCGAGTGACCTACCGCCGACCACAATACCTAAGATGCTTTGCGAAATAGCGCTGTGACAATTATATATATATATATACTGTTCAAAAAAAGAAACGCATAGCTACTGAAGGCACACACATAGCCATAATTTTGACATTCAATAACTTTTTTAATTTAATGAGTTAATTGTTCAAATTGCACACAAGAATATCTTAGGGTTCAACCAATCAATTGACAGTTGTTTTGCTTCTGGGTCACGAGAGTTTTTTTGGCGTACGGGCTTTCCCGTTAGTATGGTGTGTGGCCTCCTCTTGCATCGATCAGCGAGTGGCATATCCTGGGCATGGATGCGATCAGACGTCTGATGTAGGCCTGTGGGATGGCTGCCCACTCTTCCTGGAGTGCCTGGAACAGATCACGACGATTGGCTGGAGCAACGTCTCGGCGACAAGCACGTCTATGCAGCTCATCCCACAGGTGCTCAATCGGACTCATGTCTGGAGACAGGGATGGCCAGGGAGGGGTAAGAATGTTGTTGGCAGTCAGGAACTGCGTGGTCAACCGTGCACAATGGGGTCTGGCGTTGTTCTGTTGAAACACAGACCTTTGGGCAGCCAAAAGTGGAAGGACATGGGGTCGAAGAATTTCATTGACGTATCGCTGCGCATTCAAGCCTCCTTCAATGTACACCAATTGACTCCTTCCGTTGTAACTGATCATTCCCCACACCATTGCACCTCCACCACCGTGCGGCGGAGCTTCATGAACGCAATTTTGGGCAAAACGTTCATTTCGCCTACGGTAGACCCTACGCCGTCTATCATGACGCTGCAACAAAAAGAAAGATTCGTCACTAAACCAGACACGTCTCCATTGATTGTCAGCTGCCCAGGGACGATGCTGGTTGGCCCAAAGAAGTCGATTTTGGCGATGGCGGCGCGTAAGGACAAGTCCTCGGTGAGGTCGTTGTGCCCAAAGTCCAGCGTCATGCAGTCTATTCCGGACAGTTTGATCAGACACATGACGTCCTGCAGGCAATGACTGGGCAGTTGAGAAAGCTGTTGTATAAACCTGTCTCTGAGGTGACGAAGCCGAATAAAGCGATCCTCCGCTGCTGTTGTCACTCTGGGTCGTCCACTGCGATGCCGATCTTCAACTGAGCCAGTGGCTTGGAACCGGTGCCAAAGTCGACTGATGGTACTTTGATGCACGTTTAGATGCCTGGCAACCTGACTTTGACTTTCGCCTGCATGCAGTCGGCCAATAGCAATGTTCCTTAAATTTATCGATAGAGACGCCATAAATGTCTGCTTGAAAATGAACTGAATTTATTTGTGTAGCGTTATCCTTTTATAGGGTTTCAGTTGCGTAGTCAGTGAATAGTCGCGTGACATGAGCTGTGGTCAAAAATTGCGTCATAAACACTATTGACCACTGCGTTGTAACGATTACAAAAACGAACGCAATTCAGGTCAACACGTGCATTTGACACTGTAAAGAACATTTGAGGCTGGTTTTTATATACCCTAGCACCAAATTTTACTTACAAACTCATAAAAACGCGCCCTCGGATAGCTATGCGTTTCGTTTTTTGAACAGTATATATATATGTTTTTTAAATAATGTAATACACACCTTAAAAAACAAAAAGCAGACTAAATAAACTACACTGTGTAAAATTTGATTTACAAAACAGTAACAGTTTAACACTGTGACGTATAATGGAAATATAGCCACTGTATCCGACAGCCTTTCGTGACCTCAGCGTAGTTTTATAATTCGTGCATTTATAAGCCATGCATTAACACCCTGCGATTACTCATTTTTTAATCCACGCCTCTTTTTCTTGAGATGTAAACAAACAGACATATTACCAACTTCCGCGACCAGCCAGCATAACAGGCAGTGAGCTCTGATTTGTTTACCCACGTTTCTCACGCAAGCTGATCTGTCAAACATCGGACATCGGGCAGATCGCACATGGGATAAACACTCAACCCTTTGATGTTCGTACTCAGGGAGAAATCTCTGGCGCCGATTAGCATTTCATCTCGAGACGCGAGCGATTTTGAAAGAAACCCCGTTATCAGGACGAGTGTCTTTTGATGTCGGCCAAGCAGCGCTCGACGAGAGAAACGGTGGCGGGCTCAGAGGACGTTTCATCTGGTCCACAGTTTCTCAATTCTATAGTTCGCACGTTAATGTGAAATTAACACCATTAGGGATCAGAGAGTCAATGAATAGATATAAACAGTGGTCCCTTAAACTCACTGATCAGTTGTCGCTCAGAATTTTGGATAATCTAAGCTCGTTATTCTAGAACCATTGTGGGAGTGTGTTAATAGCATTTCGTGGGGATTGTTTCATTTCTGATTAGTGGTAATAGAAATGAGCATTTACGTGATTTAATGTGTTAAGTTTACCATTATAATTCACTGTGAATTCTAGCGTTAAAACTAGCGAAATAAATAACTATTTTTCTTTGCCAGAGGCGCAGTTAGAATGATAATTTTATCACCCGCTTCTCTCGCCAGAAGATACGGTAGTTGAATGATTAAGTGTTAAGCGCGACTATAGTGACCGAATAGGATTCACGTTTATTTCATTTTGTGTTTTATAGTAAGTGACCATTGTTTATACCTTATGACTAAACTAACAGGCACCGACAATAAAATAACTATTAACGACAGACGATATTTGTAAGTGCGTGTAGGGGTAACTAAACAATAGTTGACAGTGTGAGCTGATCGTTAACGCGCGCAGAGGGGCGGGAAGGTGCATACCTTGGTCCGAACCTGAAAGCACAGCGCGGGCTGACCGTATAGTTGTAAATAAAGACACCGTGTGCCTTTTAACTTTAAGTAGGACCGCCGGAGAGGGAAAGAGATCGTCTCGTCCCCGTCCGTGTACTTATAGAATAGTTGCATTTCTTTTACATAATGTCTTGTTTATTTCTCGCAGACCTGACAGAGCGTCCAGCGTTTTTTTTTTAATTATTGTCTCCAGTTACTGATGGGATTTATGTTGTCTTCTTCGTGGCTTACGAGTCCCAAGTCCATGTTGTAAACAGGACTGGCTAAAAGACAAATAAACATTTAACTATTAAGTTTAAATGGACTATCAATTCCTAGATATTTTTTCCCAATTTATCAGCCCACGTGAGTGGTATATGACATAATACCAACACCTAACTTTTGACAGACGCAGCACCGGATTTATTCAAAAAGTTGCGCTGTTTCAAAATCGGCACTCACCACAGAGCCAGCCGATAGGATTTACCAATCAATCTATTATCATCATCAGTAACAATGTTTAGCAACTAGCTGTGTCCAAATACCAGGAGTATTTGATTTTCCATTTTTTGCTGTGAACACAAGATCTCGATTTTTTTCCCCATTAACTATTCGAGGTGACATTATTGATCCAGGATTACATCACCAAAATTTGGCGTCCACCTTATAAAGTTATATTCAAGGCTGTACTGGGGCCAAATTTGGCACTGAACACTGACATTATCTATATCGATAAATATATCCAGGATAACTGTATATTCCAGGAAATATCACCAAGATTAGGTAAGGAGTGAGAGCGTGGCCACGTATGTGAGAGAGAGAGATTGAATATTTTCTTGTTACTTTAGCTTGTACCAAACTAGTTATTTTGCTTTAACATTGTTTCTGTCATTTTTCTATATATGTAATTCTGATGTATTTGATTTTTTTCTTTTAGATATTCGATGTTGTAAAGTTTAATGATAATAAACAACAAAAGAACTAAACGTTGTGTGTTGGTCAGACCCATACCCATTTAACCATAGTTTTTTCACGTTTGTGTGTCTTGTTGTCAAATAGCTGTGTGTGTGTGTGTTTAGCGTATCTTATATTTCTACCTATAAGGAGGTGCAAGCTTGTCTTATACTAAATTATAGTCGTCTAGATAGGCTGGACTAGAGAAACTACTCAGTCGAGAGACAGATCTTCTCCTTAAACTATTCACTCGTGAAACTCTATTTCTTACACCTTTACTTCTCACGTATTATCACCTTCTCCTGTACTCAGGCGGGACCTTACATAACGTTAAAACCTAAGCACGACAAACACCATCGCGACAAGTTTGATAAGATCAAAGACATCAACGTGTTGCAAGTTGAACAAACTCTGTGTGTGCGTGTGTGTGTGTGTGGGGGGGGGGAGGGAATAAAGTGCAAATGATTTTATTAGAGTACTGCAAAGTTTGGGCCCTGTCTCGTGATGGAACGCAGCACATGAAGTGGAAGATCTTCGTAAAAGCCGGATGAAACATTATTTTACTTAAAGGATTATTTGGTCTGCACTAGTTAACTCACAGTTAACAATTTTGCCAACGAACTGGCTCTTCTGTACATAACCGTAATCAAATGCAAGACAAAATGCAAATACTTGATGAAATGTAACAGCTAGTGGGTCTGAAAATACAGAGTGAGAAAACAAAGATAATGAGAGTAAGTGCAGGAAACGATAACAATACTGCACTTGAAGAAACACCACTACAGGATGTAGAATAAAACAATATAGACAGTTGGAGGAACAGATAATGATATTAAATTAAGAACGCAGAAGGCTACAGGAGCTGTCACTGGATTGGGAAATAAGGGGAGATTAAAAGACATCAAGTCCAATACAAAAATCAGAAGCTTTAATTTAAATGTCAAGTCAATCCTATTGTATGGCTCTGAAACATGGAGAACAACAAAAACAACAATCACAAAGCCTCGGACTTTCATACATGGGTAAAATAGTCTCATAGCAGAAACTGCCACAGGGGAGTAAAGTGTTAGAGACTTCACAATACTAGGCATAAGCTTCGAGTTGTCAGTTAACCAGTTTCCCCTCCTGGCGGCCTTTACCTTACCGAAGAGTAGCGTCAGGTATGCATTTACAGCTGGGTAGACTGTAGCGTGAAGCCACCGTGTGTCCAACCCGCTACCTTTGCCGTGAGAAGCCTACACTCTAACCATGGACGCTCTCACAAACGGGTGTTTGCCTAAAATAGAAGGATTGTAGTGATATGACAAGATCACTAATGTGGAGCTGATGACACGAACTAGGCAAGTGCCAGAAGAACCAAGACATGAGAGGAAGACGCTGAAGATGGAAAGGACACTCGCTGAGTAAACGTGCTGATAGCTTTACCAGGTAGTTCTAGTTCTGGAATCCCCAGGGTAAGAGAGGAAGAGGAAGACCAAGGAATACACGGAGAAGAAAATTGGAGTCAAATATGAAGAGGATAAAGACGATATGGAAAGACCTTGAGCTGATGGCACGTGACAGGAAGACTTGACACAGGACAGGAAGATTTGACACAGGACCGGAAGACTTGACACATGACAGGAAGACTTGACACCGGACAGGAAGTCTTGACACAGGACAGGTAGACTTGACACAGGACAGGAAGACTTGACACAGGACAGGAAGACTTGACACAGGACATTAAGACTTGACACAGGACAGGAAGGCTTGACACAGGACAGGAAGACTTGACACAGGACAGAAAGAATTGACACAGGACAGGAAGACTTGACACAGGACAGGAAGACTTGACACAGGACAGGAAGGCTTGACACAGGACAGGAAGACTTGACACAGGACAGAAAGGCTTGACACAGGACAGGAAGGTTTGACACAGGACAGGAAGACTTGACACAGGACAGGAAGACTTGACACAGGACAGGAAGACTTGACACAGGACAGGAAGTCTTGACACAGGACAGGAAGACTTGACACAGGACAGGAAGTCTTGACACAGGACAGGAAGACTTGACACAGGACAGGAAGTCTTGACACAGGACAGGAAGACTTGACACAGGACAGGAAGACTTGACACAGGACAGGAAGACTTGACACAGGACAGGAAGTCTTGACACAGGACAGGAAGACTTGACACAGGACAGGAAGCCTTGACACAGGACAGGAAGTCTTGACACAGGACAGGAAGACTTGACACAGGACAGGAAGACTTGACACAGGACAGGAAGACTTGACACAGGACAGGAAGACTTGGCACAGGACAGGTAGACTTGACACAGGACAGGTAGACTTGACACAGGACAGGAAGACTTGACACAGGACAGGAAGACTTGACACAGGACAGGAAGACTTGACACAGGACAGGAAGACTTGACACAGGACAGGAAGACTTGGCATAAAACATATGATCCTTAGGGCGTTGAAAGGTCATGATGATGATGATTAGTTCATGAACGTAGATTCGATTATGTTGTTTCTATTCAGTATTACTCAAATAAATTGGCAGGAAAATAGGGGGAGGGTAAGATATTTGTGACGTCACGCAAGGAAGGTTCTGGCTATTTGTGACGAAATGTGACAAGGGGTATGGGGGGTGGGGTGGGGGGGGGGGAGAGAGTAGGTTTAAAAATGGCAAAAATTATGTGACGTCATATGTGGACGACCCCCTAAGACGTATTACCTTTCTTTCATTTTCTCCCACATCCACCGTACGTCCTGCAAAGAAGGAATCTGTAGCAACAGATGAAATGTCTGCGCTTTAACAGACATGGAGAATGACATGTGCCAGAGGTTGAGAAGGACAGGGGATGGTTATGTAATACGCAGTATATTAGTGTCAGCAACTCAGGTTCCTTTACAGCCCCGTGTGGCTCCAGTGGGAGGTCTCTGATCAGATACAAGAAAGAACAGGATCACATCTCGCGCCAGGTATGTTGTAAGAGGTAACTAAGGTGAGGTAGTGCACATGACTGGCCATCCATCATGTCAAACAAGCTGATACGGGAATCGCTACTGCAAGAGCTTATACGTATTTTTGTGCGGGCGTCCGACAAGGAAGTAACTGTGATGATAGCACCATGCTCAATAAGGGGTGAGAAGGGTAGGAAGAGGGAAGGTTCCTTTAGATACTCCTGCATTGTGGATGGATAAGGGACATCTGATCACCAGAAGTCGTCTCACGCCTACCCTTGGGTTAATGTGACGTCTAGTCATCAAGATCCGCACAACCATCTCTGGGTTTTTACATCCCCCCAGCTTTCACGGGTGAAATTTTCTTGAGCGGTAATTACTTGGACTTCGATTTACAACGCTGTAGTAAACGTTAATCTCGTGTAAATATGAGGTTCTGTTAAGGTTATAAGTTGTACATTTAAAAAAAATAAATAAAGTTTTGCCTCGTTTTGGCGAGGCGCGTCCCGTTCAACCTAGTCGGTTATATTAGGGCGCATGTCCAAATATAAAAGACCCTTAGGTATGGTATTATAAGTTGTACATGAGGTTCTGTCTAAGAAAAGAGTTTCCATTGTTGTTACTGTACTTTTTGTTAGTTGCAGCTAGGGCTAAGGCCAATCAATATATAGATTTACCACAGAACAAATTGTTCGTTTCTGTTTACTGTGTGTATAAGGTGAGTTGCATTCTCTGTTTGTTTACACGAATATTTTTGTTTGTTCTCGTCTCCTCTGCGCCTGAAAAATCAATCACAGAACATTTTGCTGATAACGCTAATGTAGGCAAGTGAGCACTGAAGGGTTGAAAAAATGTCACGGCTTTACCGATTTCTGATTTTAAAACGTTCATTCTAGACTTTACAGGCAGTGAAAGAGAGACACTGTGGTTGAAACCTTTCTTTTAGGCACTTGGAAGGGGGAAAATGGGAGATAGGATTATTAGGTACAAATTAAATCCACGTGAATGGCACGAGCCAGCCGTTTTTGAAATTAACAGATTCCAAGAAAATCAGCTGAGACAGAACGGAAATATAAAATGTGAACAGAAATACCTGGGCTGCACAAATTACGCAAAAATGCGAGCTTTTGGGACTTCTAATTGGAGGATGGCTTCATACACGGCTCGAGACATTCCGTCATCAACGAGTCGGAGATGAGCTGACGATTTGATAACTGCTTGTGAAGTAAAACTTCTCCGGGGTAAGCAGACAGCAAATATGAACTGTTTGTTTTTGAATAGAAAGTAACGTGTGTATGGAAATACGGTAAACAAACAAAGAAGTCTCAGAAATAATTGGAAATGAACCAAGAAACAATGAAAGAGATTGTAACAATACATTAAAAGATATATTACACGTAAGCTGTCTTGAAAGTTGTACTGTAAAGAAAGGCTGAAGGTGAACGGACAAGGAAAATGGCAACATCATAAGTGGGGAGGAAACATTAAGAAATGAATAACAGGGACAAACGTAAAGCAGTGTACCATCAGGACAAACGTAAAGCAGTGTACCATCAGGGCAAACGACGGAAAATGTTGGAGTCACTACAGTCGAATTTCTGCTTCGTGTCATTTAATGTTAGTTTTCAGTGCGTTAATATTATCTGATCCACGTTTTATATTAACACGTCAAACCTGTTGCCCCCTCGTTGGGATGAACTGATATAAAGTTTAGTTATTTTATAGTACTCAGAGGAAAAGACAGTGATACCAAAGTAAGGAAATAAAAGGATAATCTTTCATTACACATAGAAAATACTGTTCATGGAAATCTCAAACTCCTGTAACTAAAATAAATGAAGTTTAAAACAAAATAAGAATGTGCAACTAATATGCCAAAATAGTCCCGTTGTACCAACAGACAGATCGCACTGAGAAAGGCAGTTGGTTGCATAACAATGCAGTCCTTTCTTCTTGAATTCCTAGGATAAGATAAATGATAAGATAAATTATGAGAAACCCAAAAAACAAACGGAGAAAGGAATTAGGGACGGACTTAAACAGATAATAAAGATATAGAAAGACCTAGAATTAATGGCACGGGATAGTCAGGTTTGTCGTGAACATGTTAAAAGTCTAAGCTCCGCAGGGAGCCGAGGGGTACAGGCTGAATATGTTTAAATATAAATAAAATATTGAAGGTTGAGAGGCTATTATCATCGCGTGCGGCAATGAGGATCAAGTTTATTAAGAGCAGGTTAATATCAAGTATTTCAATACTGCAATAATTCTTTGTTATAAACCATCTTGTCGTGACATCTCATTTCTGTCTTTCTCTAACTTTGTTATTCTCTCCACTATTGTTCTCATTGTCACGAGTTATAAAGCACAGCTATAACTGCTGTTCCAGAATAATAACTACCAAGATATGCTATCAAAAGGTTTCGTCAATGTGTGTCCTATCCAGCGCCAGAGTCGTTTTCTCTCCTCTTGTATCACTAACATTTGTCTGGCTCTGCTATGACTTCCACATTTATCTTATCAAATCATTTCAACCCTTATGATTTACGCTATAGTTATTTGCAGTGTCTAGTTTCTAGTCATCTAGATATAAGATGAATTTTTATTTGCACAGTGAATGATGTAAACATACTTATCTAACTACGCTAATAAACCGACCTATCTGAATCCTCAAAGTTGTTACACTTCATAATGTACATGAGTAAATCTCAGACCATTAACTTAAACGAGCCGTTTATAAGTTTGTACCGTCCACACAATTCTACATTTTAAACGAACCGCCTTTGAGTTTGTACGGCCCACACAATTCTACATTTTAAACGAACCGCCTATGAGTTTGTACGTCCCACACAATTCTACATTTTAAACGAACTGTCTATAAGTTTGTAAGGCCCACACAATTCTACATTTTAAACGAACTGTCTATAAGTTTGTATGGCTCACACAATTCTACATTTTAAACGAACTGTCTATAAATTCTACATTTTACGAGCCGTTTATAAGGTAGTCTGGCCCGCGCAATTCTACATTTAAACGAACCGTTTATAAGTTTGTCATCCCGCGCACAATTCTACATTTAAACGAACCGTTTATAAGTTTGTCATGCCGCGCACAATTCTACACTGATCAAGATAAATGGTTTTGCTTCGTAGAAAGGGCGTTACGATCATCTAAGAGAGCATGCACGTGCGTTTTGTAGTAACCAGGAGGGACTGACAGCCAGGAACGTTACTTGCTTCCACCTGTGATACACACAAGCTATTACGTTTACGTCTACAACGAAAGTTAACAAAAAATGAAAGAAAAGATATTAGAAGAAGCGTAACATTTCGGGGTTGTCCGTGTTTATTGTGTATAGTTTCTTCTTAGTGAAAATAACTTCAGTACCTTTTTTTTTTTTTTTTTTTACAAAATATTATATTTTTGGGTGCCCGATTGGCTAAGCGGTTAGAGAACTATCCTACCTCGGCACATTTACCGGGTTCCGGGATCGGAACCTGGCGGCGTCACGTTCCAATCTGCCGAGCTGTGAAAGGGTACCTGGCTCTGCTCTTTAGTTAGGGAAGGCAAAGCAGTGAGGAATGGAACTAGTCGCGCCACCTCATGATAAAGCTGGACCTAGTCTGGTGAGGTCTCAAACACTTCATCCCACTAAGGCAGTATCTACTAATGGAAAACTTTTACCTTCTTTTTTTAAATTATAGGTTTTACAGAATTATTTTCTCAATTATTTACGCTAATTTTATTACAGGCATATCTTGCTCATACGACATGTTAGGTTCCAGGCCACTGTCGTAAAGCGAAAATCGACGTAAAGCGAAACATGGTCGGCCTTTTTTTCACGGCTGAAGGAGGTACTGTACTAATCAACTTAGAATTTCAACAAAAATACTGGAATGATCATATATGTAGATTACAAACCTAACTAATCAACTTAGAATTTCAACAAACAATGTCAAACATTTTTTTAATTCATCTATAGCAGTAATATTCTTGTGTTGGTAGCTGCGATAGGGGCTGTTGATGTTTTCGTGAAGTGCCTCTCTAAAGACGTTTGGAATGTCGCTCTTCTCTTATTCTCTCTGTAGATTTCTGAATAACAGGCATAGGAATTTAAAATTGAAGAGTTAACCTTGCAACTTCTTTCAAAATCGGGATCTGTTCTTTCTAAAATTATCATCCCCTTTTCAAAATGTAGGAAAGCTGTCTCAAGTTCTTTAAAGGTTAGGCCTTTAGGCTCAGGCGTCACTTTTTCTACTGCAGAGCGGTTGTGGGAAAAAAAAGTGTCATGTTGAAAAAGCGTCGTATATAGCACGTCAAGCCGTCGTATCATGGAAATGGGTGTTAATTTAAAACCGTCTTTGAGCGGAGCGTCGGAAAGCGAATCGTCGTAAAGCGGGGTATGACTGTACTTCTAACACTCAGCAGCAGTTGCCAATTAGCCTTTCAAGAAGTAAAATAAAATCTACCGGCAACTCAGTGAAAAACAGACTTAATTTGAAAGCAAATATTTTAAGATATACAGTATTTGTTAGTAACATTTTTAAGATATGTTTGTTAGTAACATTTTTAACATATATTTGTTAGTAACATTTTGAAACTGCTAGGAGCTGCCTGAGTTTTCATGTTATCTGGCCACTGGCCACACATTTTGTATGAGTGAGAATAAATGATGGAGAAAATTAGAATTAGAGAGAGAATTAGGGCACAGTAGACTGTGTCCGCCACGTTGCCACATGTTGCCGGAATGGTTATCTATATGTACTTAACATTATGTACGTAACATATCCCAATCTTCATTCGAGCTTTGTCAGACAGCTTGCCTTTTTCAAAATTCAACCTTATTTCGAGCTTAGTCAAAAATAATAACGTACGACTAACATTGATGCCGTATTACAAATACAATACCAAAGAGAAATACAATTCCAATCCGAAGCGAAAAGACGCGTATCCGGTCAACATGGCCGCCTCCTGTCTATTGTCCCCTTCTTGAACAAAACAAAAAGGCAATATTCACATACAAAGACGCACACATGCCAAAAAAAAGCCGCAATTAAGACATGTTCAGAAAATCAGCAGTTCTGAAAATTACAGAGATACATCACTTCCTGAAATAATTGTCCCGTTTGTAATAGATTATTTCCTCCAGGCTAATGCCTGCAGTATTTTTTTAAGTTAGCAGGCTGCTTCTGCTGCAGAACGAAACTTTCCGTAAACATAGGTAACATGAAAGGCTGAGGTGGGGAGGCCAGGTAGTGATCTTTCAGCTGATGCCAATTATCCAGTGTTGCGACGTCTACACTCACACTGGCATGTCACGATAAAACGAAGGAACCAGAGAGTGAATGAAATCTGCAAAATTGTTGGAAGGCCAGCCAACCTGTGTTTATAATTAGTGCAACAGTCAGTTCGTCAGATTATAAAGTGTACAGATTAACTGGCAGAAATATTTTCCAAATAGTAGCTCATGTGCAATGTTGCCGGTCAGCGAGTTTTATGAGTTATTGTTATTCTTATGTATTGTTCGGTGAAAGTGGCTTTTTTGTTTCTTCGTAAGAAAAGGATGATAAACTCACACATAGAATGCAGATTGTCAGTTATTTTAAAATTGGTAATGTAGTAAATCTGCTCTAGAATTAGGGAAGGCAAAGGCAGAGAGGAAGGGAACTCGTTAGGCCACCTCAGAAAGCTGAACCTTGTTTATTGAAGTCACAAACACTTCATTCCACTACGGCAGTATCTGCGATGGGACTACCTTGACCTTTGAACTTTATCAAGAATATCTTATTTCAGGATGCCATCACTCCCCCTCCCCCCTCAACCACTCACACTAATTTTCCAATAGTTTTTTTTATTTTTATTTCAGTAACAAAGTTGACTATTTCATAACGTATCTTAGATCAGGTTTCTCATTTTGTATTTAGCTCTTACTCCTGGTTAATGGCATTACTCCTAATTTATCTTTACATCTATAAACCAAGTATGCAGACACACGTGCATCTGTCCTTGTTCTAGATCCCTTAGGTTTGAATAAACAGAGAGAGACACAGACAGACAGTCAGCCAGACAAACCGACTAAAAACATCAAAATAAGAACTGGAGAACTTGGGACAGAAGTAAGAATGAGTAGTAGTAGTAGTAGTAGTAGTAGTAGTAGTAGTAGTAGTAGTAGTAGTAGTAGTAGTAATAGCAGCAGCAGCAGCAGCAGTAGTAGTAGTAGCCGTCCCTTCCGTCATGACTATGGGAATGCGCCCCTGAGGTGATAGCACTCAGCTGCTTTTTTCCTAGTATCCTTTGCGGCATGTTCTGTTCTTTTTGTTTGTTGTGATAGCTTCTTGTCGCCCAATTTGAGTTGGCGCCGTAGGAACCATCGCCACTTGGTGCGATCGGCAGCTTCATCCTCACAGGTTGTTGGATCTATTGCCTTCATTCTCTCTTGCACACATCTTTGAACCTCAGCTGAAGAAGAGACACTTCAAAAAATCTAAGTAAGAACTGGGGACAGATGTAAGAAGGACGAAGAAGACGCGGAAAGGAAACACGAGACAACAAAGCTGAACGATGATTGTTTGGAGGTCTATGCCTCGTCACATTTATTGCCAGGCAGAGAAGAATAATTGTTCAAATTCATTGAAAGAGTGACTTCCCTATATTATTATGCAGTGTTGCCAGATATTTTTAGGGAAAGTGGCCAGAATCCAATTTTAAAAGTAACAGAATGGAATTCTTCTTCGTCTCCTTCGTTCGTCCTAAAAAGGACGTTGGTTGCGCTGTGTCCGTTTACAGCGGAGCTGTGATATTTGCGCCTTTCGACCGACACATCCGACTTCAGCACGGCATTTTTGGGACCGGGTTAGCCTTCCCTCTTCGATCCCGACTCACTCAGCCAGACTGCAGTGATGCAGCCTGTTTCCAGTACCACCACTTGGAGGTGGAGTAGGGTCTTGGTCAGCTCTGGTTCGCTGACCCTGACGCAAGCAGTCTAGCTATGGGTCGCTAACTGCATTTCTCACTGTTGACGCGTCTTAGGTCCCAAGAATGGAATTCAAAGTAGCCTAATTTGTGTATGTGTGTGTGTATTTGAATTACTATATGTATGTACCATCAGCGCTCTGTTTCTACAGCTACGACGTTAGAAAATCTCAGCCACAAGTCCGTCCACAGCGCGGAGAATATTGAAGTTGATCTACATCATGAGGATCTCACACACTTCTTGCGGCAACCAATGTGGAGTGGTAGTAGTTCAATTTTCTGCACATGACAACAGGAGGCTGAAACTTGGGACCCCCCTTTTTTAAATTTTAGAGTGTATAGGAGATTAAAAGGCCTAAACTTGACCGACGGGGGACACTTCTGATGATCAGAATGCCTCCTGTTGTATCGCTCGCTCTGAAAAGTTTCCTATCACCTTAATTAAAATGAAGATTAATATACTTTGTTTTTTATAGGTTGCATAGCTGGCACAAATAGCAGAATATTTATTAATAGGAACTGCCGACAAAATATAGCACCGATAAATTGACTTCTGAACAACGTCTAAATGAAAGCTGCCCAAACTGACCAGTGCACATGCCAAAATGGCCCCCAGACTCCGGGAACACATTCTGCAAACGTGCCCTCTCCTTGGTGACTTGAGAGCTCAAACCTGGCCCCATGAGATGAAAATGGAAGAGAAACTATGGGGCACAAGCGAGGACCTCCTGCTGACGACTGTTTAGATTGTTTAGATTGCTGAGCATAGCAAACTGATCGCAGAAGAAGAAAAACATCGTCTGCAATTCTACCAAACACATGAGGAACAAAGAAGGAACAAGTGGCCGTCACTAGTACGATTCCTGGACATATTTTATGGAAATATCTGGCAACACTGAATAGTAAAGGGAAGTCACTCTTGATCGCTGGACGAACGCCGACGCTAAAACTGAATTTTACCGGATAATTCAAGCATATGAACATTCACAATTTGAAAGTATCCATGAGTGGTGAACGCTGCTTGAAAAGGGGAGCCTGGGGAAGATAGGGATCATGGGAACAACAATTTATTTTCTATTTATCACTATCATTGTTCTACAGTTCCTTGTGGAACCTTCAACAAGTTCACGCCAAGTCTTCCTGTCTTGTGCCGTTCATTTAAGATCTTTCCATTCTTCTCTATCTCTGACATGTCTGTCTCTGGTTATCTTCTCTATCTCTGACATGTCTGTCTCTAGTTATCTTCTCTATCTCTGACATGTCTGTCTTTAGTTATCTTCTTTATCTCTGACATGTCTGTCTCTAGTTATCTTCTCTATCTCTGACATGTCTGTCTCTAGTTATCTTCTTTATCTCTGACATGTCTGTCTCTAGTTATCTTCTCTCTATGTCTGACATGTCTGTCTCTAGTTATCTTCTTTATCTCTGACATGTCTGTCTCTAGTTATCTTCTCTCTATGTCTGACATGTCTGTCTCTAGTTATCTTCTTTATCTCTGACATGTCTGTCTCTAGTTATCTTCTCTATCTCTGACATGTCTGTCTCTAGTTATCTTCTCTCTATGTCTGACATGTCTGTCTCTAGTTATCTTCTTTATCTCTGACATGTCTGTCTCTGGTTATCTTCTTTATCTCTGACATGTCTGTCTCTAGTTATCTTCTCTATCTCTGACATGTCTGTCTCTAGTTATCTTCTCTATCTCTGACATGTCTGTCTCTAGTTATCTTCTCTATCTCTGACATGTCTGTCTCTAGTTATCTTCTTTATCTCTGACATGTCTGTCTCTAGTTATCTTCTCTATCTCTGACATGTCTGTCTTTAGTTATCTTCTTTATCTCTGACATGTCTGTCTCTAGTTATCTTCTCTATCTCTGACATGTCTGTCTGTAGTTATCTTCTCAATCTCTGACATGTCTGTCTTTAGTTATCTTCTTTATCTCTGACATGTCTGTCTCTAGTTATCTTCTTTATCTCTGACATGTCTGTCTCTAGTTATCTTCTCTATCTCTGACATGTCTGTCTCTAGTTATCTTCTCTATCTCTGACATGTCTGTCTCTAGTTATCTTCTTTATCTCTGACATGTCTGTCTCTAGTTATCTTCTCTATCTCTGACATGTCTGTCTCTAGTTATCTTCTCTATCTCTGACATGTCTGTCTCTAGTTATCTTCTTTATCTCTGACATGTCTGTCTCTAGTTATCTTCTCTATCTCTGACATGTCTGTCTCTAGTTATCTTCTCTATCTCTGACATGTCTGTCTCTAGTTATCTTCTTTATCTCTGACATGTCTGTCTCTAGTTATCTTCTCTATCTCTGACATGTCTGTCTTTAGTTATCTTCTCTATCTCTGACATGTCTGTCTTTAGTTATCTTCTTTATCTCTGACATGTCTGTCTCTAGTTATCTTCTCTATCTCTGACATGTCTGTCTCTAGTTATCTTCTCTATCTCTGACATGTCTGTCTTTAGTTATCTTCTTTATCTCTGACATGTCTGTCTCTAGTTATCTTCTTTATCTCTGACATGTCTGTCTCTAGTTATCTTCTCTATCTCTGACATGTCTGTCTCTAGTTATCTTCTCTATCTCTGACATGTCTGTCTCTAGTTATCTTCTCTCTATGTCTGACATGTCTGTCTCTAGTTATCTTCTCTATCTCTGACATGTCTGTCTCTAGTTATCTTCTCTATCTCTGACATGTCTGTCTCTAGTTATCTTCTCTATCTCTGACATGTCTGTCTTTAGTTA
Organism: Oreohelix idahoensis; assembly: GCA_024509875.1. NCBI lineage: Eukaryota > Metazoa > Mollusca > Gastropoda > Stylommatophora > Oreohelicidae > Oreohelix > Oreohelix idahoensis. The sequence continues at coordinate 185,358 of JAMPIV010019867.1, read as the reverse complement.
TCTTCTTTATCTCTGACATATCTGTCTCTAGTTATCTTCTTTATCTCTGACATGTCTGTCTCTAGTTATCTTCTTTATCTCTGACATGTCTGTCTCTAGTTATCTTCTCTCTATGTCTGACATGTCTGTCTCTAGTTATCTTCTTTATCTCTGACATGTCTGTCTCTAGTTATCTTCTCTATCTCTCACATGTCTGTCTCTAGTTATCTTCTTTATCTCTGACATGTCTGTCTCTAGTTATCTTCTTTATCTCTGACATGTCTGTCTCTAGTTATCTTCTTTATCTCTGACATGTCTGTCTCTGGTTATCTTCTCTATCTCTGACATGTCTGTCTCTAGTTATCTTCTTTATCTCTGACATGTCTGTCTCTAGTTATCTTCTCTATCTCTCACATGTCTGTCTCTAGTTATCTTCTTTATCTCTGACATGTCTGTCTCTAGTTATCTTCTCTATCTCTGACATGTCTGTCTCTGGTTATCTTCTCTCTGTGTCTGACATGTCTGTCTCTAGTTATCTTCTTTATCTCTGACATGTCTGTCTCTAGTTATCTTCTCTATCTCTGACATGTCTGTCTCTGGTTATCTTCTTTATCTCTGACATGTCTGTCTCTGGTTATCTTCTTTATCTCTGACATGTCTGTCTCTGGTTATCTTCTTTATCTCTGACATGTCTGTCTCTAGTTATCTTCTTTATCTCTGACATGTCTGTCTCTAGTTATCTTCTTTATCTCTGACATGTCTGTCTCTGGTTATCTTCTTTATCTCTGACATGTCTGTCTCTAGTTATCTTCTCTATCTCTGACATGTCTGTCTCTATTTATCTTCTCTCTGTGTCTGACATGTCTGTCTCTAGTTATCTTCTCTATCTCTGACATGTCTGTCTCTAGTTATCTTCTCTCTGTGTCTGACATGTCTGTCTCTGGTTATCTTCTCTATCTCTGACATGTCTGTCTCTAGTTATCTTCTTTATCTCTGACATGTCTGTCTCTGGTTATCTTCTTTATCTCTGACATGTCTGTCTCTGGTTATCTTCTCTCTGTGTCTGACATGTCTGTCTCTAGTTATCTTGTCTATCTCTGACATGTCTGTCTCTAGTTATCTTCTCTATCTCTGACATGTCTGTCTCTGGTTATCTTCTCTCTGTGTCTGACATGTCTGTCTCTGGTTATCTTCTCTATCTCTGACATGTCTGTCTCTGGTTATCTTCTTTATCTCTGACATGTCTGTCTCTGGTTATCTTCTTTATCTCTGACATGTCTGTCTCTAGTTATCTTCTTTATCTCTGACATGTCTGTCTCTAGTTATCTTCTCTATCTCTGACATGTCTGTCTCTAGTTATCTTCTCTCTATGTCTGACATGTCTGTCTCTAGTTATCTTCTTTATCTCTGACATGTCTGTCTCTAGTTATCTTCTCTCTATGTCTGACATGTCTGTCTCTAGTTATCTTCTTTATCTCTGACATGTCTGTCTCTAGTTATCTTCTCTATCTCTGACATGTCTGTCTCTAGTTATCTTCTTTATCTCTGACATGTCTGTCTCTAGTTATCTTCTCTCTATGTCTGACATGTCTGTCTCTAGTTATCTTCTTTATCTCTGACATGTCTGTCTCTAGTTATCTTCTCTCTATGTCTGACATGTCTGTCTCTAGTTATCTTCTCTATCTCTGACATGTCTGTCTCTAGTTATCTTCTTTATCTCTGACATGTCTGTCTCTAGTTATTTTCTTTATCTCTGACATGTCTGTCTCTAGTTATCTTCTTTATCTCTGACATGTCTGTCTCTAGTTATCTTCTTTATCTCTGACATGTCTGTCTCTAGTTATCTTCTCTATCTCTGACATGTCTGTCTCTAGTTATCTTCTTTATCTCTGACATGTCTGTCTCTAGTTATCTTCTCTCTATGTCTGACATGTCTGTCTCTAGTTATCTTCTTTATCTCTGACATGTCTGTCTCTAGTTATCTTCTCTCTATGTCTGACATGTCTGTCTCTAGTTATCTTCTTTATCTCTGACATGTCTGTCTCTAGTTATCTTCTCTCTTTGTCTGACATGTCTGTCTCTAGTTATCTTCTCTATCTCTGACATGTCTGTCTCTAGTTATCTTCTCTATCTCTGACATGTCTGTCTCTAGTTATCTTCTTTATCTCTGACATGTCTGTCTCTAGTTATCTTCTTTATCTCTGCCACGTCTGTCTCTAGTTATCTTCTCTCTATGTCTGACATGTCTGTCTCTAGTTATCTTCTTTATCTCTGACATGTCTGTCTCTAGTTATCTTCTCTCTATGTCTGACATGTCTGTCTCTAGTTATCTTCTCTATCTCTGACATGTCTGTCTCTAGTTATCTTCTCTATCTCTGACATGTCTGTCTCTAGTTATCTTCTCTATCTCTGACATGTCTGTCTCTAGTTATCTTCTTTATCTCTGACATGTCTGTCTCTAGTTATCTTCTTTATCTCTGACATGTCTTTCTCTAGTTATCTTCTCTCTATGTCTGACATGTCTGTCTCTAGTTATCTTCTTTATCTCTGACATGTCTGTCTCTAGTTATCTTCTCTCTATGTCTGACATGTCTGTCTCTAGTTATCTTCTTTATCTCTGACATGTCTGTCTCTAGTTATCTTCTCTATCTCTGACATGTCTGTCTCTAGTTATCTTCTCTCTATGTCTGACATGTCTGTCTCTAGTTATCTTCTTTATCTCTGACATGTCTGTCTCTGGTTATCTTCTTTATCTCTGACATGTCTGTCTCTGGTTATCTTCTTTATCTCTGACATGTCTGTCTCTGGTTATCTTCTCTATCTCTGACATGTCTGTCTCTAGTTATCTTCTTTATCTCTGACATGTCTGTCTCTAGTTATCTTCTTTATCTCTGACATGTCTGTCTCTGGTTATCTTCTTTATCTCTGACATGTCTGTCTCTAGTTATCTTCTCTCTATGTCTGACATGTCTGTCTCTAGTTATCTTCTTTATCTCTGACATGTCTGTCTCTAGTTATCTTCTCTATCTCTCACATGTCTGTCTCTAGTTATCTTCTTTATCTCTGACATGTCTGTCTCTAGTTATCTTCTTTATCTCTGACATGTCTGTCTCTAGTTATCTTCTTTATCTCTGACATGTCTGTCTCTGGTTATCTTCTCTATCTCTGACATGTCTGTCTCTAGTTATCTTCTTTATCTCTGACATGTCTGTCTCTAGTTATCTTCTCTATCTCTCACATGTCTGTCTCTAGTTATCTTCTTTATCTCTGACATGTCTGTCTCTAGTTATCTTCTCTATCTCTGACATGTCTGTCTCTGGTTATCTTCTCTCTGTGTCTGACATCCCGAATGGGCTGATCACCCGTTGGCTTGTCACACCGATTACGGAAACAACGGCAGATGGATCTATTTGTTGTTGCCCTAAAGACGCCGCTAGGCGTGATGGGAAACTACAACAGAGAAAATCAATCTGCTGTTGCCCTTAAGACGCCACAAGGCGTGATGGCCTCTGACTGCTTGGTCGGTATTTGGCTAAGGATGGAAGAAGAAGAAGAAGTGTCTGACATGTCTGTCTCTAGTTATCTTCTTTATCTCTGACATGTCTGTCTTTAGTTATCTTCTCTATCTCTGACATGTCTGTCTCTAGTTATCTTCTGTATCTCTGACATGTCTGTCTCTAGTTATCTTCTCTATCTCTGACATGTCTGTCTCTAGTTATCTTCTCTATCTCTGACATGTCTGTCTCTAGTTATCTTCTCTATCTCTGACATGTCTGTCTCTAGTTATCTTCTCTATCTCTGACATGTCTGTCTCTAGTTATCTTCTCTATCTCTGACATGTCTGTCTCTAGTTATCTTCTTTATCTCTGACATGTCTGTCTCTAGTTATTTTCTTTATCACTGACATGTCTGTCTCTAGTTATCTTCTTTATCTCTGACATGTCTGTCTCTAGTTATCTTCTCTCTATGTCTGACATGTCTGTCTCTAGTTATCTTCTTTATCTCTGACATGTCTGTCTCTAGTTATCTTCTCTATCTCTGACATGTCTGTCTCTAGTTATCTTCTATATCTCTGACATGTCTGTCTCTAGTTATCTTCTTTATCTCTGACATGTCTGTCTCTAGTTATCTTCTCTCTATGTCTGACATGTCTGCCTCTAGTTATCTTCTTTATCTCTGACATGTCTGTCTCTAGTTATCTTCTATATCTCTGACATGTCTGTCTCTAGTTATCTTCTTTATCTCTGACATGTCTGTCTCTAGTTATCTTCTCTCTATGTCTGACATGTCTGTCTCTAGTTATCTTCTTTATCTCTGACATGTCTGTCTCTAGTTATCTTCTCTCTATGTCTGACATGTCTGTCTCTAGTTATCTTCTCTATCTCTGACATGTCTGTCTCTAGTTATCTTCTTTATCTCTGACATGTCTGTCTCTAGTTATTTTCTTTATCTCTGACATGTCTGTCTCTAGTTATCTTCTTTATCTCTGACATGTCTGTCTCTAGTTATCTTCTTTATCTCTGACATGTCTGTCTCTAGTTATCTTCTCTATCTCTGACATGTCTGTCTCTAGTTATCTTCTTTATCTCTGACATGTCTGTCTCTAGTTATCTTCTCTCTATGTCTGACATGTCTGTCTCTAGTTATCTTCTTTATCTCTGACATGTCTGTCTCTAGTTATCTTCTCTCTATGTCTGACATGTCTGTCTCTAGTTATCTTCTTTTTCTCTGACATGTCTGTCTTCAGTTATCTTCTCTCTATGTCTGACATGTCTGTCTCTAGTTATCTTCTCTATCTCTGACATGTCTGTCTCTAGTTATCTTCTCTATCTCTGACATGTCTGTCTCTAGTTATCTTCTTTATCTCTGACATGTCTGTCTCTAGTTATCTTCTTTATCTCTGCCACGTCTGTCTCTAGTTATCTTCTCTCTATGTCTGACATGTCTGTCTCTAGTTATCTTCTTTATCTCTGACATGTCTGTCTCTAGTTATCTTCTCTCTATGTCTGACATGTCTGTCTCTAGTTATCTTCTCTATCTCTGACATGTCTGTCTCTAGTTATCTTCTCTATCTCTGACATGTCTGTCTCTAGTTATCTTCTCTATCTCTGACATGTCTGTCTCTAGTTATCTTCTTTATCTCTGACATGTCTGTCTCTAGTTATCTTCTTTATCTCTGATATGTCTGTCTCTAGTTATCTTCTCTCTATGTCTGACATGTCTGTCTCTAGTTATCTTCTTTTTCTCTGACATGTCTGTCTCTAGTTATCTTCTCTCTATGTCTGACATGTCTGTCTCTAGTTATCTTCTTTATCTCTGACATGTCTGTCTCTAGTTATCTTCTCTATCTCTGACATGTCTGTCTCTAGTTATCTTCTCTCTATGTCTGCCATGTCTGTCTCTAGTTATCTTCTTTATCTCTGACATGTCTGTCTCTAGTTATCTTCTCTGTATGTCTGACATGTCTGTCTCTAGTTATCTTCTTTATCTCTGACATGTCTGTCTCTAGTTATCTTCTCTCTATCTCTGACATGTCTGTCTCTAGTTATCTTCTCTATCTCTGACATGTCTGTCTCTAGTTATCTTCTTTATCTCTGACATGTCTGTCTCTAGTTATCTTCTTTATCTCTGCCACGTCTGTCTCTAGTTATCTTCTCTCTATGTCTGACATGTCTGTCTCTAGTTATCTTCTTTATCTCTGACATGTCTGTCTCTAGTTATCTTCTCTCTATGTCTGACATGTCTGTCTCTAGTTATCTTCTCTCTATGTCTGACATGTCTGTCTCTAGTTATCTTCTCTCTATGTCTGACATGTCTGTCTCTAGTTATCTTCTCTATCTCTGACATGTCTGTCTCTAGTTATCTTCTCTATCTCTGACATGTCTGTCTCTAGTTATCTTCTTTATCTCTGACATGTCTGTCTCTAGTTATCTTCTTTATCTCTGCCACGTCTGTCTCTAGTTATCTTCTCTCTATGTCTGACATGTCTGTCTCTAGTTATCTTCTTTATCTCTGACATGTCTGTCTCTAGTTATCTTCTCTCTATGTCTGACATGTCTGTCTCTAGTTATCTTCTCTATCTCTGACATGTCTGTCTCTAGTTATCTTCTCTATCTCTGACATGTCTGTCTCTAGTTATCTTCTCTATCTCTGACATGTCTGTCTCTAGTTATCTTCTTTATCTCTGACATGTCTGTCTCTAGTTATCTTCTCTCTATGTCTGACATGTCTGTCTCTAGTTATCTTCTCTATCTCTGACATGTCTGTCTCTAGTTATCTTCTCTATCTCTGACATGTCTGTCTCTAGTTATCTTCTCTCTATGTCTCTAAGTCTCCGTCTGTTTCTCTTATCCTGGGAATTCCCAAACAAGGATTACCTTGTAATGCTATTAACTTGTTTCTGCAATGTGTGTCCTAACTCCAACGCATTTTCTCACTTCTTGTTCCATTGGTGCTGTCACAAAACGTCTGAACATGCTCTTTTGTGTGATCTCTCACACTTTCAGCCCTACAGCGGTATCGTTTTCTTCATTTTTCTCACCAATCGCTTTTATTTGGCATAAATCATGCATTTTCATTCTTTTTACTCTCTATGTTAGATCAGTAGAGTGAAGTCTCTAACACTCAACTCCCCTACGGAAGTATCTGCTATGGAACTATCTTTATCTTTTACATTTTTGCTTTGGACCACTCCTCAGACTTGTTTACGTTCCGCCAGGTGAACTGTGCTATTATCGTAATAATACCCGGTCATTATCACCGGTCAGCGGTAATACGTTTATCTCTGTAAGTCGCCGACCACCTTTAATAGGAGACGATCCTCGTTTAACACAATATGGTCACGTACGAAGATGAATAGGAAGCCAATATTGTTTGTCTGAGCGAGCCGTCTGACGTGTGCGAAACCACGGGCGATAATGAGATAATCGTTTCACGGGACCATCCCGGTGTAAGGTTATTACCGATAACCTATCTGGGGAAGACAATATTTGAAGGTAGCATCTGGCCATCAAAAGAGTTCACAGATTTGTTTGTGAGAGTGCACAAGATGTCACCGGAAATATTACGTCTTATTATAAAGAGGTCACGCGTTGGAATATTAAATGTAATATTTTAAGCACGCGGGGGAGATTATGAAATAAAACACCCTAACCCACATACTGCAAAAGAGCTTAAGATTGGATTGAAGTGAGAGCCGGAATAAACATTGAATTTCATTAGAAATTTCGGCGGAAACACAATCTGTGATTTGAACTGAGAAATAAGAGATATAATCTAGCAAAATCAGAGACACAGAACACAGAGACTGCATCGCACGTCACACTAGCAACTCCCAAAAAGCCAGAAAGAAAAGGATCGGACCAATGATTCCAATATTATAAATGACAGATCGAGTATTTGGGGAACTTTGAAAACTAACAAGTAAACCCGCATATTTAAATACAAGACTGTAACTTAAGGGACCAGGACTTTAAATGTTAAAACTGGAAACCTAGGAATTGGATCATTCGTCATAAGAGAAACTTTCCCAGGCCAAGTGTTTCGCAGATTCACCCGTCATAACAGGAATTCATACTTTCCCAGACCAAGTGCTTCGCAGATTCACCCTTCATAAGAGGGATTCAAAATTTCCAGACCAAGTGATTCGATAGCATATAACCTAAATTGCTCGTGTCCATTCTAAACCTGTGCGAGGAGATTGTGTATTCCCAAAACTTTGGGTAAGTGCAACAATTATTTTACAAATGTGAATCTGACATGTTTTTCTTGCTAAGTGGTTATATATATATATATGAGGCTGGCAACCTCAACATTCGAAAATAGTATATTCATAAACCACTACAGCAAATGCTGGTGATTGTTTCTGGCTAGTCGTGCGGAAAACCAACAGCAGAGGTGACCGCAGACTCCGAATGGAGCAGTGATGACTAATGATTACATTACATGTGCCTAAAGTGTGTAATATTTTGTGAGATATATGCACTTTATTAATTGTAACTCATGCAAGTCATTATTCGCGCCGTCCAGACACATTTTCCCAGTTTAACACCCGTAAGAATATTGGTGATTTTTAATCATCTTCCCTGAGCTACGCAGTGTACTCGGGAATTTAATTCTTCTGAGAGATTAACATTGGTGAGTGGACAGCGAGAATGCGCCTGTTAATTTGCAGCCCTCAAATGTACTTAGCAGAGGCATTTGTTTTTAATTTTGTCTAAAAGATCCTGGTACTAAGCGATCAGACCGTTTGAGGAAAGAAGCTACCAGACTGTGAAGGGTCATTATCACAAAAGAAGTGACGAAAACAAAGGCTGCAGGACTCGCTCATACAAGCTAAGTGCTAACTAAAAGGCATCAGCAACCGGACATAATTTTCTGAATTATATCCGCACCCTAAATCTCCGTGACGAGAAAATCTGATTCCGATATAAAATTCACCAGCATTTCATTTATTTTAAACTGTTAATACGAATTGATTATTAAATTTGTTACCTGTTGTTTTAAAACTAAACAATAGTTGTGTATTCAGTTATTACATGTATGAAAGCAAACGTATGAACCAGAATATTATATATATACTTCCTCCTGGCCTTGTTCCATTCTAGTCCTCGGTCCTTCAAAGATTGTCTAATGTTGTCCTCCCAGCGGACTCTGGGTCGTCCTGGGGGTCTGGATCCCTGGCTCTTTGTTTCCCATGCTTGTCGTGGTAGCCGATCTTCTCCCATTCTGCAGACATGGCCAAACCATCTTAGTTGGGACTGTTCTACTTGGGTCTTCAGGGGGTGGGATTTTAGGCCTTGACATATCGCCTGGTTGCGGACCATGTCTCTTCTTGTTACTTCAACTACCTTCCTCAGATACCTCATTTCTGAGGTTTGGATCTGGCTTTTGTGGGTTGTAGTCATTGCCCATGACTCGCATCCATATGTCAAGACTGGGACATAGGTGGAGCGGTATACAGCCATCTGCGTTTTCTTACCAACCTCTCTCTTGCTGAGGAATCCTCGATTTATGGCCTGAAAAAGTCTCCCAGCCTACTGCACTACTGCAAAGCAGGGGAGGCAATCCGTGACAGGTATTTGTGTGGTTCTTTCGACCAGTTCCAAATTTCTTATCTTGCCGTAGTATTTCAATCCTTCTGATCTGCGTAAGCACTAGTTTATGAACGTCTGTGAATTTCTTGGCTCCATGTTTCAGAGCCACATATACAGACTGCCTTGTCGTAAGAGTTGATGATTCTGTTATATTTTATGTTGGACTTAATTTCTGTTGCTTTATGCCCGTTTCAGAGCCACATATACAGACTCCCTCGTCGCGTGCGTTGATGATTCTGTTATATTTGATGTTGGACTTAATTTCTGTTGCTTTATGCGCGTTTCAGAGCCACATATACAGACTGCCTTGTCGTGTGAGTTGATGATTCTGTTATATTTGATGTTGGACTTCATTTCTGTTGTTTTATGCATGTTTCCAAATGCCGAGAAAGCTCCTCTGGTTATTTTTTCTTCTTATTTTGATATCACTGTCCGTTTCTTTAGCTCTCTGCATGTCGCTGCCAACATGAATGTAGGATCATTTGTCTATTTTCCCTTTACCTATTCCGGAATTCAAGACACGCCGCTGGAAGACTGTCTTCAAAAAAGAAAGGAAAAAAAGTCGATGAAGAAATAGCCGGAGGTTAATATGTCTACCACTAGTCGCGTTCTAAGGGGGTGCGGGGGGGGGGGCGAGGGGCGGTCCGCACCGGGTGACAAACATGAAGGGGGTGCCATTGGATACTGTTATAATAGTACATACTGTTAAAAATATACTTGCAACAATTTTTCTTTATTCGGGGTGGGGGTGTCAAAGGTAGGATCCGCCCCGAGTGCCAAATACTTTAAGTGCGCCCCTGTCTCCCACTCCAGAGGAATAGACTGAAAAAATTGTGTGCATGAACCTGTTATGCCAAGTGAATGCCACGCCTCTGACTATCAGAGTAGCGGGAGCATGTAGTGGTCTCTTCTCTGTCCGCTTTAAAATACATTTGGCATTTATAAATGGCAAAGAGCAACTCGTAGACCTAAGCCGGACAAAACAGGGCCTCCTGCTGAGTGACTTATGATGACATATCTTCTGCTGTTTCAGCAACGATTAAGTTAGATGCCTGGTCTGGACAGGGAATAAATAGAAGTTGGTAATACGGGGTGTAGTGGTGTTGATGGTATTGTATGATGGTGATATTACTAAATGTAATTGTATGAGGCCAGCTGTGAAGGCTCCTGAGATAAAATGTAGTTGAGAATTGTCAGAAGGCCTTTCTTGCTACCACTACGACCTCACACTTAATTTTTTTTAATGAATGTGGCTACGTAAAGTGTCTAGGGTTATGATATGTAGTGTGGTGTAATAGGTTATAGATATACCCACAGATATTTAACAAGACTAATAATATTAATAAATGTTAAAATACACTGAACTAACTCACGTGTGTAAAATTTTTGATAAAATTATATTACATTTATTTTGTTCTGGATCAATTTTTTAGGTTGACCAGAACTTAAAAGGATTTAGAGATTATGAAAGAAATGCATGGAATATTATATCATAAATGCAATAGTGTACATATATATGTACTATACTAGTTAGTTTTATTAAAATGTTCTAGTAGTCATCTACTTGGGAGGATAGTTAATGTTTGTGCTGTTGGGGTGGCCTCATCACACCTGTCTATATTGACTACACAGTGTCCAGAAAATGGTGGGAATTTTTATGGGGTATTAGTAACTACAAAGCGTTGGTGAATGTCCAGCAGACCAGAGGCTCACTCATCTTGTAGTTGTAGCTCTGGTGCTGAAATCAGGTGGTCCCACCTCTCCGTGCTGGCGGGCAATAATGGTGGTCTCTGTCACAAGTACTGCACAGATACACTCGAGTAAAGTCACCAACTGAATAGACACTGCTTTGTTGACAACAGAAACTCACAGCTCTGCAATCAAAGTATGGGCCATGTGTCAAAATCTATTCTCTACCCACGTCTGGACACAACACTGACACAAAAACCACATCATACAGACAGGTCAGATCTCTCTGACCAAACAGCACATTTACCATGGTGGTTTTACATCAGATAGATCCTCCCAGACTATAGATTCTGAAAAATATTTATTAGTTTTCTGCCCTAAAAGAGGATAGGTAATATGTTTCATTATTCTCAACACTTGATCTGTCTTGCCTAACCCTTGCTGGAGTTTATGTATATTGTTGGTGATGCGTGATGCCATATGATGATGGATGGCATCCGCATGTCTGGTTTTGTGTAGTGTGTAGATGTGTTCAGTCAAAACAATGTTCATGCAACAATAACAGGGCAATCCACATAGGACGTCAGTAAACTCACGACGTATAAAGTCAATGAGTCTTGAAACAGCCGTTGACGTTTTTCTTCATTATTTATTGTGGACGCCACAGTGACAAAATGGTTACGCAAATGTGTAGGCACATCAAACAGTCATTATCACAGCAACATTCAATACAGCAATAAACGGTAGACAGCATTACAATGATGAGTCAGATGCATGTTATATTTCATAGTGCTGTAAATGTAGTCAGGTGGAAAACTCCATCCTTTTCTATAACAGCCAGGAGATAACCAGATGTATGAGATCAGTTCACTCTCCTTAGTTTGACTTCAGCAAGACAGACACGTCTGCCGAAGTATAAATAATGTCCTCAAAAATATCCTCTAGATAATAAAGGTTTTCCAAACCTAGTTCATTTAACAGAGTAGCAAGTAATGGTCCTTGGTACCTGCATCAACCGATGCAGTACAATGCAGCGACATGTGAGCTGGGAAAAAAACATCTCGTGACGACGACTTTCGCAGACAGGCTATGAATCGAAATCGCTCACGACCCAAAATCAATAGAGTTAATGAAAGAGTCAATTTACCTTGCTTTCATTATTATTTCCGTCCCAAAAAAACTTTTTCACGCCTTTCTTTTCGATATGTGGTGAAAACCACCCAGGTATTACTCGACATAAACGAAATATCCATTTACTATCACTTAACAACCATCCCTGATATAAACAATAATTACCCAAAATCCCCTCTTCACGAGGCATCTTCCTTACGCCAAATTATAAATCGCTTCCCACACTCAAACATGAAACAATATTCAAAATATATAAGGAAATAATTTCAATCTTACCAGATTATGAATAAATAACACAGAATTGCTAGCAAAACTCAGCTGAGCTGCTGGCTATAGTATGGCGTCCCTAAACTTCTTTCACTTTCTTTCATATGGAAATCACCACACTTTAAAATCTGTGTCTATCACTGAACAACTATTGAGAAATGACCCCAAATCCGCGTCTAAGCGCCGACAATATGCTTGTCTGTGGCCAATCACTGCCTAGGTTTTTTTGAATTTCAAATTTCCTACACTAAAGTCATTTCAGTCATGCTTCAGTCAAGTATGGATGTGTATCTGTTAGTCTGTCCGTCTCTACTTGCGTTTCTACAAAAATGTACTTGATTTTTGAACCAACCTTTCTCTCCCCTCCAAAATTTTGTCGTTAAAAGTTATTTTTAGACACAGCCACCACAATATCCCGTCTCTTCCATACTAAGTAGATTTGAACACCTGCGTCTCGAGGTCGTGTTTTTTTGTGCAATTAGCGACACTTTTAGATTCAATACAGTCTGTCGATGATGTGAACAACACTGTCTTTTGTCATTATCTTCAATATTATCTATCCGTCTGTAAATTTAAGAACATATTAGTTCACTGCTCAGAATGGGCCATCCGGCCAGCTAATTTTTATATTCCTAACATTAATATTAAGAAAAAAAGTACTTTTTAAATTTTGTAATATTCCAAACATCTGCGTTTTAGCCGCTGAATTCAAATCAAGGGCTTGGTATTGCAAAAGCGTCCAATAAATGACTGTGGCGTAACATATCTATGGTCCCTTCTGTCGAGTTGCTTACTTTTTATGTCAACTTGGGAAACGTGACTTTTCTCCGTTTCCCCCCCAATTGCGTCTCCTTAGCCTTTCTAGTCTCACGCAATATTTCCAGTCATATTTTTTTCCTTTTTGATCCGCCGTTCCCCTCCTGTCTAGCAAGTCAATTATTATGGAGGATGATGACCCGCGGTCTAGGCGATCATGTACTATTCGCAGCCTACGCATTATGTTTTTATCCTTAAATGTTATCTTTGGAGGTATTTTACCGTTGTATCTCTGTCAATTTCACTACACGGGGGCAAAATAATTATTCGCAAATACAAACATTGTTGGGAATAAACGTGATATCAAGAGAAACATATGGGCGGATATACAAATGTGGAAAAGGAATGTGAGTGTGGATACACAAATGTAGAGAATGAATGTGAGGGTGGATATAAATTGTGGAGAATGGATGTGAGTGTGGTTACACAAATGTGGAGAATGGATGTGAAGATGGATACGCAAGTATGGAGAATGGATGTGAGTGTGGTTACACAAATGTGGAGAATAGATGTGAAGGTGGCTACACAAATGTGGAGAATGGATGTGAGGGGGGTTACACAAATGTGGAGAAAGGATGAGAGCGTGGATACACAAATGTGGCGAATGGATGTGAGGGAATATACAAATGTGGAGAATGGATGTGAGTGAATACACAAATGTGGATAATGGATGTGAGTTATTACACAAATGTGGAGAATGGATAAGAGGGTGGTTACACAAATGTAGAGAATGGATGAGAGGTTGGTTAATACAAATGTGGAGAATGGATGAGAGGTTGGTTAATACAAATGTAGAGAATGGATGTGATGGTGGATACACAAATAGAGAGAATGGGTGAGAGAATGGATGAGAGGGTGGATACACAAATGTGAAAAATTAATGTGAAGCAGAAGAGAAATCTAAAGACGATATTTAAGAAATTTTATTTTAAATAAACGCACACACCAATATTCATTTCAAAAATGCTTTAGCAAAAGATAACGATACAAGGCAGGGGTCGGCAACCAGTCGATCCTGATCTACTGGTCGATCCCATTGGATGATTTGGTAGATCTTTAGGCGACTGCGGGGGGAAAAAGAGAATGACTTTTTAAACCAGGGACATTTAGGATTAGACTTCACCCACCGGCATTTAAAATCATGGTGTCTGTCCCAGGGATCAAAGTACTTTTTCCACATTCCCAAAGAAAACTCAGCTGGCTACTAAAATATATTCGTGAACTGCTTGAGGTAGGAACGTGATCTTTTCTTTGTAAGGTTCATAATACCCCCTCCCCCGCTGAAAATCATATAGAGACACACACACATGGTAGATCGTTAGGGGACTAGGTATTACTAAAGTAATTCCAAAAGTTGCTGGGTTGCCGACCCCTAGAGAGCTGAATATTAAGGCCTACAAGCTAATGGAGCCAGAAGTTATCAGGTATCAGGGGCTTATTGTGACAGCAATGAGAAACATAGAATAATGACCTGAAAACCCTCTGGCTTAAATTCAAGGACATCATAAAAGCAGCTGTAGCAGAAGCATGTGTTGAAGTCTGACTTTGGAAGATGAGAAAGAGGACACCTTGGTGAACAATAGTTATAGAGAAAAATAAGAAAAAAATGAAATGGCATGGAAACAATACTTAGAAGCTATTAACACAGCAGGAAAAACAGAGAAATGTAAAGAATTTGTGAGACTCAAAACATGCAAAGAAAAAGGTGCTAGCAGCAAAACAGAAATCATGGGAAGAATTTGGAGAAAAGCTAGAAAAAGATGCTAAAAAAACCAGAAATTGGTTCTACAAGACCCTACAGAACATGAGGAAGGGAAAACAATGCCTTCTTAAATTCATAAAGGGCAAGCAATACAAATTGCTTATTACCCCGAAGGAAGTTGTGGAAAGATGGAACGAATATTTCTTAGAGCTCCTTGGTTGTGAGCAGGGTCATAATTTGAAATCAGCTGTTAATTTTATATAAGTTTGGAGAAAAAGCAAGTGCAAAAAAACCAGAAATTGGTTTCATGTACAGAACATGAGGAAGGGAAAACAATGCCTTCTTAAATTCATAAAGGGCAAGCAATACAAATTGCTTATTACCCCGAAGGAAGTTGTGGAAAGATGGAACGAATATTTCTTAGAGCTCCTTGGTGGTGAGCAAGGTCATAATTTGTACTTATAAGCTGTTAATTTTATATAAGTTAAGAAGCAAGTGCATTTTCATGTAGCCTGTAAACAGACTTTTTGCACAGAATGTCAGATAAATCCAACTTTCACGCTGTGTATTTGATTATTGGGAAGGAATTACATTTTTCGGGCCAATCTCTGACGAACTTTTTGGTTACTGTAGTGAAATTGACCGAGATACAACGGTAAAATACTCCAAAGATAACATTTAAGGATAAAAAACATAATGCGTAAGCTGCTGATGTACATGATCGCCTAGACCGCGGGTCATCATCCTCTATAAATTTTGCCTTGCTAGACAGGAGGGGAACGGAGGATCAAAAAGGAAAAAAATATGACTGGAAAGATTGCGTAGCAAGGCTAAGGAGACGCAATTGGGGGGGATGGAGGAAAGTAAAAAATTCACGTCCCCCAAATTGACACGAGGTACGGAAATGGACGCTTTTGCGATACTAAGATTTTGATTTGAATTGAGCGGCAGAACGCGGATGGTAGGAAAATTACAAAAATTTAAAAAGTAAATTTTCTTAATATTAATGTTAGGAATATAAAAATTAGCTGGCCGGATGGCCTATTCTGAGCAGTGAACTAATATGATCTTAATTTTACAAACGGATAGATAATATTGAAGATAATGACAAAAGACAGTGTAGTTCACATCATCGCTAGACTATATTGAATCTAAAGTGTCACAATTTGCACACAAAAACACGACCTTGGGAACAGGTGTTCAAAGTTACTTATTATGGAGGAGAGGGGTTTTGAGCGGTAGCTGTGTCTAAATATAACTTTTTACGACAAAATTTTAAGGGGAGAGAAAGGTTGCTTCAAAAATCAAGCACATTTTTTTTAGAAACACAAGTAGAGACGGACAGACTAACAGATAACCATCCATACTTGACTGAAGCATGACTGAAATGACTTTAGTGTAGAAATTTGAAATTAAAAATAAACCTTGGCAGTGATTGGCCACAGACAATCATATCATTAGCGCTCAGAGCGCATTTGGGGTCATTCTTCAATAATTGTTCAGTGTTAGACACAGATTTTAAAGTGTGGTGTGTTCCCATATGAAAGACAGTGAATAAATTTAGGGACGCCATACTATAGCCAGCAGCTCAGCTGAGTTTTGCTAGCAATTCTGTGTTATGTATTCTTAATCTGGTAAGATTGAAATTATTTCTTTATATATTTTGAATATTGTTTCATGTTCGAGTGATTTGATACTGCCATATCATAATATAGCCTTACAAACCAGTAGGGATTTTGCTCTAGACCCCCCGCCCAAGTCAGGGTCTAGGGACCAACAAGGTACATAAACTACAGCAAGGATTATGCAAGATATATCAAGCGTTGAAACAGATTACCTATCTTCTTTTAGGGCCAACAACTAATAAATATTTTTCAGAATCTATAGTCTGGGAGGATCTATCTGAGGTAAACCCACCATGGTAACTGTGCTGTTTGGTCAGAGAGATCTGACCTGTCTGTATGATGTGGTTGTTGTGTCAGTGTGGTGTCCAGACGTGGGTATAGAATAGATTTTGACACATAGCCCATACTTTGATTGCAGAGCTGTGAGTTTTCTATCGACAACAAAGCAGAGTCTATCCGGTGGGTGACTTTACTCGAGTGTATCTGTGCAGTTCTTGTGACAGAGACCACCATTATTGTCCGCCAGCACGGAGAGGTGGGACCGCAAGTTTTCAGCACCAGAGCTACAAAAAGATGAGTGAGCCTCTGGTCTGCTGGACATTCACCAACTATTGGTAGTGACTAATATCCCCATAAAAATTCCCACCAGTTTCTGGACACGGTGTAGTCAATATAGACAGGTGTGATGAGACCACCCCAACAGCACAGACAATAAATATCCTCCCTAGTAGCTGACTACCAGAACATTTGAATAAAACTAACTATTCTAGTACTTAAATATGTACACTTTTGTATTTATTATGTAACATTCCATGCATAATTTTCATAAATTTTAAATCCTTCTTTTAAAACAAGTTCTGGTCAAAATAAAACTTGATCCAGAACAAATAAATGTAATATAATTATATCAAAAACTTTATACACGTGAGTTAGTTCAGTGTATTTTAACACTTGTTAATCTTATTAGTCTTCTTAAATGCCTGTGGGTGTATTTATAACTAACAAACCACATTACACATCATTACCCTAGACACTTTACGTAGCCACATTCATTAAGAAAAAAAAAAATTAAGTGTGAGGTCGTAGTGGTAGCAAGAAAGGCCTTCTGATAATTCTCAACCACATTTTATCTCAGGAGCCTTCACAGCTGGCCTCATACAAGTTACATGTAGTAATAACACCATCATACAATACCATCAACACCACTACATAAATTGGGGTCTTGTCCAGGGATAATTAGCCCAACAGTAAAATTAGGATCTCCTGGTGGGAGAAATAAAAGTAGGGAAATAAATTGTAAAATTTCCTTTAAAATTAAAAGTGTCCCTGCAGATAAAAGTTGGTGAATCTTCACAGCCAGTAATAATTAATTAGTTAACTGGTTAGTTAGAATTAGTTAGACTATAGTCATATAGTAATTAGAAGTACTTAGTGTATTTACTGGTTAGAGATTTATCTTGTATATTATTATATTGTCCAAAAAGTATGGCAGAGCTAGCAAAGTTTAGATCAGCTGCTGTGCTCACTGCGAAGGAGATGGGGATGGATGGTCAAATTTTAATTCAATACGTAACGACTGAATGTGATAAATATATTGAACGGGAAGAAAGGAGATTAGAAAAAGAGGCTGAAAGAAAATTAGAGGCTGACAGGTTAGCTGAAGAAAAGAGATTACAAATTGAGGCTGATAGAGAAATTAAGAGGCTGCAGATTGAGGCAGAAGAAAAACGACAGCAAAGGGAGGCAGAAGATAAAAAGGCCGAAAGGGAGGCAGAAGATAAAAAGGCCGAAAGGGAGGCAGAAGAAGAAAGGTTGACTGCCGAAAGGGAGGCAGAAGATAGAAGGTTGCAGAGGGAGCACGAATTACGACTAAGGGAGCTGGAATTACAAGGCCCGGCCCCTGAAAATGGTGCCAGCCCTTTTGCCTCAGATGCTACGCCCAGTATGGGAGCCTCAAACTCAGCTATGGGGTTTCATTTAGACCATTTTGTTGAGAAAGACGATGACATAGAGGGGTACCTGGGACGTTTTGAGTTATTAGCTACTACATATGGGTTAGAGAGAGAGAGGTGGAGTTTAAAGCTATCACAGGGATTGAGGGGTGCTTCTTATGAAGTATTTGCCAAAATGAACAGAGAAGACCAAGACAATTATGACATGTTAAAGCAGGCTTTGTTATTAAGGTACGAGAAGAATGGTGAATTTTATCGTAAGAGATTTAGAAATGCCAAACTGTTGTCTGGGGAGACATACCACCAATTCTCTGCCAGACTAGAAACCTATTTGGAGAAATGGACGGCTCTGGGGAAGACCCAAGATCTTAAAGAAATGATCATGATTGAGCAATTGAGAGAGTCCATGGCTCCAGACATGAGAAAATTTCTCATGGAACAAGGTGCAGAGAAGTTGGGGGAAATTTTAAATGTTGCTGAGAGGTATCAGGCAGCTCAGGCAGAGGTAAGTGGTGCTAAGAAGAAGCACATAGACAATTTTAAAGCTCCACAGCAATTTAATAAATTTGATAATAGAGAGCAGGGAAATAAGGGTAGGACAAATTTTGAGCGGCCAAGAAATGACTATCGCGACAGAAACTCACAGTTCAATGACCAAAAGTTCAATGAAAGAAAACCGTTGAACCAAGGAAAAAGATGGTGCAAATGGTGCAAGAAGGATAACCATAACACCGAATTTTGTAGAAGGAAACCTTCAAACATTGCTGCAATGAAGTCGGGGACGCAAAGATTAAAGGTTAATCCTAAGGGACAACAGGAACCTTATCACCCCCCAGTTTGTGAAGATGTTATTTGTAATGGGGTCACCATAAGGTGCCTTTATGATACAGGTTTGGATTATGATTCAGTTGTGAAGTCTAGCCTAGTGGACCCAAGTCAGTATACCACAGAAACAGTGGAAATACAAGGGGCGACTAAGGACATACCACTCATGACACTTCCCATCGCAAGGATAACGGTGAAAACTCGCTATGTGGAAGGAGAAATCAGAGCAGCAGTGATAGATGAACCAATCTACCCTCTGATATTGGGGTGTAGATACGTCTTCTTGGGGAATCCCGAGAAACCTGTGATCATGGCGACAGTGCAGACCAGGTCACAGAAGAAGGAGGAAGAAGGTGAACCTATAAATGCTCATCCAGAGGAGATGAGGAAGGCGCAGGCTGAGGATAGGACACTCAAGCCCTGTTTTAAAAAATTGCCCAAATGCCACACACCTCCGAGCAAGGGGGAATATTTCATGAAGAATAAACTCTTATACAGGAAAGCCGGAACTGGAACAAATGGTCACAACCAGCTGGTTCTTCCCATTTCATATAGAGATAAAGTGATGGAACTCGGACATGCGATTCCCTTCAGTGGTCACATGGGGATCAGCGCCACCGGACAGCGTATAGCTTGTCATTACTTCTGGCCAGGGATAACGGAGGATATAAAAAGATATGTCAAATCCTGCCCAGAATGTCAAAGGGTAGCTCCAAAGCACTGGACTGCTCCTGCAACTCTAGGGGAAATGCCCATAGTGGGAACACCGTTTGAGAGGGTTGCAGTGGATATTGTAGGACCTCTCACTCGGACCAAGAGGAGGAACAGTTACATCCTTACTCTGGTGGACACTTGTTCTATGTGGGGAGAGGCGGTAGCCCTGCCATCAATTGATTCAAAACATGTAGCAGAGGCACTACTTACAATATTTACCCGATTAGGATTCCCGCATCAAATCTTGACGGATAATGGTTCTCAGTTCAAGGGGAAACTAACGGAAGAAGTTTTTAAGCTATTTCAAGCCAGGCACTTTCATTGTAGTCCGTACCATCCACAAGGGAACGGCCAGGTAGAGAGGTTCAACGGGACTCTCATTTCTATCCTGAGAAAGCTGGCACACGAAAAACCGGATCTGTGGGATCAATTCCTGCCCGCCGCATTGTTTGCGTACCGGGAGGTACCACATAGTTCAACCGGGATGGCTCCCGCAACTCTGCTATTTGGGAGGCCAATAAAAGGGCCTTTAGAAGCTCTATTAAGGACCTGGACAGATGAGAAGGCGGAAGAGACTGTTACCTCATCGTATCAATACGTGAACGAACTGACCACTCGTTTGAAAGCTGGATGGAAACTGGCAAATGATAATTTGAAACAAGCCAGGAAGAAACATGCAGCATATTTTAATAGGAAGGCAAAGGACAGGGAACTGGCAGTCGGAGAGAAGGTGCTGCTTTTACTACCCGGAAGCCAGAATAAATTACAAATTGGTTGGCAAGGTCCATATACGGTTCTAGAGAAGGTGTCTAGAACAAACTATAAAATTGACAAAAAGGGGAAGGAAAAAGTTTATCATGTAAACCTGTTAAAGAAGTATCTGGACAGACCACTCCAGGAAAGCACCCCCTTATTGACCTTAGCTATTGCAACCCAGATGCAAAAGGAACCACTCACCTCACATGAATACCCATTACATCCTTGTGAAACCGCAGCACAGGTAAAAGTCAGTAAGCACCTGACTAAAAATCAGAGGGAGAGAGTTCAACAAGTTCTGGAGGAACATACAGATGTATTAACAGATAAACCAGGCCATACAAATTTGCTACAGTATGACATGAAACTGGTAGACTCAAACCCAATCTGTATGAGAGCCTATTCTATTCCGTTCGCGAAGGAGAAGGCATTAAAGGAAGAAATAGATTATTTATTGAAGGAGGGGATTATTTCGCACAGTGAATCATCTTTTAGTTCTAGTGTCGTTTTGTTGAGGAAACCGTCTGGGGAACACAGACTGTGCATAGATTACAGGAAACTGAATGCTGTCACAGAAGGACAAGTGGATCCATTACCAGACACAAAACAGTTATTTGCCAGACTGAACAAGGCAAAATACTTTTCAAAAGTGGATCTTAGTAAAGGCTATTACCAGATCCCAGTGAAGCCTGAAGTGAGACCTTATTTGGCTTTTAGCACTTCGGATGGACATTATGAATTCAATATGCTACCATTCGGACTGAAAAAATGCTCCGAGTGTGTTTTCAAGGATGATGCGAAAATTGTTGGACCCCCTGAATAACCCATGTATCACGAATTTCATGGATGATATACTCGTCGCCACAGAGACATTTGAAGAACACATTGAAGCTCTGGAGATGTTGTTTGATAGACTTCGGGAGGCGAACTTAACTGCTAGGCCAACAAAATGTTGTATTGGATGCAAAGAGTTGGAATTCTTGGGGCACACTGTATATCAGGGTAATATGACCCCTGATCCTAAGAACTTGGAAAAACTGCAGAGAGCACCTAGGCCGCAAACCAAAAAGGACGTGCGATCATTCGTGTCGTTATGCGGATTTTATCAGAAATACATCAAAAATTTTAACGCCATTTGTGCTCCTCTGACTGATCTGACTCGCAAGGGACTTCCAGATAAAATTATTTGGACTGCACAATGTGAATTAGCGTTCCAAGAGTTAAAGGAAAAACTCACTAGCAAGCCTATTCTCAAACTGCCTGATTTGACACAGGACTTTGTCTTAAGAACCGATGCCAGTAATGTAGGACTTGGAGGGGCTTTGTTGCAAAGATCATCTTCACCTGATGGGGAACTGAAACCAGTCGCTTATGCAAGCCGCAAATTGAATAAGGCGGAACAAGGATACTCCACAAGCGAAAAAGAATGTTTAGCATTAATCTGGGCAATAAAGAAGTTTCAAATCTATCTGTATGGTAGGACTTTTGTGGTGGAGACGGATCATCAGCCTCTCGTGTTCTTGTCTCAGGCTAAGCATGAAAACGCAAGATTGCTGAGGTGGTCTTTATTGCTTCAACCATATCAGTTCAGTATCCAATATATCCCAGGCAAATTGAATGTCGGTGCAGATTTCCTCAGTCGGCACCCCTGTGATCAAAATTAGAGTAGTGGCAGACGTGAGGAGTAATTTTACCTATGTGTATCGCTGGTTTTGGAACTTGCCATAGGCATGTTTTCAAGTGGGGAGATGTGTAGTGAAATTGACCGAGATACAACGGTAAAATACTCCAAAGATAACATTTAAGGATAAAAAACATAATGCGTAAGCTGCTGATGTACATGATCGCCTAGACCGCGGGTCATCATCCTCTATAAATTTTGCCTTGCTAGACAGGAGGGGAACGGAGGATCAAAAAGGAAAAAATATGACTGGAAAGATTGCGTAGCAAGGCTAAGGAGACGCAATTGGGGGGGATGGAGGAAAGTAAAAAATTCACGTCCCCCAAATTGACACGAGGTACGGAAATGGACGCTTTTGCGATACTAAGATTTTGATTTGAATTGAGCGGCAGAACGCGGATGGTAGGAAAATTACAAAAATTTAAAAAGTAAATTTTCTTAATATTAATGTTAGGAATATAAAAATTAGCTGGCCGGATGGCCTATTCTGAGCAGTGAACTAATATGATCTTAATTTTACAAACGGATAGATAATATTGAAGATAATGACAAAAGACAGTGTAGTTCACATCATCGCTAGACTATATTGAATCTAAAAGTGTCACAATTTGCACACAAAAACACGACCTTGGGAACAGGTGTTCAAAGTTACTTATTATGGAGGAGAGGGTTTTTGAGCGGTAGCTGTGTCTAAATATAACTTTTTACGACAAAATTTTAAGGGGAGAGAAAGGTTGCTTCAAAAATCAAGCACATTTTTTTTAGAAACACAAGTAGAGACGGACAGACTAACAGATAACCATCCATACTTGACTGAAGCATGACTGAAATGACTTTAGTGTAGAAATTTGAAATTAAAAATAAACCTTGGCAGTGATTGGCCACAGACAATCATATCATTAGCGCTCAGAGCGCATTTGGGGTCATTCTTCAATAATTGTTCAGTGTTAGACACAGATTTTAAAGTGTGGTGTGTTCCCATATGAAAGACAGTGAATAAATTTAGGGACGCCATACTATAGCCAGCAGCTCAGCTGAGTTTTGCTAGCAATTCTGTGTGATGTATTCTTAATCTGGTAAGATTGAAATTATTTCTTTATATATTTTGAATATTGTTTCATGTTCGAGTGATTTGATACTGCCATATCATAATATAGCCTTACAAACCAGTAGGGATTTTGCTCTAGACCCCCCGCCCAAGTCAGGGTCTAGGGACCAACAAGGTACATAAACTACAGCAAGGATTATGCAAGATATATCAAGCGTTGAAACAGATTACCTATCTTCTTTTAGGGCCAACAACTAATAAATATTTTTCAGAATCTATAGTCTGGGAGGATCTATCTGAGGTAAACCCACCATGGTAACTGTGCTGTTTGGTCAGAGAGATCTGACCTGTCTGTATGATGTGGTTGTTGTGTCAGTGTGGTGTCCAGACGTGGGTATAGAATAGATTTTGACACATAGCCCATACTTTGATTGCAGAGCTGTGAGTTTTCTATCGACAACAAAGCAGAGTCTATCCGGTGGGTGACTTTACTCGAGTGTATCTGTGCAGTTCTTGTGACAGAGACCACCATTATTGTCCGCCAGCCCGGAGAGGTGGGACCGCAAGTTTTCAGCACCAGAGCTACAAAAAGATGAGTGAGCCTCTGGTCTGCTGGACATTCACCAACTATTGGTAGTGACTAATATCCCCATAAAAATTCCCACCAGTTTCTGGACACGGTGTAGTCAATATAGACAGGTGTGATGAGACCACCCCAACAGCACAGACAATAAATATCCTCCCTAGTAGCTGACTACCAGAACATTTGAATAAAACTAACTATTCTAGTACTTAAATATGTACACTTTTGTATTTATTATGTAACATTCCATGCATAATTTTCATAAATTTTAAATCCTTCTTTTAAAACAAGTTCTGGTCAAAATAAAACTTGATCCAGAACAAATAAATGTAATATAATTATATCAAAAACTTTATACACGTGAGTTAGTTCAGTGTATTTTAACACTTGTTAATCTTATTAGTCTTCTTAAATGCCTGTGGGTGTATTTATAACTAACACACCACATTACACATCATTACCCTAGACACTTTACGTAGCCACATTCATTAAGAAAAAAAAAATTAAGTGTGAGGTCGTAGTGGTAGCAAGAAAGGCCTTCTGATAATTCTCAACCACATTTTATCTCAGGAGCCTTCACAGCTGGCCTCATACAAGTTACATGTAGTAATAACACCATCATACAATACCATCAACACCACTACAGTTACTTCGGTAAGGGGACACTGAGAAAGAGAAGATAAAGAACAAGCGGTCGAAAAAGAGAAAGCCGATTAGGAGAATGCAGACAAAGCCGCGCTTTGTGAATAAAGGAAGCTAGAGAGAGAACACAAGAAAGATAAGTCGAGGATGGAAGCCGAAAAAGCAGAGAAAGAATCAGGGAAGGCAAAAGCGGAAGCCAATGAAAAAGAAGCGCAAAGGAAACACGACGCTGAAGAGAAGTGACGAAAGTGATCAGGTAAACATATTGTTAGGCACCATTCTGAGACGACATGTCCAGAGTGGCCGTAGTTAATATATCTCTATAAAACAAGATTGATTACCTGTATTATTTTCCACAGCGCACGTGCAGAATCCTAGACAGTTCTTCAGCAGCGAGAAGCTGATCTCTGGAATTCGATTACTGTAAGTTGTTGGGAGAAAACCGCCTAGTTGTTCAATGATAAAAGAGAACTAGTGCTTACTTTTCAAAACCTCTGGCAATGATCACAAGTCAACAATCCTAAGCAGTCAACACTTGATCAACACCTCGTCAGCATCTCAACATCATATAAGCAGTCAATATTTTATCAACATCACAACCAGGTTAACCAAAAGCCCAGTCATCTCTTGGACTTATAGCCCACCTTGAAGCAAATTATCCAGTGGGAAATTCATGCCTACTGTGACGTCCAAGAGAAGTACAAGCTGGCGGCTACAAGATAAGTTAACATAAACACTAGACCAAATTCAGTGTTCATTTTCAAAGAAATAATCGAAAGAATTAACTCTCCGTCAGTGAGGAAAATAGCCTGTTTTGTCTGAACCAAAAAAACACCGACAGTATTCTAAATTCTTTCATAAAGTAATATCATAACTTTTCCATGTTCTGTATTTTCCCCAATTACATGAACACATTGTTTTGATTTATTCTGTAATTAAAGTAATTCAGTACATTCTGTAAATCACAATCAATCTGAGTTCGACTTAGTAGATTGTAAATCACATTTAATCTGATTTCGACTAAGTAGATTGTAGATCGTAAATCACAATCAATCTGAGTTCGAGTTAGCAGATTGTAGATTGTTAATCACAATCAATCTGAGTTCGACTTTAGTAGATTGTAGATCGTAAATCACAATCAATCTGAGTTCGACTTAGTAGATTGTAAATCACATTTAATCTGAAATCGACTTAGTAGATTGTAGATTGTAAATCACTGTTAAGGATAGATCTGGGTATAAAATAATGTAGCATGTTACTACACGCTAGCACATGCCAATTTTATGTGAGGAATTGTGTTCGCCTGTAGTCAAACTACTTTTTGCACGAAGCGTTCACCCATGGTGAGCGACAGTCAACTACTGACGTTTTTTCGTCACATGTCGTGGGGTCAGTGTGTTGTTTATTTAGGCCGTTCGTATTCGTTCACTGGTTTGAAGTGGACGTGATTTCTTCTAAGCTCCAGGATTTATGGAGAGTGTGTTTTTCCTAACTGGGACATTAAATGTATTTTTCAAAGGCCGCCACCTTGTTAAGAATGTTCTAGATGGGGAAGGAAACTTGTTGAGGTCTTGCACAACCCCTTTTGATGTTTTTCGTAAGGAGTATCTCAAAGATATTGAGGTAACTGAGTTTAGGTCGCCATCATCAGTTTGTTCGCTACATTACTTGGGTACCGGGAATATTGCCCTACCTATTAGTACACGGCCAAGATTGATAACAGATTTAAGGATATCTCTCAATATATTTACTTTTACTATTAACAAGGGAGATGAAGAAAAGCCTATTGATTGAGGCTCGTTATTTACTGATGTAACGGCTTATCGCATTTACATGTTGTTTCCCTGCCGTATACTATGCCATGTATATATCTTGATGGATGTCTCCTTGTGATGAACGTACAATAAATGTCAACCATGTTGTCCCGTGGACCTGTTCACCTGCCGGCTTGTGTTATATATGCTGACCATAATGTTCTGTATGAAAGCCTGCAATCATTCGCGTATCCTGCATGATCCTCTATATTTATACCAGCGTAACACCCTATAATTGGTGAGCCAGTATGGTTTTGGATCGATAATTTCATGGACATGGGTCTCACATACTTTGCTAATCTGCTGCAATTTAATCTGTATATTCGATTATCACCCTTGTTCAGCGTGTTATTGTAACACACCACCTCGTGAACCCAGTTATTATCAACGGGTCCAGCTGGATAGCGAAAGCTGCCACTGCGCATGTCCAATGTTCCAGTTTCAATGTCCTATTGTTCACCGTAACATACAAGATTACAATTTCAAGCCAACCGGTTTCCAAGTTTATTTCGTGTTCCAGTCTACATCACAACGTTTGTAAGATTCTTTCAAGTTTCAAGTCTATGCCACGGCGATGTCAAGTTATTTTGTACCAAGTCAACACAGCGTCTCAAGATCTACACAGTTCATGATGCTCATCTGACTGCGACCGTGTACTTGTTTACATTTTCATCCGTGCTTCACTTGTATTGAGGGACAGTGTTGTTCCAATGTTGACGCCTTTTTCCGGACTTGCATCTGGTCGGATTGCGATAAGATAAGTGCCTGTTTATTACACTCTTGTACCTCTGCCGCGGTGTAAACCTTTTTGATATCTGTGTTATTCGTTTTCTTTGTTTCTATGTCTTTGTACAAATCTGTTGTTAGCGACACATGTCATTGTAAAATGACCGCACAGCAGATGTTTCTATAGGTTCTGCTTACATTTCTCAAGCAGTGAAATTTCCGGCCCGAGTTTACTCACGACGTTTGGTTCACTGCCTGTTTAGTGTGACATAATTTGTTAGGTGTGCTGCTCCGTCCTTCTAGTTGTCAGTTCTTGTTGTGTGTTGGGTTTGTTTTTCTTCTCCTTAGTTGACAACCATTCTGTTCGTAATGCTAGTCTAACCTTCTATCACTTGTTTACATTTATATATATAGTTACAGGTCCTGTCCTGTTTTCTTAGCAGTAAGTCTGTGTGATTTATTGGATTTTCTTTAGTTTTCCATTTGTATTCTTTTTCTTTCACTCACTGCTAGTATTACGTTGTCTTAGTTACCCGCATTTGTCCAATTCCAGTTTTTTTTTTTTTGGTTTGATCGTGCATTATTAATTTCTTTTTTTCTCTTTCTTCTTTCTCGTTTCTCTCGTATCTTTACTACTGTTGGTCTGTCATGCTATACTATTTTGTTATTGATTAGTAATATTAAGAATCTATTTGCATTGATAATATTGCAAAGCACAAAGCTAGTGAATTTGTATAGACGGACTACGTGAGATACATTTATTACATAATATATAATATTGATAGTAAGATACTGAAGAAGTAAATAATGGAGTATCAGGAATTTATTACTATGGGCAAGGAGGATGGATTACAAGGCCCAGATCTTGAAGAATCTGTAATAGGCCGTATCTTAATTCAGGCGGCATCAGATCTGGGGGATTTTGCAGATTTTGTCATTCTGTGCCTCATATGATCATTGCTAGGGAACTGGCAGAGTTTCTACAGGCGGATCTCCGTATATTTCTGGGACAATACGTTCGTGTACAACATCGTCAAGTATTAAAAAACGTACGTCATGCTATACTCATCAACGATGTTCATGAGAAACAGATAAAAGACGACAAACGGTGTGCACAGAAAAATGTAAAGTTGTTAGAAGATATTGCTGAGGAGAAAAAAATACATGAGTTGTTGGAGGTCCTGGAGGAGTGGGAGAGATTAATTAAGAAGTTAAACGAAAAGGTGACGGCACAGGCTGCTCAAATCCAGGGTCTTCAGGTTCAGGTGGCCCGACTTCAGCCACATATGGAGGATAAGAGACAAAGAGATGCACGGGCTGAAGAGCGAGAGCTCAGAAAAGCAGAGCTACTTGCGGAGGAGAACAAAATGATTCATCATCATCTCAGCCCGTAACCCGTCATGGGTCGTAGGGGTGCCATGGTGGAAGCATCAGCAGACAGGGTCCTCCACTTCTCTCTATCCTCAGCAATGCGTACAAGTGTGGAAAAACCGTGTCCTGCCCATTCTTTGATGTTATCAGCCCAGGATTTTCTCTGCCTTCCTCTTCTCCGTTTACCTTCGACTGTTCCCTGAAGGATCGTTTTCGAAAGGGAGTCATGACGAGTTACATGCCCAAACCAGGCAAGCTTTCGACGTTTCACTATTGACAAAAGTGGTTCTTGGTGGCCTGCATAGGTGTTTATCTTCTCTCTAACATAGACATTTGTTTTGTGCTTTTTATAGCAAATGCGCTAAATTCTTCTATAACATTTATGCTCGAAAGCCTGAATCCTTCGCTCCGTATCTGCAGTGAGTGTCCAACCCTCACACCCATACAAGAGAATAGATAATACAAGTGATAACAAAATGATTGCAGAACACCAATTAGAAGCAAAAAAGTTGGAAAGACAATTAGAGGAGAAAAAGTTGCAACAAGCTGCTGAAGCAGCAAAGCTTGCACATGAAAAAGAATTAGAAGAAAAAAAATGTGCACATGAAGAGAAAATGGCGACTTTACGTATTGAAGAAGAAGAGGACAGAGTGGGACAAGAAAAGAGGGAGGAGATAATAAAGGCAACGAATTTACTTCATAAAGAAGTGAGATTACTGAAGTTACAGACCAATCCTGATGGTTCAGAACTGACAAGATAAGAATTGGAGCCTGCTAATTCCAAAGCATTACTAGAACTGGATAATATGGAACTTTATGATCTTAGTACTCGCCAGAAAAAGGATGAGGTAAACTCATTAAAAACATCGCTGGAAAAAGAAAAGAATGTCAGGAGTGAACTTGAAAAGCTTAATACAGCTTTAAAGATGGAATGTCATGCACAAGTTGCTCAGATTCAAGAACTGACATCTGAGGTTTCTCGTTTGAGATTAAAGATTGATATAACAAAAAAGGCTAGAGATCAAGAAGAATTAACTGAGAAGAGGAGAGTAGAAGAAATGGCTGTTGAGGAGAAAAGTAAAAATGTAAACCTCGAAGAAGAAAATAAGAGGCAAAATGGTGAAATTACTAAGTTACGAAATAGGGTTGATAACTTGTTAGATATGGTTTTGAAGCATAAACTGCTGGCACCCTCAGGCAACAACAGAAGGGATGTGGAACGTACAGGCAATACCAAGAGGGATGCTAACGAGTTATCTCGCCCGAGTAAAGAAAAAAACCTCATTTCGAGGCAAATACAATTTCCCTCGTGATCACTGTCATGCTAGGACATCTTCATGGAGACATGCTCACATTACATCTGATCGTAAAAATGCAGATGAGATCGTCAAAAGTGACGCAACATTTACTAAGAGTCTGATTGCTACATGTAAGGTTGATGGTAATGATAGTACAAACTTACCTGATCATACTAAACCCATTACATCTCTTAAAGAAGGTTTACCAGTACCTTATGAGCAGTCATATACGACATGCTCCAAACCAATGGGATCGATTTTCGATAAACATCATACTCAGCACATGCAGTATGATGCACCTTTTAAGTCAATCACGACGCACAGACGGCAAATTAATCACCATGTCTCTCATTCCACTGCGACGGCATACCTGCCCAGTGCACGATTTCGTGCTGATAACACGAATGTCGTGGGTTCGACCCCCACATATGATGGTATCAATACACGCTCACGCACCGTATTAGTGCGAAATCTTCCACTAAGCACTGCATGGCGCGGACTGACTGAATTTTTTTCAGTACACTGCGGACGTCCGATATGTGCGTCTTTTTTCTATTCCCAACTCTAACGATAAAGTAGCACTTGTTTATTTCTATTCACATGGAGATGGTCGCCAAGTTATTAACTTCGACAACGGAGACTATTTTCGACACCGTTGCCTAGATCTGCAATTAGTTCATGATTCTGCACCACGCAGTTTTTAATGTGTTTCTCGGATGCATTTTTCTCCTGTATCAGTTATCATACAAAGTCATTTCACGTATATCTTATGTTGATTATGTCTTAAATTTCATTCGTGCCACAGAACGTTTCCGAAATTCTAAAATTGTCCGTGCCTACAGCTAAGAAGCGAGTTCGTAGTCTTCTCGGTTTAATTCAGTACTACAGTTGATTTATACCAAAACTTAGTTTTTCGTCACTGCTGACCTCTCTGCCTTGCTAAAAAAAAAAAAAGGTTTACGTAACCACGTGCACTGGACACCAGAGTGCCAGGCTGCGTTAAATTATATTCAAAATTCTAATTTTTAATTTTTTTCTACGCCACCTATTTGAGGTAACCAGTTATAAATATGAATAATTATCCCCACACTGGCAACCAATTATAGAATCAATCTGAGTTCGAGTTAGCAGATTGTAGATCGCCCGTTTGCCAGTCACTTCGATTACGGAAACAACAGCAAATGGATTGATTTGCCGTTGCCCTAAAGACGCCAATAGGCGTGATGGGAAACAATGGCAAAGAAAACCTATCTGCTGTTGCCCTAAGACGCCACTAGGCATAATGGCCACTGACTGCTTTGACGGTCGGTGGCTAAGGACGGAAGAAGAAGGAGAAGAAGATCGTAAATCACAATCAATCTGAATTCGACATAGTATATTGTAGATTGTAAATCACAATCAATCTGAGTTTGACTTATTAGTTTGTAGATTGTAAATCACAATCAATATCAATTCGACTTAGTAGATTGTAAATTGTAAATAACAATCAATCAGAGTTCGACTTAGTAGACTGTATATTCTGTTCAGAAAAGAAAACATAATCTCTCTCCTTCTATTACTCGCTGACTACTATTACGTCTTCTTTAAAAAGGTTGAGTGTCACGTATATATGTAAATAGTGCAACAGTGATCCGACCACCTTTGCTTCCCCATCTAAGGTTTATAATTTTGCTACGCAAAAACCACGCAATTCGCTGACTGTAGCCTCACTTTTGAAACCACGCCTATTTTTTCTGTTTACATGCGCTAATGAGCGTTTACAAATTTTCGCACCCGACATTCTTAACAAGAGGGAAGCGAACCGGGGTGTTTACCTGAGTTCCCAATCGAGCTGAGATGTCAATCATCGATAGTGACAGATCAGACGTAGGTAGCAAATGCAAGGGCGATAATAATATTTACCGACCACATTTGATGTCCGTGGTCCCAGGGGACTTAAATTATTTGATCTACGGCAGGGGGACGAAATCAAAGAAGGCCTGTTCGCATGGCCAGGGCTTTGTGATGTCGTTTCGGCATCGCGAGCGAGCGAACAGGAAAATCCTTTATCTCGGGAGTCGAACTCGTTGATTTTCCCTGATACGGCCGAAGGCGTGAATTGTCGCACCCTTTGGTGAAATAACACCATTTCGGAATAAATACTCCGTCCTCTCAAAGTCAGTTATCTAGTCGCTCAGAAATCTTGGAAAATCTAGCTCGTTATTCTAAAGCCATTGTGAAATTGTGTTATAGCATTCCGTGGAGATTGTTTCATTTCTGACTGCGGTAATAGAAATTAGCATTTTAGTGATTTAATGTGTTAAGTTTATCATTATAATTCACTGGGATTTTTTAGGTGCTAAGACGAGCGTATTAAATAACGCATAGCTAATTTTTTCCAGTTGTAATGTAGATTTAATCACCCGCTGTCACCCAGAAAGAGATGTTTTAATTCACTAATAAATACACTAGGCGACTGACAATTGACGGAATACAATTCACTTCTAATTCATTATGTGTAATTATATAAGTGACCAGTGTAATATCATGTGGCGAAACAAATAGCTAGTAATGGCAAGCGATATTTGTAAAGTAGTCATAATTAAATTAACACTGATATTGTGCGCCGAGTGTTTTACCGGGTGGGAGGGGAAAGATGCATACCTAAAACCCAACCCGTACCAGTTGAGCGAAGCGTGATAAGATAGGCTAGGACACGTGTGCCTTTTTAATTTAATTAGATGACAGAGAGGATAAGAGATCATACCCTTACGCGTGATAGGATAGGATATTTATATTGTGGTTAAATGTTTTGTTTTCTTCCTAATTTAGTGCTGATCACAAACCAGCTGCCAGCGGTCTAATAGCACCAGTAACAATTCTTATTATTATCGGGTCCTTCGATGTTGACCTGTTCGGTCCTCTTGCTTCATCCAGAGAGAGACCAAAAATATAAACTTACTTACTTACTTACTTAGTCGTTCCCCTTCTACCGTGAGGTGTAGAGGTTTGGAAGAGAGAGCGCCAGACCATTCCATCAGCCGTCCTCCTCCCGGCCCGGCTCCACTCCAGCCCCCGGTCCCCCAAAGACTGTCCAATGTTGTCCTCCCAGCGGACTCTGGGTCGTCCTGGAGGTCTGGATCCCTGGCTCTTTGTTTCCCATGCTTGTCGTGGTAGCCGATCCCCTCCCATTCTGCAGACATGGCCAAACCATCTTAGTTGGGACTGTTCTATCTGGGTCTGCAGCGGATGGGATTTTAGGCCCCGACGGATCGTCTGGCCGCGGACCATGTCTCCCCCCGCCACCTCAACCACCCTCCTCAGACACCTCACCTCCGAGGTCCGGATCCGGCCCCCGTGGGCCGCAGCCACCGCCCACGACTCGCATCCACACGTCAAGACTGGGACACAGGTGGAGCGGCACACAGCCACCCTCGCTCTCCAACCAACCCCCCTCCCGCCGAGGAATTAACGACCCATGGCCCGAAAAAGTCTCCCAGCCGCTGCCCCCCGAGTGGCCAACTCCTCCCCGACGCCTCCCCCTCGGTCTACAACAGCTCCGAGACATTCAAAGTGGCCGACCTGCTCCAGGACCCGCTCTCCCAACCCAATCTGACGCCCTCTCTCCTCTCGTGATACCACCATGGACCCTGCCCTAGAGCTGCTTATGACCATCCCTCTCTTCTCCAGCTCTTCCTTCCAGACTTGCAGGTTGGATTGGAGATGTGCCTCTGATTTAGCAATCAGGGCAATATCATCAGCAAATGCCAGCTCCGAAATATAGACCTGTCTCATCTTCCAGTACCCCACTGAATACTTTCTTGTTCTCTCCTTACATGCCTTGATGACATCGTCCATAAGGAGTATGAAGAGGTAAGGTGATAGGATAAAATATAAACAATAAGAGTAAACGTAACTGGGCGTACAAAAAACCCAGATTTTTGCATTCAGTTTTATCAGCCCGCTGTGGATAAATATATATACGAGTATAACATTTTTCCCGACTACTGACAATCGTGTTTTCCAAGTGAATTTGTCCAGGACAATACGTTGTTTCATAATCGGCACTCAACCCAAGAGAGAAAAACCGATAGGATATACCCTCATCATCTTTATTAACAGTTTACCAACCAGATGTTTCCTTTAGCTACTGGAAGTACTGTCTACTGTGAACACTAGATCGCGGTTTATATTTTGCTACGTGAACTATCTGATGTGACATTATCATATCCAATAACCCACCACCAAAGTAGGCGTTCCCCATTAGGAAAATTAATTATTCGTGAAGAAACTGGGGCTCACTTCGGAGAAGCACAACACTGGATTACGATACATGTACATTGATGTTTACGTTCAAGAGGTTGTTAACCAAGTATTAGGTAAGGTGTGATTGATGTAGCCAAGAATGACAGAGTAAGAGGAAATACATTTTAGTTACGGAAACTGTACCATCCTTTATTTTCTTTGCGATTACTGTTATTTTACGGGATAACTAACTATGAACTTTGTTCTTTGCTTTACTGTCTATTCTATACCCTAGTGTTAATCTTTGACCTTTTGGGTTATTAACATCTTTGGGATCTTTTTCTCAACAAGAGGGGAGGGCACTTATTGGGTTATTTTCCTATGTCTGTAACCAATGTTTGTATTGATTTCTATATGTTTGATATTGTGGGAAGTTTAAGTGATAATAAACTAAACAAAAACTTAATTAATTGTGTTGGTCAGCCCCAATCTCCAATTACCATAGTTTTAACGTCTGTGAGTCCTGTTGTCACATAACTCTCTGTGTGTGTGTGTGTGTGTGTGTGTGTGTGTGTGTGTGAGAGAGAGAGAGAGAGAGAGAGTAGTTAACTTATAATTGTATTTATAGGGAGGTTTGATAGATTGTCTATTACCAAAAGATAGTCGTATAGATAGGCTGGACTAGAGAGTTCACTTCCGGAGACAGATCTTCACCTTAATCTATTCACTTGTGGAATCTATTCTTAACACTTCCTTTCTCAGATAACCCCACTTTTTCTGTTCTACTCAGACGGGACCAAATCTATCTCTAATACCTATCTAAATGTGCGACATTGAGTAAGAAAAAGTTTATTCGTCGCCAGAAAAATACAAGAGTTGGAAATCTAAAAGGTGAGAGAATCACTGACACCAGCCTGGGCCCTTCTGTAAACTCTTTCACTCACCTCTGTAAACACTTGTGTCTACTGGTCTATGTTCTTCAGATACATCTTCCTTCCTGTATCTCTAATATATCTGCGACAATAACAACGGATGGAAGATGCATCTCAGAAGTGAAGAGCAGAATAGCTCAGGCAAAAGCAGCATTCTATAAAATGAAGAGTATTTTATGAAACAATTCTTTTGTCATTGGAAGTAAAAACAGAGCTCTTCAGTGTTATACAGAACCAATCTTGACTTATGGGACTGAGTCATGGACAATTAGTAAGCGAGTAGGGAAGGCACTATAGGCAACAGAGATGTGGCTTTACAAAAGAATGTTAAAAATACCATGAACAGCCAAAAAAAAAAAAAGTAATGAGGATGTCATGAAAGAGGCCAATGCGCAAAGGAAACTAATTTCACATGTTAGAACAAAGAACAATTGGATCAACTTGAAGACAGACATCAGCTGCTTTGCAATTTTTTTAATAATTGTTCAGAGATACCCCAGAAACTGGAGCAGGTGCAATTTGTAGATTAACATGACAAGCTGGGCCCCGTAAGTTCCTGGGGCTACCAGTAAGGCTACCAGTAAGGCTACCAGTAAGGAGACCAGTAAGGCTACCAGTAAGGGACCAGTATGGCTACCAGTAAGGGACCAGTAAGGCTACCAGTAAGGCTACCAGTAAGGCTACCAGTAAGGGACCAGTAAGGCTACCAGTAAGGCTACCAGTAAGGCTACCAGTAAGGAGACCAGTAAGGCTACCAGTAAGGAGACCAGTAAGGCTACCAGTAAGGAGACCAGTAAGGCTACCAGTAAGGGACCAGTAAGGCTACCAGTAAGGCTACCAGTAAGGCTACCAGTAAAGCTACCAGTAAGGAGACCAGTAAGGAGACCAGTAAGGCTACCAGTAAGGCTACCAGACCAGTAAGGCTACCAGTAAGGAGACCAGTAAGGACACCAATAAGGAGACCAGTAAGGCTACCAGTAAGGGACCAGTAAGGCTACCAGTAAGGCTACCAGTAAGGCTACCAGTAAGGGGACCAGTAAGGAGACCAGTAAGGAGACCAGTAAGGCTACCAGTAAGGCTACCAGTAAGGAGACCAGTAAGGAGACCAGTAAGGCTACCAGTAAGGAGACCAGTAAGGCTACCAGTAAGGCTACCAGTAAGGGACCAGTAAGGCTACCAGTAAGGCTACCAGTAAGGTTACCAGTAAGGTTACCAGTAAGGAGACCAGTTGAAGTACTGGCTCCGTGCTCCCCCAGCATCCCGGTTTTGGTTCATCTTCTCCTGTACTGTGACATTTTTTCAGGCCGCTCCCACTGTGATGGCATATTCCTTCAATATTAGAACAATCTAGAAACTTCGTCACCACACATCACATATCTGTACCAGTGAATAGTATTATTTTTGGATGATTCATAGTACCGATATTTTGTACAACAGACACCGCATGTGAATCATTTATTTTCTTTCTATCTCCTGAGCTTGGCGCTACCACTAGAGATGGTCCATTTGCAAGATGTCTGCACCACAGGATTGAGCGGTCGTTTGTGTAGCAATTTGTTTGCATGATGAGGTTGCCTGCCCCTGCACAACATCATGTTTGTCACCTTTTATTACACGCACGAGAGAATAGACTTGTTCTTTCTTTGTCTACTGAACACCCCCCCCCCCCCCAACCCCCCTCTTTCCCCCCCCCCCCCTCTCCCAAACTACATGGAGAAATACATGTGAGTAGTAATGTTAACTTTCTTTTTAAACCTGACTTGTGGGTTACAGAAATGTCCTCTAGCGTACGCAGGGCCATCCAAATAATGCATGCTTTAGCGTTCGTAGTATGAGCCTGGCGCATGCCAGTTGTGGCTGTTTGGAAATGTAGGTGTGTGTTTGCGTGTGGCACGTTATGAAAAGGAGGAGTTAAGCGTCCTGAGTTAATGGGAAGTGATGAAAAGAGATGTGTTTTGTCACTAGCTGTTAAAAAAATAATAAGGGTAATTGACTATAAACAGCCGTATACCCCATTAGTGCTGTCATTTATTTATTTTGGGTATGTGTGTCAAAAAATATGCCCCTTAATGGTTTATAATTACTGTGACAGAATGGGCCGACCATTCTCGATCTCTGTTTAACTACGGCAGTATCAGTTACATTGTTGCATTGATTTTTATTGCGTGCTTTCAATTGTCTCTTCCAAACCTCTACACCTCATGGTAGAAGGGGAACGACTAAGTAAGTAAGTAAGCTTTCAATTGTCGTACTTTCTTTCTTTCTCTGCTATGTGTAGCAGATATTTGGTATTTTCATTCTTACACTCCCTTTACTATATTTCGCCTTGTCTGTTTACCTGCCCATCCCTGCTGAGATTAAGCGCAGGTAAACCCATATTAGCCTGCTCAGTCTTCGCATAGTTTTGTTTGATAAAGCCAGGGTACGCGATAGATAAGAGATTACTTGTCTGGGTGACACGTTTTGGACAGACACGGATGACCTAATCGCTTCCTGTCCTACTTGTTTTGACAAGAATAGTTACTGTATTTTGAAATAATTCTGAGCGAAATATGACTTCTAGAAGTTGTAGAAATTCGGCTGATCTGTTCTGTTACGTGTGCGGATATTTTACCGATCGTGTTCACCAGAAAAACTTTACGCCATTACTAAAGAAAGCATATGAACTTTATTTCGATTCGAAAGTTGATGATGCAAATAAATCTTGGAAGCCAAATGCAGTTTGTTTGACTTGTGCAAATACATTGGCAGGTTGGTTAAGAAAATCGCAGAAGCATAAGTCGATGCCTTTCGGAGTGCCAGTAATATGGCGTGAACCGACAAATCACGCTACTGATTGTTACTTCGGCTTGACAAATATCCATGGTTTCACTTTTAAAACTAGAAAGTCTGTGGTTTATCCAAATATTGAATCGGTTTCGAAACCAGTGCCTCATGATCCAATCACGTGTCCTATCCCAGTTCCACCAGAACAATATCCGTTGGACGTGAATGAACCATCAGAAAGTGATAGTTTACCTGCTTTAGAAACTAATTCTGACTCGGATTATATACCGATGAATGATGGTGTTCACTTAATTAACCATTCAGAACTTTCAGATCTAATACGTGATCTCGCTCTTACCAAAGGACAAGCGGAATTACTCGGTTCGCAACTCAAAGAATGGAATCTTTTAGCGCCCAATACTCCGATATCTAAATTTCGTCACAGACACAGAGAACTTGTTCAATACTTTGAGATGGATGATGACATTTGCTATTGCAAAGATGTAAATGGTCTAATGGTGCACCTCGGTCATGAACACATAGTCAACGAATGGCGACTTTTCATCGACTCTTCCAAGACTAGTCTAAAAGCCGTGTTATTGCATAACGGAAATTTATTTTCATCAATTCCAGTCGACTACTCTGTTCATATGAAAGAAGCTTATGACAATATGGCTATACTTTTGGCAAAAATAAAGTACAATGACTACCAATGGCGGATTTGTGGAGACCTAAAGGTCATTGCAATTCTCACGGGCATGCAGACTGGGTATACTAAATTTTGTTGCTTCCTATGTGAATGGGACAGCCGCAACAGACAGGAACATTATGCAAGAAAGGTGTGGCCTATCAGGGATCGTATGCAGCTCGGGCATAAAAATGTAATACACGAGCCATTAGTTAACAAAGACAGCATCATTTTACCACCGTTACATATAAAGTTGGGGCTCATGAAGAATTTCGTAAAAGCGTTAGATAAAATGAGGAAAGCTTTCACTTATCTTCGAGAAAAGTTTCCGCAAGTTAGCGATGCAAAGATAAAGGAAGGTATCTTTGTAGAACCTCAGATTAGGAAAGTTATTGCAGACAAACAATTCGAGAACTTGTTACATGGTAGTGAACTTCGCGCATGGATGGCATTCAAATCGATCGTCGATAACTTTCTGGGAAATCACAAATCTGTCGACTATGTGCATATTGTTAAGCAGTGCATAGATGCATTCAGAATTATGGGCTGTAACATGTCCCTCAAAATCCATTTGCTCGATTCGCATCTTGACTTTTTCCCTGACAACCTTGGCGAAGTCAGCGATGAACATGTAGAACGATTCCATCAAGATATCACCGTAATGGAGTCACGTTATCAAGGACGGTGGAGTGTGACCATGCTTGCCGATTATTGTTGGATGCTTCATCGCGATGTACCACATGCCATTCACCGACGAAAGTCGACTGCAAAGAAATTCAAGCCTACATAACTTTATACTTCTTGTACGAATGATGTTGTAATACTGTATGCTTTGTTAAAAAACTTCAATTGCGTATTTCTAGAGATCCCGACCTGATAGAGAAAAACGGTTTGCAGATTTAAAAACAGCGCATTAAAATTGACCAGAAACACATAGAAATGTTAGAGAAAGAAAAAAAAAATTTTTTTTTGTTAGCCAGTGTAATTTGTTACATCTGAAACACATTGTCGTATGAGTTTACAGATGTTTTGATGAGTTCGCCTGCCAGGCTATCGGATGTTTTCATACCATATATGGAAAAGTTGATCTCTACATCACGCACAAAATTTTCCCATGTCAGGAATATTTTGAAATCCCCCCCAAACCCCCAACCAGTATGTTTGAAATGATTGGAGCTTTTACTTAGCTCCATAATAAACAGATGCGGGCGTGGAACAGGAATATAACCTGACACGTTTCAGTGTTGAGCACACGGAGTCAGAGAGGGAATTAAAGTTAAAATTAACTACCCTAAGTACATGTGTAAAAAGGCATCTGCTAGTGTCTTAACTTCATTCATCTGAGCAAAGAGTCTGTGAGCCAGGATTGGCTAAGTTAGCATTTTACATTCTATATTTTCATTACTAACATGTGAACTAATATTTATATATTACCATGTGAATATTAATATGTAAAAATCGCTAGTGGATGTCCCAGTTATTTGAGGCTGGCAACCTCAGCGCACAGAATGATGATTTCATGAACCACCACTGCA
Organism: Oreohelix idahoensis; assembly: GCA_024509875.1. Taxonomy (NCBI): domain Eukaryota; kingdom Metazoa; phylum Mollusca; class Gastropoda; order Stylommatophora; family Oreohelicidae; genus Oreohelix; species Oreohelix idahoensis. The sequence goes on along the minus strand of JAMPIV010019867.1, from coordinate 145,499 downwards.
CGGGCTGGTGACTGCTTTGTTGCTAGTTTCTTGAGTAGAACTAAACGCATCAGTAATCTCAAGTTCTATATGGAGCAGGGAGGGAAGGATGAAAGAAATGATGTACATTTTAATTATAATACTTACATTTTCAAATCAGTGTAAATGTCGATGTTAAGATATTCACTTTAAAATTAATGGACTTTTCAAACTTTTCAAATCATTGTAAACATAAATGAAAACATATTCAATTTATATTGTGAACACTTTTCAATCAGTGGAAATGTAAATGTAAACATATTCTGTCACTACTATTAACCTTTTCATTTAAATGTAAAGTAACTTTAAAAGTGATTCAATTTAAATGTAAAGAAAGTTTTCTCTCGAGGGATTAAAGTTAATTCTCATCGAGGGTAAATTCTGAGGTAATGGGTTGGTGGAATAGGAATAGGGGACACACCAGTATGTGTCGGGAAACGCAATACTCAGGAGAGCGTTTCGTTTCTATTCTTTTATCATAGTTGGTGGTGGCACCAGTTGAAGGGTACTATCTCTGGAACAAGAAGGAAACAGTGGCCTACGCTTTAAGACGAGTGACCAACTTTGTAGACTCTTTCTGACACTCTTGGGAACGAGCTGCACCCTACATCATTGACCAGCGACGAGCGTTATCAGTGATCAGTCCATCAAGAACCAACCAAGCGGGAGCAGAAACAACCACTGGCAGCTAAGTGCAATATATAAGCTGCCAATGTGAACTTTTTTCATAGAACCTACTTTCAATCAATGATGAAAATTTTCTTTTAAACTATTCAATTATTTTCAAACTGTTAAAACTTAAGTGATTATTAAATTTTGTTAGTTGTAAATTTACAAATTTAACTTCGATTTAATCATTTTAAATGTGCTGCATGTTTGTCTCAGTCAATTTACTATAAACACTCTAAACAGAGCTATACCAGAATAATAAGAATTCCACTGAGTAAATCAGAAGTTGGGGCTTGAACGAACTAAGATTAATCATTGCTTAATTCTTCACAAAAGTTGTCGGAGGATTCTAGAATTAACATGCTCAGCCAATGCAGCATTGTTTTCGCTTATCTGAATATCTTGTGAATACACCATTGAGATAGAAGCGTCATTACCCTTCTATTTACAAATCTGCCAAGAGTAATCTTGTGCGAATGTAGACACATTTGAAGCCCATATTAGATACTCTTGAGTTTTGGCCACTGTTGGACCACTACTGCAAAGGAGGGGAGGCAATACCGTCACATACTGTTACAATTTATACATTTCAAATATTTAAAAAATAGATTTTGCAGTTGCATTCCTCGTGAATTTATTATTTCTGATTTTCTTTTTTTTTTTTAAATGTAGTTTATCCCGATCAAGGTTGAAACAGAATCGTCGTATTTCTAGTCTGTGTTACAATATAACTCCAGATCGTGTAAAAGTAACAAGAGACAATGACAAAGATGGAAGACAGAGGGAGACAATTTGTAGAGTAAAAAGTTAATAATAAATCAGGTACATTTCGAAGAAAAACTTAGCCATATTTGCTTGTTAAAACTTCTATGCAAGAAGAATCTCTCAGTCAAGTTAGACATAGGCTTCCCTCAGCTAGAGATACTTTTCAAGGCCTGTCAAAACTGAGCCCTGTCATAATTTTGAACAAGGCTCAAGGCCCCCATATTCAGAGTTACCTTTTATACACATCGCAGAAAACAACATCATCACATTAGAAGAGCAATACAGAAAACAACATCATCACATTAGAAGAGCAATACAGAAAACAACATCATCACATTAGAAGAGAAATACAGAAAACAACATCATCACATTAGAAGAGCAATACAGAAAACAACATCATCACATTAGAAGAGCAATACAGAAAAATAACTTTTTGTTGATTGGAGAAAAGAACCACAATTTAAGGAAGGTGAACTCCCCACAGAAAGTGAACTATTTTGGATTGGTGTACTCCAACAAAAGGCATTTAAATACTCGCCACATGTGCCCTTTCGTGTCTAATAACCCTGTAGTTGAGAGAGGATATTCTCTCATGTACCATCAGGTAAGATAAAATCAAGAAACAGAATGCAGCTGCATCTGCTTGACGCTATTGTAAGAATCCGAGCCGAACTGTTGTTTTCAAAAAAATGTTGTAAGGAATTCACCGCATCGTCAAAAATGTTAAAACACCATATCTGACAAATTATGTGGCGAAAGTTCCAGCGGGGATGTCATTGATGACCTCGATCTGCAGCTTGTTTTTATTTTGTGTGTGATATAAGTATGAATAATCTATGTAAATAGTTTGGCTTTGTTTAACAAAGTGTTTGGCTTTTTTTATGTGTGAAGGTGTTTGACTTTTTTCACAATTTTCATCTGGCAACCATGGTCTTTATTGTCATTTTTCTGGATAGTTATTTCTGATTATTGCAATTTTCCGCTGAGTTTATGTTTGATGGTGAGCTTGTGAGCGGAACTAATATGAGCGAACATGAAAGCTCAGATCATTATATGGTTTTATCAGCGCACTAAAACGCTTGGGCCAGGAAGAACATGATTACTCTCACCTCTGACCACAGACAAACCTCATGCATGCTCACACAGGAACTATTTACCACCGGCGTTGAAATTAGTTTATGGCCATGAACTCGTACTAAAAGCATAAAAGAATACAACACACGTTGTGGTGCTGGTGGTAATGATGCTGAAGGAACATTCACGGTGATTGGTCTATACTCGGGTTCAATTTGTCTGGAATGCGGTGACTTTATCGTTGACTAGTCTTGCCCATTGTTTGTTAAATGCCGGATGTGTGAGGGAAATCTTCGTAGGTTGAGGGAGTATGGGTGAGAGAATTTGTTATGAGTGTGCGTGGGAGTGAAAGCGTTGATAGTTAGTTGACTTGGAATACTACTAAAACAACTAATAATTCCATGTCTGACGAAAAACAGAAGAGAAGGTGGACAACAAAAAAGAGAAAGAAAAAAGATGAACGGAAAGAGCGAAGAACGAGTGGAGATAAAATAATGAAAATATAAAGAGATTAAAGAGAAACTTAAAATGGTAAAGGAAGTCTCATGGAAGGCAGATACTGCCTTAGGCGAGTGAAATGTTAGAGACTCGAAAGCAGAGCCAGGTACCCATTTACAGCTGGGTAGACTAGAGCTTGACGACATCGTGTTTCGAACCCAGTACCTCTGACGCGAGAAGCCGGCGCTGTAACCACTCAGCCATGAAGAGAAAGACTAGACAGTAAAGAGAAAGAGGAATGAATATTAGAGGTGGACAAGTCGAGCGGAAAGAAGCTGAAGAAATATTGAAAAATAGAACAAATACACAAGGAAAAAAAATTGTTTTATAACGACAAAGAAAAATAGAAGATGCCAACTTGGAATAAAACAGGAAAAGAGGAAGAAATTGAGGGAGAAATACAAAACCATAAATACATCATGCACAATCAGGAAATATATCATACTCTACAAGAATTCGTCACTATATAACCAACAGACCAATGGACATGCTAGTGGTTGACAGAAACGAGATGTGTATTACCGTAGCAATAACTTAATTTGAAAAACAAATTGTGAGAAAGAATTAGGGGGGAGAGAAGAAAAAATAAGATGCAGAATCAAAGATGGGTGAAGCAGCGCGAGTAAAAAATTAGAAAGATAACAAGTAGAAGGGAAAAAAGAAGAGAGCAGAAAGAGTAAGAAAAAGAAGAAAATCACACACAAAAAGGGGAGATAGAGTATTATTAAATAACTGACTTACATGCTCGTATATAGAATTATCATAATTCCACCAGAAATCTCATGAAGTCACACAACTTTATGTACTCACCTAATTCCTTCGTATTGACAAACGGCAAGCTTGATCAACGAGCTACAACTTATCAGGCGTCACCTAGATGTAATGAGAGATGATAAGGCTTGTCCTCAGTACCCTCATTGCTAGCTACACAAGCAACGTTCATTTACGTGCCCTCGTTTCACAGAAAAATCTGGAAGGGACGATACAGGCAACATGACTCTAACAGCGATACTATAAGCTCCAATTTCTCACAGGAAAGGCCAGGGTTCAGTGACGTCTCCCAAAAAAAAGCTGTTGACACAAGACTACATCAACATGAATTATTGTTTCCGGGCAGGTCCATGCTCTGGCTATCTGCAGTTTAGCCTAACCTAGATTAGATGTGCCAGCCATGTTTAGCGTGATTCAAATATGCCAACCCACACTATTGTTTGTTCAAGGAGAGCTAGCGTTAGAAAGATCCAACGTTAAAACTTGGTTCATATTCCAGTACAGTATTGTCCGCCAGATTCTGCAACGAAAAGACATGATAATATAAACATTTATTCTCATTCTCTACTGTGCAGTAATAAATCAACTTCTTCTTCTACTTCTTCCTTTTGCGCCCTTTATGGAGCATGGAGCCACCACTACAGCTGGTCCCCTTCCAGGAAGCCTGCACCAAGCATTGACATGTTCTTGTAGAGTAGTGGTTTCTGTGACAATTTGTTTGACATGATAAATTTGCCAACTCCATGCACAACCTCATCTTTGTCGCCTAGTGCGGCTTGTCTGAGGGTGCAGTGGCCCTATTTTATTTGTCTGCTCAGAGAACACTAGGAACTACACACAGCAATGAATCAACTAAACACAGTTTAACACTGGAGTGGGCATCACTGTCGTTAACCGTCATAAATGGTATTTTGGCCATGAAACTGTCATATAATGGCCCCAATATTCAGCCAACGGTTCCACGGCTTGTCAGACAAAATTAATTAAATGACATACATACATCTTATAACAACATCACACGGTCTTTTATATTTGAAAATGCGTTCTAATATAACCGATGGACCGTGTGTCTATGTTGAACAGGTGCACCTCGACAAAACCAGGCAGAACTCATAAAAAAGCACACAGACTTTTGTCTAGATCAGTAGGGTTGTCCACCACTTTACTTAAATGGACAGTCCCAGGAACAACAAAACGGGATAGATCATATTCAGAAATGAGCAGGAAAGACTTTTGTGCAGAGACTATAAAAACTACTGTATGAGAGACAGATGTTCAAGACAATAAAATAGCTTAAAAAAAAAGAATAAGTGTCCCAAAGAACACCTAGGTTACAATGAAAAAAATAGGAAAGGAAGGACTCAGTACCTCAAGGTCGTGGACTGGAACACACTGACAAGATGACAATGGAGATGACAAAAACAACCAAGCGACGATCAGTAAAAGAAAAACAGGAAATTCGAGTGCAAAGATGTAAAAATAAAAAAAAAACTTCCCCAAAATAGAAATAGGCTGAGAACAATAATTCTAGCCCTTAGATCTCCAGAAAACGACAAGGATATAAGATGATCAATAATCCTGGTCCGACCCAAGTCATGCTCCCCAGCAATGTATAGATCAGTGATCAGTCTCACACTTCCATTCATCTCGTCAATAAATTCATCTCCCACGTGACATATTTTCCACACATCAGGCTGAACAACAGGCTTCTTTTCTGTGGTCACTGCTTATCGTCAAACCACTCTTTTCTATATTTCTTCGTTTTGTCATATCCTAATACATAGATCTCAGTGCTTCAGTATTGGTTTCTATTTTTAAAGGAGGTATGTGATAGCAAAGCGTCTGGACCATATAACATAACAGAAGAAGAAATGGAAGCTTTGAGAGAATTTGGAGTAGAAGTGATAACAAAACTCTTATATGACATCTACAACAGTGGTCAAATACCTGATGATCAGCTAAAATCCATATAGCAGAGAAATTGCCAAAGAAACCTGTAGCCATGGAATGTGAAGAACATCGCACCAAAATATTATTACGAATTATCATGAGAAGAGTGAGAAATTAAATTAAACCAGAAATCGGTAATGAACAGTGTGGATATGTAGTAGGTAAAGGCTCAAACAATGCCATATATATATATAATAAGAACATTAATAGAAAGAGCCATAGACATAAAAACAGATCTGCATTTGTGCTTTATAGATTACTCTTAGGTATTTGACAATGTGAAACATGAGGAAATTATCCAGATGTTAGAAAGCATCAACATTGACGGTAAAGACTTGAGGATAATAAAGAACATGTGTTGTCAACAAACAGCAGCTGTAAGAATTAGCAGACAAATAGGAACGTTTCAGCAAATGAAATAGGTTGTCACGCAGGGATGTGTGCTGTCATCGGATCTGTTCAATCTGTACAGTGAAAATATAATGAGATACCTAGAGGACATGCCAGGATTGTCATTTTGCGGACATAATATAAACAACTTGAAATACGCTGATGACACAGTCTTAAAAGCAAAAAGTTAAAAGGATCTGCAAGAAATGGTTGATAAAATAGTGACAAAAACTGAAAATAAGGGCCTCAGCCTTAATAGCAAAAAAAGACAGAAGTAATGGTCGTCTAAAAGAAAATGGCCTACCCATAATGCACTATCAAGTGGGAAGAAGAGCATCCAGGCCACACAAAAAATGATCCGTATTACCAGCTCAGCAGAAGTGAACAAGTGGTAATCTTCAGACTTCGCACAGGTCATAATAGATTGAGATACCATCTATTCAACAAATTAAAGACAGGAACTACTGATGAGTGTGACTGTGGCACCGATAAAATGACTGCCGAACATCTGCTTCAAAGGTGCCCAACATATGAGGAACAGAGAAAACGCATATGGCTATCACCAGTACCGTTCCTGGAGAAAATCTACGGAGATATCAACAGCCTCAGGCTGACCATTGCTTTCTTTGAACTTATTCAAGTTGACATCTGAGGGTGAACGAAGAAGAAGAAGAAGTATTCTCTTATGTGGAAACATGCTTCCTCCTATAGCCAGTTGATTTGAAGCACAGAAGTTTGAGAATAGTTACCCATTTTCATTCATTATTCCTAGCCCATGTTTTCCAATGACTTCTTCAAAGCCGGTGTTGACTGTACCTATCTTTGCATTCATGTCACCCATCAAAATTGTGATGTCTCTTCTTTTTACTTTTTCCATAATTTCCTGTAGTCTAGTATAAAATACTTCTTTCACAAACTCTTCTTTGTCATTAGTTGGTGCATAACATTGGATGACATTTACATTTATTTTCTTTTTAGCTGTTTTAAAAGTAGCTGTTATTATTCTGGATCCAACAGCTTCCCATTCAATGAGTGCTTTCTGTGCTTCTTCAGATAACATAAGAGCTACCCCTTCACTGTGGTGTGAACTTTCGTCTTCATGTCCTGAGGACAGCACCAATTCACCTGTGATGAGTTTCTTCTTGTCTACCCCCTTCCACTTTGTTTCACACATTCCCAGAACCTCGATTTTATATTCCCTCATTTCTGCTGCTACTTGTGCCACTTTCAGAAAAAGTTTAAAGCACGCGTGAAGGAGGAAGACAGCGCTATAACTGGGAAGATAGCATCAAGAGATGGACAGGAACGAATGTTCTGACCTTCACAAACCGAACAACACGTGGAATGATATCACCATCTCATACAACCTCATACAGTTAATCAATCAACCCACGAGAGTAACAGACTCATCATCTACACTAATTGATCATATCTATACGACCTGCCCAGAAAACATTATAGAATGCACAGTCCCACAGACATCATTAAGTGACCACTATCCTATTTGCTGTACCTGGACGAGAAAGGGGTTTAAAGCACCTAAAATGGAACACATCACAGTCCATTACAGAAATTTCAAAAACTTTAACATTCAATTATTCCTACAAGACCTACAAATATCCCCTCTCTCATACGTGTACCAACTTCCGCATCCAGAAGAAGCCATAACATACTGGACACAAACTTTCAACAACGTATTCGACAAACATGTTCCTATAAAGCAGGTTCGGGTCAAAAACATCAGAAAGACCCCATGGATAACCAACGAAATACTATCAACAATGAGAGAGCGGGACGAAGCACATAAGCTCAAAGATTTCAGCAGGTATCGGATGCTTAGAAACAAAGTACAATACCTCATTCGTCAGGAAAAGAAACTACATTTCAGAAAGATGATTCAAGACAAAGCAAACAGCAAAGAAGTCTGGGCAGCCATTAGAACACTAACACACAAATCAAAGTCACTAAACTCTTTACCAAAAAGCTGCTCCCTCACGGCAACTCATTTTAGCAACCACTTCAAAACAGAAATTAGCCTTCTCAAGTCGACACTAAAGCCAATGGACTGCGATATTAGTAAATTGACAGCCTTCTGCAACACTGAACACACCACAACAGATCTAAGACATATTCCTTTTCTAACAGTACATGAAGTTCTCAAATATATCTTGGCATTAAAAAACAACAATTCATCTGGGCTTGATGGTATCAGCAATAAGATTCTACGTTACGCTGCGCCCATCATTTGCGACTCCTTAACCTATGTATATGGGAGCCGCGCTGGTGTAATGGCTACAACGTTGTACTGGCGACCAGGTGTTCATGGTTCAAACCCGGCCGTCGGCGTTTGAAGAAATGTTAACGGCCGAAATTTGACTGAATAACCTGAACGGCTCCTGCACATAAATCCCGTGTGGATGGGAAGGAGCGAAGCTCCTGACCGGGTTGGAAGGAAAGTCCACTGACCCCCTGTTGCGTGCATATTTTTGACGCACATATTACAAAAAAATCGATATGTTTATTTAATATGGGAAAAATATAGTCATGCATCCATCTGTGTATGAAAATGCTGTTTATTGTAAAAGCGAGATAATCCATGTTTGATTCACACTTTTGATTATAGGAGTAATCGGTCTGGATATCGATCCAGCGCAAGAATAGTACGCTTGCGTTTGTACTTAATTTTAGGGCCAGAAAATATATTAATTTGCTTATTGTGTTTATGGCCTGAATTCATATGTATTACATATTATTAGTACAAGTAGAATCAGTCCTATATTGTATATTTTGGATGGGTATGAGGGACTAGATTCTTGTTAGCGGAAGTATGAGTTGTCTTAACAAGTCGTGATGAGTTCCGATGTACTGCTAAGAATGGCGGGGTACGTTTTTCAAGAGCTGGTCCCTTCGTCAAGAAAAAATGTCTTACGAAGTGGTTTTTTTCTTCTGGAGGAGATAGTGTCTCTACGATAGTTTGTGTTAGAGACTCTCCTTATGTCAGTATATAGATGATTCGGACTCCAGGTAAACCCAGCTCGTATTTTTGATGATCTCTCGTCGGTTAGGCCTAGCTTGACTTTTGGGTGCTTCGATATGCTAGTGTCGTGTTTTGTATCGACGAAGATGACAGATTTTCCTGCAGCGGTTATGGCTACGTGAACTAACCTGATCACCGTAGTGCTGCATGGAACCATTCATGAAATCCTTTATATATCCATTGTAAATTAACTTTGGCTGATATTCTTCCTATGAATGAGTGAACGACAACTCAGGAAGGTAGCCATGTTGGATTTCGGTCATCGTCTGTTTTGATCACTGCCAAGAGAACAGATTATTTATCTTATTATCGGACAGTGACAGAGAGATCTCAATCCTGCTAGAAACCCCCTTTTCGTGGTTTCATAAGATGATGTATCATGACATTGAACTTTGATGTACTACCCATTATTTCTGCATGTGTCATGACTTCAGATCTGCTATGTATACCTACAAATTGTTATGTCAACAAAGCCTGATGTACTCGTATGTCCCAGTGTGTACGTCTGAATAAATTGAGTAAACTAAGATTCCAGCAGTCTGCATTGGTGCCTTGTAGACACATGTGTATGAGTGATTATATTGGTCAGCACACGAACAGTACACCATTCGCGGTAATCACACTCTACACTACTACTTCATACATACACCATCCTGCGTCGGCTGAAGTGACCAAGTTTAGGGCCTGCTTCCCCTGGAGCCTTTGCCTTCCCTAACTCAGGACTAGGGTGAGTTACCCATTTACAGCTGGGTAGACTGGAGCATGCCTGATCTCAACAACACACCACTCTTCCTTACAGAGCAGACAGACTGATACTTTACAGTGGTGTACTACAGGTGTAGTAAGAAATAACGTCTTTACACCCCCCAGCCTCGCAATGACATGTCATTGGGCCGAAAGAGCTGGAAAGCTCGAGTGCCGCTGGTTATAGAAAAAAAAACAAAAAACCTATGTATATAACCAATGTATTGCACACAACTACTTCCCTACAGCATTTAAATCTGCCAAAGTGTACCCCCTCTATAAATCTGGCTCACGTAGCGATCCCAACAGCTACAGACCAATATCCCTTCTATTATCTCTTTCAAAACCACTAGAGAAACACATTTACAACACCACATTTCAACACTTAACAACAAACAAACTGCTCATTGATAGCCAGTCAGGTTTCAGACCCAAACATTACTGTCACACAGCTCTCACCAAAATGGCAGACAACTGGCTGCCGAACATAAATGATGGAAAATTATGTGGTGCTGTTTTTGTCGACTTCAAGAAAGCATTTGACATGATTGACCACACTATCTTGGTTCAAAAGTTGGAAACCTTCAGAATAGGCCCTAATCCACTAAACATCATCAAATCATTCCTGACAGATCGACAACAGTTAGTGCTTCACAACAACTCGGCATCAGATTTCTCGAAGGTAGTTACAGGAGTACCGCAGGGCTCTATTCTTGGGCCCCTACTCTTCGCAACGTTCACCAACGACCTGCCACTACATCTAAAATATTCAACTTGTGACCTCTTTGCAGATGATTGTACTATCTACACTAGTGACAATGACTGCGTGGCACTTGAAATGACTCTTCAAAGCGATGTAGACAATCTAACAAAATGGAGTAATATGAATCGTATGCCAGTAAACACAACAAAAACGAAATCTATGTTGATTACCACCAGACAGAAACTCCTAAGCTGCACCAAAAGATCGCTACAGCAACACGCGGAATCAATACTAATTGAACATGTAACAGAACACAAAGTTCTGGGAATCACGATTGACCAGCACTTAACGTGGAACTCCCATGTAAGGAATTTAACCAAACACTTAGCACAAAAGACGTACCAGCTAGCCAAAATAAAACACTTCTTAGACGCAGAAACTAGACTATTGTTCTACACCTCACATATACAGACACATCTAGATTGCTGCTCTACACTATGGGATTGTTGCCCTGCTTCCACCTCGAAGAGACTGCACTCCCTGCAAAAGAGAGCAGTACGTCTGATCACCGATAATCGCACGACACCACACACAAGGACAGGAAAAGAACCCAAAATACTGTCGCTAAAAAAACGTCTTCTCTACAACAAAGCCAAGCTGACTCACACAATTCTATCTAATAATGCCCCGTCGTACCTAAGATCATTGTTTCAAACCAGTAGAAGGGAGGGACAACGATTACATCAGTTACGTCTGCCCAAACCTAGGATCGACCTGTTCAAAAAGAGTCTAGCCTACTCTGGTGCCTACTTATGGAACAGCCTTCCACACCACCTAAAAAGCCTACCTACACAATATTCTTTTAACAAAGCGCTTTTCAAACACTTCCTCAACACTGATTATCTACCCCCATAGAAACAGCATTTGCCTGTCAACATCTCATCTATAGGTCAACATTTCTTTTCCTCTTCCGCTCGTTTTTTGTGTGTGAATAATTTGTTTTATATCCACGTAATATCATTATTATATTCACTTTAAAATATTATTATATAATGTAATGTATGTGTGAATGTACCCACATAATACTGTACTTTAGAAATGTGAGTCGTGAGAATGTACCCGCATACCACTGTACTTTAGAAATGTGAACTGTTTTTTTTTTTTTTTTTTTTAATTTGTTTTTTTTTACTGCTAAAAGACTTTTCCTGCCACAGAAGTGCGTAAAAAAGTGTTATTATTATTATTTCATTTTCCACCAAGAATGTATGGACATAAGCGAGAATGTGTTTATGTAATTTTTGTATTGATGATTGATGACACATTCAAAAATACAGATTAATTGTAGACGGATTAACCGCATGAGTGAGTGTCGGTATACAGAATTTATTTATTGTTATTTACTGTTTTATTTATTTTATTTTATTACTTTTTTTCCCCCAATTACTAGTTTGTTTGTTTAAAAAAAAAAACAAAAAAAAAACTACTCATTTTTTTATATTTTTTATTATGATTTCATACTGTAAATGAATGCTGTTATGGTAACTTTATAATGTTGCATGCCTTTAAATTAATGCTTAAAGCATCATGTGGGAATGAAAGGATATAGTATGCAAGATTAATGAGAGTGGAAGGGCAGAATGTTAGACGGGCTGCGCGCCCAATTCTTTACCCTTCGAAAATAAAGTTCGTTCGTTCGTTCGTTCGTTTAATGTCCGAACATTCCAGGTGCCAAATCTGGAAGTTCTCCTAGAAGAAAGAAGGTTAGTCAGCAACACAGACCCCTTTCGGCTTTCTCTGTGTTGCATCATACGCCTCCCTGCGAGAGGACCTTCCCCTGTCTTGGATGGCTCTTTTATTTTCCGTAATTGACTTGTCCATGTTTGTTGAAGTTTTTTGTGGTTTAAATTTTTTACAGGATGGGGTAGCCAGCCCCATGCCCAACCCTCCTTAGTCGCTTTCTGCGGCATGCAGGGCAGGGAACAGTGTTACTATTCTTTGCTCCCCTTTCGGGCCCCGGTAACACACGGGTGTTCCATTATATATACTCTCCCGAAAATAGTTACAATCAACAAAGAAAAGCTTTCAAATGACGGTGTTCATGAACAGTTTGATTACAGTGTATAATGGAAAGAAACCAAAAACACTCTAAGAATGTACTTCTATCTGTTCATCCGGGAACGGAAACAGCACACTATAATTAAAAACCCGTCTTCTTCTTCTTCTTCTTGCGATCGCATCTTTGATGATTACACCGTCAGACGAGTTCTCATGATGAATTCGACTGTTGTTTGAAGTTCCTCTTTAACTCCATATAGCTTTGAGTTTAGTGTTGAGTCATTGGGCCAGTATATCTTTCTTAACTGGTCATACAGAGGACAGTCCTGTAGAACATGCTCAGCAGTTTGTTCGTTTAATCCACATGTGCACAGTGGTGAAGCAGACAATCGTAGCTTGTGCATGTGTTTATTCAGTTTGTTATGCCCTGTCCTGAGTCGAAAAAATAGTTGTCTGTCCCTGCCGGTCGAGAGTGTGATAGTCGTCTTTGGGTTGGTTCTGTTCTCTTCTGATAGTCTGGATAGCTCTCTTTTTCTCAAAGTATGTGACTTCATTATCTTCTTGTTCACATTCTCCTCCCTTTTTTGCAAGTTTATCTGCCTTTTCATTTCCGGGTACACCACAATGAGATGGTACCCACTGAAGTATGGTTCTCTTTTTGGCAGCTACCTTGTTTAGTTCATTTCTCAGATGCGGTTTGGCGGGTTATTGCTAGTAATGATAATAAAAAAACAGACGTTGACAAAAGTCCAGTAAAAAGCAGAACGAAATATTAATACTTGTTTTCTTTGTTTTCTCGGATCCTGCAGGCAAGAATTAAATCAGATACATAAAACGCCATTCGCCTAACTGTTTGTGGGAAGAACTGTATGGATATGATAGAAACCTACGGCAGATAGTCAAATTTATGAGAGAAATAGATATGGTTATATGAGAGCGACCAGGTGTAGTGGTGTTTGATGGTATTGTATGTTGTTGATATTACTAAATGTAATTGTATGAGGCCAGCTGTGAAGGCTCCTGAGATAAAATGTAGTTGAGAATTGTCAGAAGGCCTTTCTTGCTACCACTACGACCTCACACTTAATTTTTTTTTTTAATGAATGTGGCTACGTAAAGTGTCTAGGGTTATGATATGTAGTGTGGTGTAATAGGTTATAGATATACCCACAGATATTTAACAAGACTAATAATATTAATAAATGTTAAAATACACTGAACTAACTCACGTGTGTAAAATTTTTGATAAAATTATATTACATTTATTTTGTTCTGGATCAATTTTTTAGATTGCCCAGAACTTAAAAGGATTTAGAGATTATGAAAGAAATGCATGGAATATTATATCATAAATGCAATAGTGTACATATATATGTACTATACTAGTTAGTTTTATTAAAATGTTCTAGTAGTCATCTACTTGGGAGGATAGTTAATGTTTGTGCTGTTGGGGTGGCCTCATCACACCTGTCTATATTGACTACACAGTGTCCAGAAAATGGTGGGAATTTTATGGGGGGTATTAGTAACTAAAGGGCTTTGGTGAAAGTCCAGCAGACCAGAGGCTCACTCATCTTGTCGTTGTAGCTCTGGTGCTGAAAACTGATGGTCCCACCTCTCCGTGCTGGCGGGAAATAATGGTGGTCTCTGTCACAAGTACTGCACAGATACACTCGAGTAAAGTCACCCACTGAATAGACACTGCTTGGTTGACAACAGAAACTCACAGCTCTGCAATCAAAGTATGCGCCATGTGTCAAAATCTATTCTCTACCCACGTCTGGACACAACACTGACACAACAACCACATCATACAGACAGGTCAGATCTCTCTGACCAAACAGCACATTTACCATGGTGGTTTTACATCAGATAGATCCTCCCAGACTATAGGTTCTGAAAAATATTTATTAGTTGTCTGCCCTAAAAGAGGATAGGTAATATGTTTCATTATTCTCAACACTTGATCTGTCTTGCCTAACCCCTGCTGGAGTTTATGTACATTGTTGGTCCCTAGACCCTGACTAGGGCGGGGGGTCTAGAGCAAATCCCTACTTGTTTGTAAGGCTAGATTTCGATATGGCAGTATCAAATCACTCGAACATGAAACAATATTCAAAATATATAAGGAAATAATTTCAATCTTACCAGATTATGAATAAATAACACAGAATTGCTAGCAAAACTCAGCTGAGCTGCTGGCTATAGTATGGCGTCCCTAAACTTCTTACACTTTCTTTCATATGGAAATCACCACACTTTAAAATCTGTGTCTATCACTGAACAACTATTGAGAAATGACCCCAAATCCGCGTCTAAGCGCCGACAATATGCTTGTCTGTGGCCAATCACTGCCTAGGTTTATTTTTTTCAAATTTCCTACACTAAAGTCATTTCAGTCATGCTTCAGTCAAGTATGGATGTTTATCTGTTAGTCTGTCCGTCTCTACTTGTGTTTCTACAAAATGTACTTGATTTTTGAACCAACCTTTCTCTCCCCTCCAAAATTTTGTCGTTAAAAGTTATTTTTAGACACAGCCACCACAAATATCCCTTCTCTTCCATACTACGTAGATTTGAACACCTGCGACTCGAGGTCGTGTTTTTTTTGTGCAATTAGCGACACTTTTAGATTCAATACAGTCTGTCGATGATGTGAACAACACTGTCTTTTGTCATTATCTTCAATATTATCTATCCGTCTGTAAAATTAAGACCATATTAGTTCACTGCTCAGAATGGGCCATCCGGCCAGCTAATTTTTATATTCCTAACATTAATATTAAGAAAAAAGTACTTTTTAAATTTTGTAATATTTCGAACATCTGCGTTTTAGCCGCTGAATTCAAATCAAGGGCTTGGTATCGCGCAAAAGCGTCCAATAAATGACTGTGGCGTAACATATCTATGGTCCCTTCTGTCGAGTTGCTTACTTTTTATGTCAACTTGGGAAACGTGACTTTTCTCCGTTTCCCCCCCAATTGCGTCTCCTTAGCCTTTCCAGTCTCACGCAATCTTTCCAGTCATATTTTTTTTCTTTTTGATCCGCCGTTCCCCTCCTGTCTAGCAAGTCAATTATTATGGAGGATGATGACCCGCGGTCTAGGCGATCATGTACTATTCGCAGCCTACGCATTGTTTTTATCCTTAAATGTTATCTTTGGAGATATTTTACCGTTGTATCTCTGTCCATTTCACTACACCAGGGAGCCTGAAATAGACCGCCAAATTTATAAGAAAAATAGATATGGTTATTTGAAAGCTATGAGAGAAGCATGCAAGGACTTTGGCCTCACAATAAGTCTAAAGAAAACGAATGTGCTGAGTCAGGATGTGGGTGCTGCACCAGTTATCACTATCGATAACTATGAATTGGCAGTGGTGCAAAACTTCACATACCTAGGGTCTACCATCAATGACAAACTCTCACTGGATACAGAAATCGACAGTCGCATTGGCAAAGCTGCAGCTACCTTTGCCCGCCTCACATCGCGTGTTTGGGGAAACTCTAAACTCACAATGAAGACCAAAGCTGCGGTATATAATGCCTGCGTCACCAGCACACACTCCTATATGGCAGCGAGACCGGGACGACCTATGCTAAGCAAGAAAGAAGGCTCAATACCTTCCATTTGCGGTGTCTACGCCGCATCCTCGGCATCTCGTGGAAAGATAAAGTGACAAATGTCGAGGTGTTGTCACGTGCTGGCCTTCAAAGTATGTATACGCTTCTTAGACAGCGCAGACTTCGCTGGCTTGGCCATGTTCGCCGCATGGAAGATGGTCGCATCCCAAAAGATATCTTCTACGGACAATTAGCAGATGGCAAGAGAACAGTTGGGCGACCACAGCTGAGGTTCAAAGATGTGTGCAAGAGAGATATGAGGGCACTGGACATGGATCCAGCAACATGGGAGGATGAAGCTGCGGATCGCACTAAGTGGCGATGCTATTTACGGCGCCACCTGAGATTGGGCGAAGAGAGGCTCACACAAGAAGCAGAGGTGAGGAGAAAACGTCGAAAGGAGCACCAGGAAAATAAGCAGCTGAGGGCTGTCACCTCAGGGGCGCATTCCCATGGTCAGTTATGACTGAAGGGGCTACTACTATGAGAGAAGTCTGAGACCGATACGTTTATTAAAAAAAGGGATGTAGTTATATGAGAGCGATGACAGAAGCCTGAAAAAGATCGCCATATTTATGAGAAAAAAATAGACCTGGTTATATGAGAGAAAAAAACAAAAGGATGAAACAGGCCGCCAAATTGATGAGAATAACAGATGTGTTGTATAACACTAAATGACGAAGATGAAGAGGAGAGGTTGATGCACTTTTTGAGTGCGAGGTCTGCGATCATCTCCAAACATTAACAGTTTTTAATTACAATAATCGACATGTTCTAATGAGATACTACAATAAGGTATAACTTGACATGGAAGCTTACAAAGTGAATGAGATTGTAAATGACTAAAAGATATGCATCTATTGTAAAATCTATAATCATCGAGGTATAGTGTCTTCCATACACACAGAGCGATGAGAAAGGCCAGATGTGAAATGAAGGAATAACTTGGATTATGATATTAAAATACAAAAATGTATATTAAAAAGACGACCCAAGATGAGGAATTACAGAGAGCTTCATTCGACCGTACAGTGCATTAGAGGAACTCGAGCGACAGAGAGAGAAAGAGAGAGAGAGAGAGAGAGAGAGAGGCTTGGAATAAATGAGTTGAAGGCCTATGCTCGTTAACAGGGTGAAGGCCAGTGATGATAGTGAAGGAATTTAAAACACGACTGCAGAACAACCGAAACATTGTATTTTTCATACACCAGAAAAAGTAATTTGTAAAATTTCTGAACCAGTTAGAAAAAAAAAATTCTGACGTGACGTTCGTCGCTAAATAAACTGACAACCTCCATGAATCTAAGTCAATAGAAGCCTTCATCGGAGAAATCAAATGATCTTGATGAAATTTTACTAGTAATAGAATTTGTCGGGCGTTTACCAGTTCCTGTCTGTGACTAAATCTTCAAGGCGAGCTGTGACTGCGGAACTATGGAAGTTAGTAGGTGTTTGGAGAAGTAACTCTGTCCTTGTTTTGTTCCAGAAATGTCTAAAGGCGGCAGGGGGACTGATAAGTTGGAAACAGAAGAAAATAGAACATGTGAAATAAAAGGCTTTGAAACAAAAAAAAAATAAACCTCGGGTAAATTTAATTCTGACATGAAATGTAATTTATGACAGTCTGACAGATAGATAGATGACTGTGTAGAGAAATTCTTAGATAGCCAGACAGACAAATAGATATCCCGTAGACACACAGATAGATAGATAGATAGATAGATAGATAGATAGATAGATAGATAGATAGATAGATAGATAGATAGATAGATAGATAGATAGATAGATAGATAGATAGGCAGGCAGGCAGGCAGGAGGC
Organism: Oreohelix idahoensis; assembly: GCA_024509875.1. Classification (NCBI taxonomy): domain Eukaryota; kingdom Metazoa; phylum Mollusca; class Gastropoda; order Stylommatophora; family Oreohelicidae; genus Oreohelix; species Oreohelix idahoensis. Next base: position 127,381 of record JAMPIV010019867.1, on the reverse strand, counting down.
AGGCAGACAGACAGACAGACAGACAGACAGACAGACAGACAGACAGACAGATAGATAGATAGATAGATAGATAGATAGATAGATAGATAGATAGATAGATAGATAGATAGATAGATAGATAGATAGATAGATAGATAATTAGACAGACAGTTAGACAGAACGACTGACTGACGAGCAGTCTGGCTGGCCGGGTAGGTATTTAGGTTGGTAGGCTGGCAGGCAAGCAGACAAGTAGGTAGATAGGCAGGTCGGTACGTACGTAGGTCGGTAGGTATGTAGGTTAGTAGTTAGGTAGGTAGGTAGGTACAAAACGAACTAACGCACTTCCACAAAATCTCGGATCTAAATCTTAATATTCTAACGTGATTTGATCTCCTTCCCTGTCAGAACAAGGCTAGCGATAAAAGATGTTACTACTCCCACCGTTCGCAGCTCCAAAATTTTGTTTATCCACTTCCCCCTTTCCTGCTCCACACAAAAACTCATGACTTTCCACCATCTTCCTCAGTTTCACCACTTGGTATGTTCCGAAGATTGTTCTCGAGTATTGCGTGAGTTGTTGTAGAATGTGATTAGCAACAGCTGATAAGCAAAGAGTTCCGCAGCACTGACAATCGAAACTCCTTGTCAGCCGCGACTTACTGATCGCGAAAACAAGAATTCATGAAGTGTTTGTTTTCTGTACACGTATACCCATCTTTGCAGTCGTAGCTTCATGCTCTGTAGGTTTTGGAAAGGAAAACAGGATAATGATAATGAATAATATCCAGCTGTGAAGATATCGCGACTGTGACAAAACGTATGAACATGCTCAATTGTGTTGTCACTCACACCTTCAGCCCTCCGGCAGCATCCTTTCGTTTTCTTCATTTTTCTCACTCATCGCTTTTATTTGACATAAATCATGCCTTTTCATTTGTATTTTCACTATTTTGCTCTATGATGGACATAGCATAGTGAAGTCTCTAACACGCCACTCCCCTATGGCAGTAATTGCTACGGGAGTAATGCGTATCTTATTGTTTACCACTCCTCGGACGTATTTACGCTTCGCCAGGTTTGGTGACCCGGCCGGCGATAATATTTTATCACAATATCGGTCTGACCACCCTTTCAAGCGGCGGGGCTTGGTTATCCAAGGAGGTTGAATAGAACCAGATTTGTTTGTCTGGCGAAACACATGATAACTCGTGCACGAGGCGGAACTTATTATATAAGCGCTCCGGGTCATCCTTCATACGATAGATAACAACATTACTGTCTGTGTGACACATGTGGGCAGACAAATGGGATATAATCGCTTCCGGTCTGTGGTGAAGTGGGATGTTATAAATATTTATAGGGGGACTTAGTGTACTGACTGAGATCAGCTGTGAAGGTATCTATATCTAATGAGAGTAGTGTATTATAGATAACCTTACTTGCTGCCACATATATATATATATCTCAGTCAGAATTATTCTGGAATAGTGTGATGACTACGTTATATGTCTAGGGTATGTGTATGATGAAGTGTAAGTCAAAACAACAACAGACAGATAAACAATTTAATTTATTCCACTACACGTGACAACACTGTGACACTCACATACATATAACACTCTAAGAGGATATCTTAAAGGAGTCACTGATAACTTTTCAAATAACAATATGTATTCATTGCTGTCATGAATGTATATGTGTCCTGATTCAAATACAAAGGAACCAGGAGTCACAATCAATTTTAATTACAAGTTATATGTACAGAATTTATCAATATGAATATTGTAGTGACATATATTATTAACAGTATCCTATGTGTGTCAGTTGTGTAGTAGTAGTAATATGAGGTAATACTGGTTTTGTTTTGTTCAAGCTCTGTTGGTATTTGTCATCATGACTTCAATAGTTTGTCTTTATTGGAACTAGTATTGGAGATGTTCTCAGTTCCTGATATTAAAACAATTTACTTCCCCTCTTAAGTTTATGTTACAATGTTATTTTAAGATGGGGGTACATAATTTTGAGCTCAGCTGGCCACATCAGCTTATCTTGCGTGATGGCGGCAGGAAAGGACTCCTCTGCTCGATTTCTCCCCTGGGCTCTGGAGACACCTCACTGATAGCTAAATGGACCAAGGAGTATGCTGTCCGACTCTGGATTCAGCAAAGCTCTGACCAGGTGCTGCTCAATACCATCAAGACCACGGTCCCTGAAAACAAGAAGGATGTACCTTCTACTTCATAACTAATTGATACTCTAGTTCTACACTGAGCACAATACACCACAAACATTGAGTTCAGAGCGTTAGGCCAACTGTCAGCTTCATCTGAAATACTTTATACCAGTATTAACCTCCTTAATGGTTACTACGCCTCTGCACTTCCAGCATTATTTCTTTCTAGTCAATCATCTAGGTGTCAGTGTACTGTTTGGCCATTCCATGCCGTTTTACTTTCCTCCGACACCTTCTGTTCAGGCTGGAGCATTATAGGCTTTACATCATGTTTGCTACTGAACTACACATATATACAGGCATAAATTAACAATTCACATTCAATTTTCATTAAAAGATACTGAATGTTTCAAGCTTACCACAATTCATAGAATAAACACAGATACGTTGACTAGCAATGAATTCTGGCACAAATACTGGCACAAATTCCCATCTGCTTATGTTCCAGGCTTTTATTTAGCAAAAATATGAGCTGGCTTCAACGCACTGTTGCTTTATCAAGCTTATTTGAACTAGTGGTCTCGAACTAACGCTCCTAAGTGATTATATCAGCGAGTCTGGCCAATGGAGCCACGTTTCGACAAGTGTTTGAAAAAATTTTACCTTCCTACGTCTCCCCTAACAACCAAAGATAGTATTTTATAGTCCGACCAATCGTGTTTAGTCTTATATTTGTTGCGCTCCAATCAATTTGGAGTTTACATGGTAGGCTATTTCCGTACGCAAGGTTTTTTCAAACACGTTATTAAAAAATTTTATGAGCAGAAATGATTTCATGCTGTCAGGCATCCCCACTATTTTATTTTGGTTATAACTTGTTAATTCCTAGACTATTTGCGTAACGTTTTACATATTCTTTGTCAGCAAGCCCTAAGGAACCCAAATATACAAATTTAAAAGAGCTAAGTGGCTGCGTTCAAAATATGCAATTTCTTCTACCTCCTGTTTCGAAGATGTGCTGTCTGGGTACTGTAATGTTTTCAAACGTAAACCCATCTATTGTCATCTTTTCTAATAAGAGTTTTTCAGGATTTAAAAACCTAACTCTGGGAAGGTTAGTGTTTTTATCACTGTCCGTCCGAAAAAGTTAGTGCATGTGGCCTTACACGCGTGATAGTAGTAATTGTGTATCGCGTTACGCTTGTTGGGGTGGCATTAATAGCGAGACGCGTGTTTAATTTTGCATGCGTTCGGCTTTCTGCCTCTCCCTCTCTCTATCCTTTAGTCCATCTGTTCGTTCGTTTTGGTAACGTAATATAATTAATGTTAGGATTAATTTAGGTCATTACGCATTGTGCCTCTCAATGTTTTTCTTAGAAATGCAATACCCGTTTTAATGTGTTGTGGAAACGCTTGTATTTATGCAGTGGCTTATATTTAACGTGGAAACGTTACAATTTGCAGACGAAGCATAAAACAAAGGGGGATTTCGAGTACATTCTTTGTGACAGCACTGTTCTTTTACCATTTCTCTTTTCTTTATTATATGTATTTATTAGGCTTTATATTTACCTGATAATTTATATATGTGGATTAGAATATTTCACGACACCTCCCCTCTTAAAACAGACATCCCATGTCAGTCCTTTATTCTATATACACATAGATAAATGTAAGTCAACTTGACTTTACTCTGCTGTGGTGCTATCATGGTTTTATGTAGTTGGGTCCATTCAGAGTAGGCACTACTCATGAAATCTGCCTCAGACTTCTACAACCAATAATATATTTCGGTTATGTTACTGAACAGCCGCAAGTGTGAGTGCTTGTCTTAATGCTGCTTCGCAACCCGTATTCACCATTTCTCTTCTCTGAGTCTGCGCAATGACATGTCCAGAGAACATTATATTTCCCTCAAAATGTACGTTATGAGGAGATAACATATACCTGGTGATAGCAGAGTTTTCGTAGTGGATCCCATAATCTTCTTATTATCCTGTATGAAACATTCGGAATATCCTCAATCAAAGAGGCAACTCAGGGATTCATTACGTTCCTCCGAAATGTTTACATCCAACAATTTTCTCATCATTCTAGAGAAGACACTAGGCGCATTCTTCAATCCAAATGGCAATCTATTAAACTCATAGTGTCCTTCTGAGGTACTAAAAGCTAGGTATGGTCTAACCTCAGGCTTTACTGGAATCTGATAGTATCCTTTACTCAATCCACTTTTGAGAAATATTTAGCTTTATTTAGTCTGGCAAACAGCTGATTTGTATCCGGCAATGGATCCACCTGTCCTTCTGTAATAGCATTCAGTCTCCTGTAATCTATACAGAGTCTATGTTCTCCAGAGGGCTTCCTTAAGAGTACAACACCGGAACTATACGAAGATTCACTGTGTGAAATAATTCCTCCTTCAATAGATAGTCTATCTCTTCCTTCAAAGCTTTCTCCTTAGCAAACGGAATCGAATATGGTTTCATACAGACAGGTGTGGGGTCTATCAGTTTCATATCATATTCCAATAGGTTTGTATGCCCTGGTCGATCTGTTAACACCTCTGCATGATTATTTAGAACCTGTTGCACTCTCTCTTTCTGAGTTTTCGTTAAATGTGTACTGATTTTCACCTGTGCTGCTGTCTCACAGGGGTGTAATGGATATTCAAATGATGAAAGTGGTTCCTTTTTCATCTCCATGGCGATGGACAAGGTCAACAAGTGTGTCTCTTCCTGATGTTCTCTTTCCAAATATTTCTTCAGGAGATTCACATGATAGATTTTTTTCTTTCCCCTTCTTATCTATCTTATAATTTGTTCTAGATACCTTCTCTAAAACTGTATATGGACCCTGCCATCCAATTTGTAACTTATTCTGACTCCCGGGCAAAAGAAGCAGTACTTTCTCTCCCACAGCCAAATTTCTGTCTTTCGCCTTCCTGTTATAATAGGCAGCATGTTTCTTCATGGCTTGTTTCAAATTTTCATTGGCAAGTTTCCAGCCAGTTTTTAAACGAGTGGTCAGCTCATTCACATATTGGTATGAAGATGTAATGTTTTCCTCTGCCTTTTCATCAGTCCACGTTCTTAACAAAGCTACATATGGACCTTTAATTTTGTGGACCTATTTGTCCATGCACCGGTATGGTCTCTTCCACTCGAAGCTTTATAGTGATGATTTTTCCTCCCAGAATTATCATGCACAAAACGACCGCTACCAATTTTTCTTTTGGGGCTTTCTCCCCACTTAAAATTCTTGATGAGAGATTTCCTCTCTACATCCTCTTCCTCCAGTTTGTTTAAGTCCGATTGAGGGATTTTCGGCTTATCCTGGGGTAAGACATCTGTTTGCACTCTCCGCATAGTGGCCATTGTAAAACAGTTAAGTGAAGCTTGTCCGTGAAAAGGGGCTTCCCATTCCATTTGGTCCACTTTATCAAATCTATTTTTCTTTTTATTATCAGGCCTAATTTTGCCCCGTGGCGTGTCCAGGTCCTGATCCATGTTCCCACTTGTGGGTGTTCCCTCATGTGCTATGCTACACCTTTCTACAAAATTCTCAATGTCCCATCTTGCTTTGGGCCAATAATAATTGTGAGCCACCTTTTGAATGATGGTACCTATCTTCTCATGGTCCCCATCTGGTTTCACATGTAGGCTCCTTATTAAGTCTGCCCTATATCTTTTAGGAAGTACCAGCTGTCCCTGACCTTTGGATCTAGCTCCAGTCTTCCTATACATTAACTTGTTTTTCATGTAAAAATCTCCCTTGCCTGGAGTTGTATGACAAGTTGACAATTTTCTGAAACAAGGCTTGAGTGTTTTATCCCCAGCCTGTGCCTTCCTCATCTCTTCTGGAGTGATATCCAACATAATATCCTCCTCCTGTCTTGAGGTCGACCTGACCTGAAGGGTTGCCATATACACAGGTTTCCTTCTGCAACGGTCAGTGTCATGATTGTCCATCTGACAATTCTTACACCACCTTTTTCCTTGGTTGAAATTTTTTCTTTCATCATATTTCCTTTCATCGAATTGTGGGAATTTATTTTTATTTTCATACCGTGGCCTATCAAATTGGTGCTTACCTTTGTTTTGATCCCTAGGATCAAATTTATTTAAAGTTCTGTGGTGCCCTAAAGTTATCCACTTGTTTCTTTTTATTACCTGTTACCTCTGCTTGAGCTGCTTGATACCTTTCAGCAACATTTAGCAACTCACCCAGCCTCTCTGCACCTTGTTCCATGAGAAACTTTCTCAGGTCTGGAGCCATGGACTCTCTTAATTGCTCTATAAGGACCATTTCCTTAAGATCTTGGGTTTTCCCCAGAGAAGTCCATTTCTCCAAGTATGTCTCTATTCGTGCAGAAAACTGGTGATAGGTTTCACCTGACAGTAGTTTAGCATTCCTAAATTTTTTCCTATAAAATTCTGCATTCTTTTCATATCTTAACAAAAGAGCCTGCTTTAGCATGTCATAATTTTCCTGATCACCTCTGCTCATTTTTGCAAAAACTTCATAAGCTGCCCCACGAAGTCCTTGAGATAACTTTAAGCTCCACCTTTCTCTCTCTAACCCATACGTGGTAGCTAATAGTTCATACCTATTTAGGTAGCTCTCTATATCATCGTCTTTCTCAACAAAATGATCTAAATGAAAATTCATAGCTGAGGTTGAGGCTCCTTGGCTAGCGGTGGCATCAGAGGCAAAGGGACTGGCACCATTTTCAGGAGCATGGCCTTGAAACTCAAACTCCCTTAGTCGTAACTCATGTTCCCTTTGTAATCTCTTCTCCTCCTTTTCTGCTTCCCTTTCTGCAGCTAATCTCTTGTCTTCCCTTTCTGCAGCTAATTTCTTCTCTTCTCTTTCTGCAGCTAATTTCTTCTCTTCCCTTTCTGCAGCCTGTCTTCTTTCCTCGGCTTCCAATGCTTTAGCCTCTTTGTCAGCCTCAAATTGTAACTTCTTAATTTCCCTTTCAGCCTCTAACTTTCTTTCGGCCTCTTTTTCTAATCTTCTTTCTTCGCGTTCAATAAATTTGTCACATTCCGTAGTGACATAGGCAACCATAACTTGCCCATCTAATCCTAACTCTTTTGCAGTCTGAACCGCAGCAGATCGAAATTTGGCCAGGTCCGCCATTGTCTATCAGGTAAATTTATACAATGTCTAACCAACAATTCAGTCTCTAAATATATATCTAATGGACAACACAGGCACCGTGAGCTCAACCTTATTTAATTCCACCCAAGGATACCTTTTAATTCTTATATTCCCTGAAGTGAATTACCCCCACTATTTGTATTAGGGAAAGATTCAAAATCCCAAGAGCGAGACCCCAATATATGTGGTGAAGTGGGATGTTATAAATATTTATAGGGGGACTTAGTGTACTGACTGAGATCAGCTGTGAAGGTATCTATATCTAATGAGAGTAGTGTATTATAGATAACCTTACTTGCTGCCACATATATATATATCTCAGTCAGAATTATTCTGGAATAGTGTGATGACTACGTTATATGTCTAGGGTATGTGTATGATGAAGTGTAAGTCAAAACAACAACAGACAGATAAACAATTTAATTTATTCCACTACACGTGACAACACTGTGACACTCACATACATATAACACTCTAAGAGGATATCTTAAAGGAGTCACTGATAACTTTTCAAATAACAATATGTATTCATTGCTGTCATGAATGTATATGTGTCCTGATTCAAATACAAAGGAACCAGGAGTCACAATCAATTTTAATTACAAGTTATATGTACAGAATTTATCAATATGAATATTGTAGTGACATATATTATTAACAGTATCCTATGTGTGTCAGTTGTGTAGTAGTAATATGAGGTAATACTGGTTTTGTTTTGTTCAAGCTCTGTTGGTATTTGTCATCATGACTTCAATAGTTTGTCTTTATTGGAACTAGTATTGGAGATGTTCTCAGTTCCTGATATTAAAACAATTTACTTCCCCTCTTAAGTTTATGTTACAATGTTATTTTAAGATGGGGGTACATAATTTTGAGCTCAGCTGGCCACATCAGCTTATCTTGCGTGATGGCGGCAGGAAAGGACTCCTCTGCTCGATTTCTCCCCTGGGCTCTGGAGACACCTCACTGATAGCTAAATGGACCAAGGAGTATGCTGTCCGACTCTGGATTCAGCAAAGCTCTGACCAGGTGCTGCTCAATACCATCAAGACCACGGTCCCTGAAAACAAGAAGGATGTACCTTCTACTTCATAACTAATTGATACTCTAGTTCTACACTGAGCACAATACACCACAAACATTGAGTTCAGAGCGTTAGGCCAACTGTCAGCTTCATCTGAAATACTTTATACCAGTATTAACCTCCTTAATGGTTACTACGCCTCTGCACTTCCAGCATTATTTCTTTCTAGTCAATCATCTAGGTGTCAGTGTACTGTTTGGCCATTCCATGCCGTTTTACTTTCCTCCGACACCTTCTGTTCAGGCTGGAGCATTATAGGCTTTACATCATGTTTGCTACTGAACTACACATATATACAGGCATAAATTAACAATTCACATTCAATTTTCATTAAAAGATACTGAATGTTTCAAGCTTACCACAATTCATAGAATAAACACAGATACGTTGACCAGCAATGAATTCTGGCACAAATACTGGCACAAATTCCCATCTGCTTATGTTCCAGGCTTTTATTTAGCAAAAATATGAGCTGGCTTCAACGCACTGTTGCTTTATCAAGCTTATTTGAACTAGTGGTCTCGAACTAACGCTCCTAAGTGATTATATCAGCGAGTCTGGCCAATGGAGCCACGTTTCGACAAGTGTTTGAAAAAATTTTACCTTCCTACGTCTCCCCTAACAACCAAAGATAGTATTTATAGTCCGACCAATCGTGTTTAGTCTTATATTTGTTGCGCTCCAATCAATTTGGAGTTTACATGGTAGGCTATTTCCGTACGCAAGGTTTTTTCAAACACGTTATTAAAAAATTTTATGAGCAGAAATGATTTCATGCTGTCAGGCATCCCCACTATTTTATTTTGGTTATAACTTGTTAATTCCTAGACTATTTGCGTAACGTTTTACATATTCGTTGTCAGCAAGCCCTAAGGAACCCAAATATACAAATTTAAAAGAGCTAAGTGGCTGCGTTCAAAATATGCAATTTCTTCTACCTTCTGTTTCGAAGATATGCTGTCTGGGTACTGTAATGTTTTCAAACGTAAACCCATCTATTGTCATCTTTTCTAATAAGAGTTTTTCAGGATTTAAAAACCTAACTCTGGGAAGGTTAGTGTTTTTATCACTGTCCGTCCGAAAAAGTTAGTGCATGTGGCCTTACACGCGTGATAGTAGTAATTGTGTATCGCGTTACGCTTGTTGGGGTGGCATTAATAGCGAGACGCGTGTTTAATTTTGCATGCGTTCGGCTTTCTGCCTCTCCCCTCTCTCTATCCTTTAGTCCATCCGTTCGTTCGTTTTGGTAACGTAATATAATTAATGTTAGGATTAATTTAGGTCATTACGCATTGTGCCTCCCAATGTTTTTCTTAGAAATGCAATACCCGTTTTAATGTGTTGTGGAAACGCTTGTATTTATGCAGTGGCTTATATTTAACGTGGAAACGTTACAATTTGCAGACGAAGCATAAAACAAAGGGGGATTTCGAGTACATTCTTTGTGACAGCACTGTTCTTTTACCATTTCTCTTTTCTTTATTATATGTATTTATTAGGCTTTATATTTACCTGATAATTTATATATGTGGATTAGAATATTTCACGACACGGTCCTTGGTTTAAAAAAGTAATCATAGATGTATTACATTTTAGACCATATGAGTCTACAAATGTGTTGGTGAGAGTGTATGCAAGACATCAGATGTCCATATATGGTAATACGTGACCTTTGCAGGCACGCACCTTAATCACGTGGGACTATTTTGAAATATCACACCCTATCTGCATGATTTGAAATGATTGGATCTTTCTGATTAGATTCATAACATAACTGGAGGGAATATAGGCTGATAATTTCAAAAGAAGTTGGCACGCTCGCCAAGACATCAGACCTTCGCCAGAGTTAAAACTAGATTCATAATTCCTAATTGTTATCAGGACCTTTTATTAGAGAACCAGATAAGATTTATAAAGCACAGAAAATCTCTTTCAAATTTTAATATGGAACACTGGAACTAGGAAATTGAAGAAACACGGAGTCAGAAGGGGCAATCTATTGTAAAATTAAAAGAAATCCAAGACACGTGTTGTAAGAGAATGATACGTCTCTTTTATTCATCTGTGCGACACGTCTGTAGCCAGAATTGGCGTAAGTTGTGATTTACATTTCATATTTTATTACTAACATATGAACTAACACATATATGTATATATTACCATGTGAATTTTATTGTGTGAACCTCGCTATTGGATGTCAAAGTCATTTGAGGCGGGCAACCTCAGCGTATAGAATGATGATTCATGAACAACCACTGCACGGGCTGGTGATTGCTTTATTGATAGTTTCGTAAAGAGAACTAAAAGCATAAAGTAGTTCCAGGTTCCCTATGGAGCAGGGGGGGAAAGATGAAAAGAAATGATGTACATTCAAAGCACAAGACTTACATTTTCAAAGCCGTGTAAATGTCCCTAAAACATATTCACTTTAAAATTAATGTAAGGTTGCACGCTTTAAACCAGTGTAAAGGTCCATGTGAACATATTCATTTTAATTAATAGAAGTTTCAAACGTTTCCACATGTGTAAATGTAAATGAAACACGAATGAATTTATACTGTGAACACTTTTCAAACAGTGGAGATGTAAATGTAAAACATTTTATATATGTATGTTTAGCCTTTTCATTTAAATGTAATGTAAAGCTAAAGCTATTAAGTTTAAATGTAAAGGAAGTTTTATCCCGAGGGATTACATTTAATTCTCATCGAGGGTAAACTCTGAGTTAAGTGGGATGGTGAAATAGAATAGGGGGGGACACATAACTATGTGTCAGAGAACGCCATACTCAGAAGAGCGTTCTTTTCTATTCTATTATCACAGTTATTGGTGGTACCAGCAGAACGTACTATTTCTGGAACAAGACGGGATCAGTGGCCTACGCTTTAAGACGAAGGACGCACTGTGTAGACTTTCCTTGAAGTTTCTTGGAGACGAGCTACACCAGACAACCTTGAACAGAGACGAGTGATCAGTGTGATAAGACAGAACCGTCATTGGCAGCTAAGTTCAAACATATGCTGCCACCTGAACTTCTTAACCCTTTTCGCAATCCCCAAATACGAGGATAACAGTTTTTCTTTAGCCATAACTATTCAAATTATTTTCAAACTGTTACACCCAAAGTGATTATTAAATTTTGTTTTTTGTAATGTTGCAAATTTAACTTCGATTTAATCCTTTAAATGTACTACATGTTTGTCTCAGAAAAAGTTACTAAACAAACACTCTAAACAGATATATATATATATATATATATATATATATATATATATATATATATATATATATATATATATATATATATATATATATATATATATATATATATATATATATATATATATATATATATATATATATGTGGTGAAGTGGGATGTTATAAATATTTATAGGGGACTTAGTGTACTGACTGAGATCAGCTGTGAAGGTATCTATATCTAATAAGAGTAGTGTATTATAGATAACCTTACTTGCTGCCACATATGTATACCTCAGTCAGAATTATTCTGGAATAGTGTGATGACTACGTTATTTGTCTAGGGTATGTGTATGATGAAGTGTAAGTCATAACAACAACAGACAGATAAACAATTTAATTTATTCCACCACACTTGACAACACTGTGACACTCACATACATAAAACACTCTACGAGGATATCTTAAAGGAGTCACTGATAACTTTTCAAATAACAATATGTATTCAGTGCTGTCATGAATGTATATGTGTCCTGATTCAAATACAAAGGGAACCAGGAATCACAATCAATTTTAATTACAAGTTATATGTACAGAATTTATCAATATGAATCTTGTAGTGACATATATTATTAATAGTATCCTATGTGTGTCAGTTGTGTAGTGGTAATATGAGGTAATACTGGTTTTGTTTTGTTCAAGCTCTGTTGGTATTTGTCATCATGACGTCAATAGTTTGTTTCTATTGGAACTAGTATTGGAGATGTTCTCAGTTCCTGGTATGAAAACAATTAAATTCCCCTCTTAGTTTTATTTTACAATGTCATTTTAAGATGGGGTTACATAATGTTGAGCTCCATGGCCACACTCTCTTATCTTTCGTGATGACTGCAGTAAAAGCCTCCTCTGCTCGATTACTTTAATGAGTTCTGGAGCCACCCCACTAGTTGCTATATGGACCAAGGAGTATGCTGTCCGCCTCTGGCTTCAGCAAAGCTCTGACCAGGTGCTGCTCAATAACTTTAAGACCACGGTCCCTGAAACAAGAAGGTTGTACCTTCTACGTCAGAACTAATTTACACTCTATTTCTACATTGAGCACAATACATCACAAACATTGAGTTCAGAGCGTTAGGCCAACTGTCAGCTTCATCTGAAATACTTTATACCAGTATTTCCCTCCCTAATGGTTACTACGTGTCACGTAGGGTTTATATTCATTTAATTTCCTACATCTTCTTCCTATTCTTTCACCCGAATTCTCTCTTTTATTATCTCTGTATTTCCTTTTTTTCCTGTATATTTTTCATCCATTCGTTTTGCGAATATTATTTTCATATAATTCGAAAACTTTACCTGTTTTCCTTTCTCTAAAACTGAGAATCGCACCTGGGTGGTATTGCGTACATGTCAGTCGCGCTGGTCGGACGATAGGCGTGAATTTACAGCATTCGCTAGACATTCGTCTGAGGGTCTCTGGCCTGGGGCGTGAAAATTCACCCGAGGGACATGGAAAGTAGACAGAGAGTCTGCATTTCAGTAAACGCATGAGCTTTTTCGTCAGGAAAAACCCGGCTTAGCGTGAAAATCCACTCCGCACTGCAGACGGTGGTCTGAGATTTGCAACTCATGCAAGCCCTCGGCCACTGATGGCTGTTACGTCACGCGATAAGCGGACGAAGGTGTTATACTGACAAGGGAGATAATTTCGCTTGGCGAAATAAGTTTGGGCCCTTTGTCTGATTTTAAAGATATTGGCCAAGTTTGAAACTTTAATTTCATTCTCGCTCATAGACTCACAGTAGATAGGTTGCTCGTAAACAGAATAGCTGTTAGCGAAGTATCTCAGTTTGTTTCGGCAATTTGTCGAACTTCTAGACTTCCAGAAATATTTTCAGCATTTTTATTCTTAAGTTGTGCGACTACCTGTAATTCTGTGGTTGAGGTAATTAATATGATAGATATATAGATTTTGTGAGTGTTAAAGTGTTAAATCGCTTAATTCATTTTAATCTATTTCTTTAGCGCAGAAGAGAAATAAAGTGGTAGGCTATTATATTTTCTAGGGAAGCATTCAGTGGAAAGCAGAATAAAATTAAAATTTCTAGCTTATAACGGCAATTGTAGCTATTTATGAATTTAATTTAACCGCTAATACTCAGTCGAGTGTATTTTTCTAAACTAACGTATAAACTCTAGAATCGAGCCTCATGAATGGTGACGGAATACGCACGTGTTCCTAATTCATGAGGATTGCTGATTTTTAAATATAACTTACGTCACGGGAAGTTTAAATGATAAGCAAAGCTCTCTGCTTGCAAGTTTAAATGTAAGTTATAACCAGTACAGATTCTGTTTATTATATTATATGTGTTATTTTTCCTCCACACAGTGAAAGTTTTGGGGTGACCCTAACTTTACCAGCACCTAGTAGTAGTTTCCATACGTGTGAAGAAATAGACAGTCCTTATTTTGAACCACGTGGGTTTCTTAAGTACCACTGGACTAACAGTGCATATGCAACCCGAGTTATCCAGAAATACTGTATCCCAATAACGGGTTTTCAAAGACTGTAATGATAAATACTGGACCTTGGAGCCAGATCTTAATTTCTTCTAGAAAAACTCTACGTAATCTTTCTGCCTGGTGGCGCGAAATACTTCAAGTATTAACTAACATTTCCCGACTATATATATATATTTTTTTGTGGACAAATCTGTGGTGTGACTAAAGTGAATCCTATACTGAGGGAAGGCACCGACCTGACATTCATCATTTCTAGAAACCTACGCTATTGACACTGTGCTCTGCTAACTCCCGCGCCTGGAATAATTGTTAGGTGACTTAATCAGACATTTGAACAAATTTGCACACCCAAGTAGTCGTTCCCGGAGACTCCGAGTTAAATACGTCTTTTGGAACTGGGGACTTCTTGGCAGAAGACTGCATTTTTTTTAGTCTGTGTGAAGATCTAAAATCAGTGTGTTCCAAGAGGCAGCGAGCAAAGTCGTGAGTACATGTATGAGAGGCCATGGCGGAATGAATGAGTGTACGCTGGTTTGAGTGATATTTTCACTATTATATCTTTGACACCCTGTTGCTGTCCAAAATTTTTTTCAATCTGCATAATTTGTTGCTAAGGCTAGAGTTCTTGTGTTTTTGTCTTAGATTAAATCAGATTTTTTTCAAACTCTGTGCATATAATTACGAGATAAAACAAAGAAAACTCTTAGACTCAAACCCTATGTATCTGTGACTCGGGCGCCATCATCTGTTCTCTTAACGGGGCCGGGCTAAACCTAGAGTTAACACTATAACGGGGCTATCATCCTTGCAACATTTCCTTGAATTTTTATGACTATGTGTATATGTATTTTCCTTGATGTACTTTCTTTGATGTTGTGAGCCGATTTTTCCTGATATTAAAATCGCTCTTGAACTTAATAATCGTGTTTGGTCAGCTCGTTCTAGATAATATATATATCATTGTTATAGTTTTCCCACGTCTGGGTGTTTACCTGTCGTCACGTGTATGTGCGTGCCTGTGAGTGATAGAAATTTACGTAATATGTATATTGGTGTAGTCTGTCTGACGCTGTAACAACTGTTGTAGAAGATAGGTGAGAGAGAGAAGAATTCTTTTCGCTTTCAGAGACAGCCACTATATCAAAATCTATCATCTCACGTGTGTGGAAATTCTATTACCTTTCACTAACTCTCACTGAGTCTATCACCTATTCAAACCTATTCAGAAGGGACCAAACCTAGTCTTAATTCTCCTATCGAAAATCTACGACAAATGGGTTCTCGTCCGTAGGATTTTTGAACTTAGAATAGGAAGACGAGTACGACAAACGGGTTCTCGTCCGTAGGATTTTTGAACTTAGAATAGGAAGACGAGTACGACAAATGTGGACTCGTCTATCTGGATTTTGAACTTAAGATTCTGTATTCTGATATAGAGTAAGAGTGTGATGTCTTGTGACTGTGTATCTTTTAAAAAAATATTACCCCCTAGACTAGCGATCTGTTTACGGGCGTGCTGACCACACAAACTAATAAGTTTTTTTTTTTCCACAGCATCTTTGAATAATATACATTTTGGTTACAGGTTGATTTTGTCGGGATATATGTTAACTGCTGATTGTAATACTAAATGCTGGTAAAGTGGTGAGTGTATAACATTCACTGGGTACTGAGGCAGAACGGCGTTTGAACTAAGTTAAGGAGTGTGTGTTTCGGACTTTTTGTCCAGATTAATTCCCTCCCTTACCCGATCTGACTTCAGGGGCGAACTTATAGTGGATTTTTAAAAATTAAGGGATTATTTTTCTCTTTAATTTTTGCAATATTCTTTTGCTTTTCCACTGTAGCAACTTATTTTTCAGTTGTAATCTCAACTACCATTTATTTGGCGTAGTCGTGTTTTGCATTGAGTGCTTTATTGCCGATTAATAGCAGCGATAGTTAGATTTATTTTGGAGGAGGTATCCCAGGGTTAAATATATCATCTTTTGATTTTTTTGGTAATTTTTTTCTCGTAGTGGTAGGAACCAGGTTATTCTTTTTCCTATTTTCTTTCTCCAACAGTCTCAGTCACTGACATAATATGGCCGAGAGGGCAAAGCTTAGACAACTCCTCAGGGACGAAGCGAGAGAGGAGGGACTGGAAGGAGAGGAAGCGAAAGCTTTTGTCAGAGACGAACTTGAGAGATATGATGCGGAGAGGAAAGCAGCTGAAGCTAAAGAGGAAAAAGAAGAACTCAAGAGGAAAGAAGCAGAAGCTAGAGAGAGGGAAAGGGAAGATCGTCTTTTACAGCAGAAGAAGATGGATGAGGAAATGGAAATTCGCAGGATGCAGCATGAGGAAAGAGAGAAGGAGAGACAGCAGGAGAAGGAGAGGGAGGAGAGACAGCTCGAGGAAAAAGAGAAACAGAGACAGCACGAGTTGGCTCTTAAAACTCTAGAATTCCAAAGTCGTGGTGCCGCCTCTACCTCCAGCAATGGAGAGTCTTCTCCTCATTCTTCCTTAACTGATCCTTCTAATACTCAATCTCTTCACCTCAGTGCTATGTCTTTTCCGCTAGAATCTTTCCCTTGTCCAAATGAGAAGATTGACACTTGGCTAGAAAAATTTGAGAAAATTGCAACTCTGTACGGTTTAGAGAGGTCGCGTTGGAACATGAAACTTTCCCAGGCTCTAAAAGGTTCTGCTTATGATGTTTATTCTAAGCTGGAAAGTAGCCAACAAGACGACTACCATGTGTTGAAGAAAGCGTTACTGGAGCGCTTTGAAATAAACGCTCGCAAGTTTTTGCAACTGTTTCGCAACAGCCGGAAAGAGAATTCTGAAACTTTTCACCAGTTCTCATCTCGTCTTAAGGGATATCTAACAAAGTGCCTTGAGCTTTCGCAGCTCCCCTCTACCTATGAAGGTCTTGAGGAACTTGTTCTAACTGAACAAATAAAGAACACTTTGTCTGCTGATACCCGGAGATTTCTCGCTGAGCAGGGGGCAGAAAAACTTGAAGACATTTTGGAAAAGTCTGAGCGTTATCACAATGCGCTGGCTGAACTACCGGCCACAAAGCGGAAACCGACAGAGGAGCATTTTCGAAAACATAACCTAGAGCAATCTTCTCAGGCTTCTAACCAAAACAACCACAGAGAAACTGGACCTCAAAACCCCCCTCCTGAAAAATCCAAGTTCTACAAGAACAAGTACCCCAACCACCCCAACAGTCTGATCAACCCGACCGCCCTACATGGCAGCGCAGCCAGAAAGGACAAGGTGGCAAAGGGAAAACCCCTGAGCACGGGACTAAGGATCAGAGCAAGCACACCGAGCCAAAGCGCATCGGATGCTTACAAACAACAGACTCGCAGGAAAGAATTATTGTCAGTGATTCTCAACCTGAGGGAGAGAGACCCTCTACGCGAGGTACGGTTGTTTTAAACGGGACTTCAACATATTGTTTGTTTGACACGGGGCTTTCTTTTGATTGCATTGTTGCCAGGCACCTGGTCAAACCCGGTCAAGTGACAGAAGAAACCGTTAAACTGTGTGGAGTTCTTAGGAGTGATGCACCAACAACGCTTCCCATCGCATTGGTGGAGATACACTCTGACTTTGTCAGAGGTGTGATCAAAGCGGCTGTTATGGACGACCCCATCTACCCAGTCATACTCGGCTGTAGATATGTGTTTATTGGGAAACCGGAAGAGCCAATAGTGGCAACAGTAACCACAAGAGGGCAAGCCAAGAAGGAACGGGAGCCTGCGCCAAATTTGTTACCCATGGAACTTAAAGAGGCGCAACAAAAGGACCCTACTTTGGAACCCTGCTTTAGGAAACTGCCCATGGCCAAAGACCCTAGACAACACGGGGACATCTTTTCTAAGGATGGCGTGCTTTATCGGAGAACGGGCAAGCCTGAACAAGGCTCTAATCAGCTCCTAGTACCGAAAAAGTACAGAAGTCAAATCCTAGAAATGGGGCACTCTCTCCCGTTTAGCGGACATATGGGACAGAACGCCACACAGCAACGTATACAGACTCACTATTGGTGGCCAGGGATGAACACTGATATACTCAGATATGTAAAATCCTGTGCCCAGTGTCAACGGGTAGCACCCAAGCACTGGACTGCCCCAGTTCCCCTGGGGCAAACGCCAATTGTGGGGACTCCATTCGAACGGGTTGCTGTCGACATCGTTGGACCCCTAGAAAGGACCAAACGAAAGCACAGGTTTATCCTGACTTTAGTCGACACATGCACTATGTGGGCCGAAGCTATACCGCTAACATGCACAGACTCGAAGCATGTCGCAGAAGCCCTAGTGCAGATCTTTACACGGTTGGGATTCCCTCAACAAGTTTTGACGGACAATGGATCCCAATTCCGTAGCCTGTTAATGGAGGAGATCTTTAAGATCTTGAGGGCCAAACACATCCACACCAGCCCGTACCATCCGGCCGGAAATGGGCTCGTGGAACGTTTCAACGGCAGCCTCACCACCATGCTACGCAAGCTGGCACAAGAAAAGCCGGAGGACTGGGACCTTTTTATTCCTGCAGCCCTATTCGCTTACAGGGAAGTTCCCCAGGCCTCTACAGGATTTCCTCCAGCTACGCTTTTATTCGGCAGACCTATAAAGGGGCCGCTTGAAGCATTACTTCGGTCCCTGACAGACCAGAAGGCGGATGAGACAGTCGTCTCAGCCAGTAGATATGTATCGGAATTGAAGGAAAGGCTACAGCTAGGATGGGACCTAGCAACAGCAAACCTTAAGAAAGCTCGTGCAAAGCACGCTAGACGATACAATCAAGCAGCAAAGGAGAGAGAATTACAACCAGGTGATAAAGTCTTGTTGTTGTTGCCAACCGGAAGCAACAAACTACGCATCGGGTGGCAAGGGCCGTTCACCGTCCTGAAAAAGATCTCGAGAACCAATTATCAGATCTCTATCAAAGGAAAGGAGAAGGTCTACCATGTGAACCTACTAAAGAAATACTTGGAAAGACCAGTGCCATCCCCCGAACATCTCCTGGCGATCGCCATAGCTACAGAGGATGTGGAAGATGACGATAGTTGCATGGAATATCCATTGCAACAAACTGAATCTGTAGAAGATGTAAAATTTGGGGACACTCTCTCTGAAGCACAACAGACAGAAACGAAGGCTTTACTGAACCAGTACACGGCGGTGCTAACGGATGTACCTGGACGAACACATCTCGTAGAGTTCGAGATGAAACTTATAAACGAGACCCCTGTCCGAACCAGAGTTTACCCTATTCCGTATGCGAAAGCTGATACGCTACGTGCAGAGATAGACAAGCTACGTAAAACAGGAATTATTAGTGAGTCTACGTCTCCCTATAGTGCGAGCGTAGTGCTGCTACAGAAGCCCAATAAGGAAGTTCGGCTGTGCATCGATTACCGGCTACTTAACACAGTAACGGAATTTCAGCCGGAACCACTCCAAAGCGCTTCTGAGCTGTTTAGCAAGCTAAGCAAGGCACGGATTTTCTCAAAGATTGACTTGAGTAAGGGCTACTACCAGATACCAGTCAAAGAGGAAACTAAGCCTTTGCTAGCTTTCAGCACCAGCGAAGGACACTATACGTTTAACGTGATGCCATTCGGATTACACAACGCACCAGGAGTGTTCACAAGGATGATGAGGAAGCTGTTAGAGCCATTGCACAGTCCACATATCCACAATTTTATGGATGATATACTAATTGCAACGGACACCTACGAAGAACACATTGCGACGGTCGAGATGCTCCTCAGGAGACTACAGGAAACTGGACTCACAGCTAGACCTAGCAAATGTTTAATCGGCTTTGAAAAACTTGACTTCCTGGGGCACACCATTGCTCACGGTGCTATGTGGCCAGTTGCTAAGAACGTAGAGAAGATACGGGCAGCGAAGAGGCCAAGGACGAAGAAAGAAACACGATCGTTCCTATCGCTATGTGCTTACTACCAGAAATTCATCAAAAACTTCAACGGTTTAACAGCACCCCTTACGGACCTTACGAAAAAGGGGCGACCGGAGAAAGTTATCTGGGATCCTAAGTGCGAACACGCTTACGTCACGCTCAAGAAGCAGTTGTCTGAATATCCAATTCTGCGACTGCCGGATATTACCAAACCCTTCGTACTGCGCGTCGACGCATCAGGGCAAGGCATCGGGTCAACTTTGCTTCAGGCTGGCGACGACGATCCCAACCAGCTATTCCCAGTGGCATACGGTAGTCGTAAATTGAATAAGGCAGAGCAAAACTACTCCACAGTAGAAAGAGAATGTCTGGCATTAGTTCATGGCATTAGACGGCACCATGAATACCTTTACGGAGTGTCATTCACGGTGCAGACGGACCATGCCCCACTGGGTTTTCTCGGGGCTAATAAGGAATTTAATGCGAAAATAATGCGCTGGGCATTGCTGCTAAGCGTATATTCCTTTAAAGTCGAATACATTCCAGGGAAACAAAACGTTGGGGCAGACTTCATGAGTAGGACTTGCACAGAGATGGAGGGGGAAGATGAGAGGGAAGAGGACAGACACCCTGAAGCTACGGTTATAGGAAATTAAACTCCATAACGTAGACATGGAGTGCTTCCATATCTTAAAGGGGGGAGGCTCTGTCACGTAGGGTTTATATTCATTTAATTTCCTACATCTTCTTCCTATTCTTTCACCCGAATTCTCTCTTTTATTATCTCTGTATTTCCTTTTTTTTTCCTGTATATTTTTTCATCCATTCGTTTTGCGAATATTATTTTCATATAATTCGCAAACTTTACCTGTTTTCCTTTCTCTAAAACTGAGAATCGCACCTGGGTGGTATTGCGTACATGTCAGTCGCGCTGGTCGGACGATAGGCGTGAATTTACAGCATTCGCTAGACATTCGTCTGAGGGTCTCTGGCCTGGGGCGTGAAAATTCACCCGAGGGACATGGAAAGTAGACAGAGAGTCTGCATTTCAGTAAACGCATGAGGTTTTTCGTCAGGAAAAACCCGGCTTAGCGTGAAAATCCACTCCGCACTGCAGACGGTGGTCTGAGATTTGCAACTCATGCAAGCCCTCGGCCACTGATGGCTGTTACGTCACGCGATAAGCGGACGAAGGTGTTATACGGACAAGGGAGATAATTTCGCTTGGCGAAATAAGTTTGGGCCCTTTGTCTGATTTTAAAGATATTGGCCAAGTTTGAAACTTTAATTTCATTCTCGCTCATAGACTCACAGTAGATAGGTTGCTCGTAAACAGAATAGCTGTTAGCGAAGTATCTCAGTTTGTTTCGGCAATTTGTCGAACTTCTAGACTTCCAGAAATATTTTTCAGCATTTTTATTCTTAAGTTGTGCGACTACCTGTAATTCTGTGGTTGAGGTAATTAATATGATAGATATATAGATTTTGTGAGTGTTAAAGTGTTAAATCGCTTAATTCATTTTAATCTATTTCTTTAGCGCAGAAGAGAAATAAAGTGGTAGGCTATTATATTTTCTAGGGAAGCATTCAGTGGAAAGCAGAATAAAATTAAAATTTCTAGCTTATAACGGCAATTGTAGCTATTTATGAATTTAATTTAACCGCTAATACTCAGTCGAGTGTATTTTTCTAAACTAACGTATAAACTCTAGAATCGAGCCTCATGAATGGTGACGGAATACGCACGTGTTCCTAATTCATGAGGATTGCTGATTTTTAAATGATAAGCTTACGTCAAAGTTTAATATGATAAGCAAAGGCTTTATCTAAGATGGTTTGGCCATTAAATATAACTTACGTCACGGGAAGTTTAAATGATAAGCAAAGCTCTCTGCTTGCAAGTTTAAATGTAAGTTATAACCAGTACAGATTCTGTTTATTATATTATATGTGTTATTTTTCCTCCACACAGTGAAAGTTTTGGGGTGACCCTAACTTTACCAGCACCTAGTAGTAGTTTCCATACTTGTGAAGAAATAGACAGTCCTTATTTTGAACCACGTGGGTTTCTTAAGTACCACTGGACTAACAGTGCATATGCAACCCGAGTTAGCCAGAAATACTGTATCCCAATAACGGGTTTTCAAAGACTGTAATGATAAATACTGGACCTTGGAGCCAGATCTTAATTTCTTCTAGAAAAACTCTACGTAATCTTTCTGCCTGGTGGCGCGAAATACTTCAAGTATTAACTAACATTTCCCGACTATATATATATATATTTTTTTGTGGACAAATCTGTGGTGTGACTAAAGTGAATCCTATACTGAGGGAAGGCACCGACCTGACATTCATCATTTCTAGAAACCTACGCTATTGACACTGTGCTCTGCTAACTCCCGCGCCTGGAATAATTGTTAGGTGACTTAATCAGACATTTGAACAAATTTGCACACCCAAGTAGTCGTTCCCGGAGACTCCGAGTTAAATACGTCTTTTGGAACTGGGGACTTCTTGGCAGAAGACTGCATTTTTTTGAGTCTGTGTGAAGATCTAAAATCAGTGTGTTCCAAGAGGCAGCGAGCAAAGTCGTGAGTACATGTATGAGAGGCCATGGCGGAATGAATGAGTGTACGCTGGTTTGAGTGATATTTTCACTATTATATCTTTGACACCCTGTTGCTGTCCAAAATTTTTTTTCAATCTGCATAATTTGTTGCTAAGGCTAGAGTTCTTGTGTTTTTGTCTTAGATTAAATCAGATTTTTTTCAAACTCTGTGCATATAATTACGAGATAAAACAAAGAAAACTCTTAGACTCAAACCCTATGTATCTGTGACTCGGGCGCCATCATCTGTTCTCTTAACGGGGCCGGGCTAAACCTAGAGTTAACACTATAACGGGGCTATCATCCTTGCAACATTTCCTTGAATTTTTATGACTATGTGTATATGTATTTTCCTTGATGTACTTTCTTTGATGTTGTGAGCCGATTTTTCCTGATATTAAAATCGCTCTTGAACTTAATAATCGTGTTTGGTCAGCTCGTTCTAGATAATATATATATATCATTGTTATAGTTTTCCCACGTCTGGGTGTTTACCTGTCGTCACGTGTATGTGCGTGCCTGTGAGTGATAGAAATTTACGTAATATGTATATTGGTGTAGTCTGTCTGACGCTGTAACAACTGTTGTAGAGGATAGGTGAGAGAGAGAAGAATTCTTTTCGCTTTCAGAGACAGCCACTATATCAAAATCTATCATCTCACGTGTGTGGAAATTCTATTACCTTTCACTAACTCTCACTGAGTCTATCACCTATTCAAACCTATTCAGAAGGGACCAAACCTAGTCTTAATTCTCCTATCGAAAATCTACGACACTACGCCTCTGCAATTCCAGCATTATTTCTTTCTAGTCAATAATCTAGGTGTCAGTGTACTGTTTGGCCATTCCATGCAGTTTTACTTTCCTCCGACACCTTCTGTTCAGGCTGGAGTACCATAGGCTTTACATCATGTTCGCTACTGAACTACACATATATACAGACATAAATTATCAATTTACATTCAATTTTCATTAAAAGATATTGAATATTTCAAGCTTACCACAATTTATGGAAATAATAAACAGTTTCGTTGACTGGCAATGAATATAGCACAACTCCGATCTGCCGATGTCCCAGGCTTTATTTCATAAAAAATATACACTGGTGCTCAACGCACTGCTTCTTAGTAGGTTTATTACAAGATGTGGCAATGAACAGACGCTCTGAATTGAGTATATTCGCAGCTCTACCCAATCAAACCATGTCTACACATCTTTTCAAAAAAAATACTCCTTTTCACGTTTCCCCTGACAACACAAGATAGTATTTATAGCCCGACCAATCGTGTTTAGTCTTATATTTGTTACGCTCCAATCAAATAGGAGTTAACATGGTAGGCTATTTTTGTAACGTAATGTTTTTTCAAACACGTTATAAAAAAAATTTTATGAGCAGAAATGATTTCATGCTGTCAGGCACCCCCACTATTTTATTTTGGTTATAATTTGGTAATTCCTAGACTATTTGCGTAACGTTTTACATATTCTTTGTCAGCAAGCCCTAAGGAACCCAAATATACAAATTTAAAAGAGCTAAGTGGCTGCGTTCAAAACATGTGTTTTCCAAAGATAGTCGTATATTTGTTCTTTATTCCTTTTCGTTGTTTAGAACCGCCACCTGTCCTGCCTTTTCCACTGTTATGTCATACTAAAGTCAGGAGCTTAGATGTAAATCAGTAGAATTTCATATTTCCTAATAAACAGTTTTCATATTTTTAAACCTGATTCTTGTAGTAGTAGTGTTTCTTTTTCACTGACTATATGAAAAAAAGTTATTGCTAGTGGCCTTACACGTGGGATTTGCGTTACTATTAATCGCGCGACGCGTGTAGTGTTGCATGTGTCCTGCCTTCATTCGCCCCTCTCTCTCTCCTGCTTTATCTGTCTTTTAGTTACGCCGTGTATGGAATGAATGAAATATTAAATCTAGGTCATTGATCAGCTGGCGTATCTCAAGGTTTTTCCAAGAAATACAGTACACGTTTCATTGAAGAAAGCGTGCAGCGACACAGTAGGCTTTTACTATCAACGTGAAAGCGTTACAATTTGCCGACGAAGTAGAAAACAAGGGGATTTCGAGTACAGTCATTGTGACAGCACTGTTCTTTTACCATTGCTCTTTTCTTTATTAAATGTATTTGTTAGGCTTTATATTTACCTGATAATTTATATATATGTGGATTAGAATAATTCACGACATTTCCCCTCTTAAAACAGACATTATATGTCAGTCCTTTATTCTATATACACATAGAGAAATTTATTATTATTTCTGGGGTTTAGGGTGATTCTCGTCACACGGATGGCGGCTTAAAAAAATCTGGATGTCCTTTACGTGTCAAATCAGTTAACGGTGCACATATGGAATTAAAGTTTTTGATATACTTCTGGTAGAAACCACATAATGAGACAAAGGATCTCACGTCCTTCTTGGTTTGTGGTCTCGGGGCTTTCTTTAGTTTCTCTAAATTCTTTGGGTCAGGGGTCATGTTTCCCTGATAAACTGTGTGTCCCAAAAATTCCAATTCTTTACATCCAACGCAACATTTGGTTGGTCGGGCTGTTAAATTTGCTTCCCCAAGTCGATCAAACAGCATATTCAGAGAGTCAATGTGTTCCTCAAATGTTTCTGTTGCTATAAGGATATCATCCATGAAATTTGTTATACATGGATTATTCAGAGGGTCCAATAATTTTCTCATCATTCTAGAGAAGACACTAGGCGCATTCTTCAATCCAAATAGCAATCTATTAAACTCATAGTGTCCTTCTGAGGTACTAAAAGCTAGGTATGGTCTAACCTCAGGCTTTACTGGAATCTGATAGTATCCTTTACTCAGATCCACTTTTGAGAAATATTTAGCTTTATTTAGTCTGGCAAACAGCTGATTTGTATCCGGCAATGGATCCACCTGTCCTTCTGTAATAGCATTCAGTCTCCTGTAATCTATACAGAGTCTATGTTCTCCAGAGGGCTTCCTTAAGAGCACAACACCGGAACTATACGAAGATTCACTGTGTGAAATAATTCCTTCCTTCAACAGATAGTCTATCTCTTCCTTCAAAGCTTTCTCCTTAGCAAACGGAATCGAATATGGTTTCATACAGACAGGTGTGGGGTCTATCAGTTTCATATCATATTCCAATAGGTTTGTATGCCCTGGTCGGTCTGTTAACACCTCTGCATGATTATTTAGAACCTGTTGCACTCTCTCTTTCTGAGTTTTTCGTTAAATGTGTACTGATTTTCACCTGTGCTGCTGTCTCACAGGGGTGTAATGGATATTCAAATGATGAAAGTGGTTCCTTTTTCATCTCCATGGCGATGGACAAGGTCAACAAGTGTGTCTCTTCCTGATGTTCTCTTTCCAAATATTTCTTCAGGAGATTCACATGATAGATTTTTTCTTTCCCCTTCTTATCTATCTTATAATTTGTTCTAGACACCTTCTCTAAAACTGTATATGAACCTTGCCATCCAATCTGTAACTTATTCTGACTCCCGGGGAGAAGAAGCAGTACCTTCTCTCCCACCGCCAAATCTCTGTCTTTCGCCTTCCTGTTATAATAGGCAGCATGTTTCTTCCTGGCTTGTTTCAAATTTTCATTGGCAAGTTTCCAGCCAGTTTTTAAACGAGTGGTCAGCTCATTCACATATTGGTATGAAGATGTAATGTTTTCCTCTGCCTTTTCATCAGTCCACGTTCTTAACAAAGCTACATATGGACCTTTAATTTTGTGGACCTATTTGTCCATGCACCGGTATGGTCTCTTCCACTCGAAGCTCTATAGTGATGATTTTTCTTCCCAGAATTATCATGCATAAAACGACCGCTACCAATTTTTCTTTTGGGGCTTTCTCCCCACTTAAAATTCTTGAGGAGAGATTTCCTCTCTACATCCTCTTCCTCCAGTTTGTTTAAGTCCGATTGAGGGATTTTCGGCTTATCCTGGGGTAAGACATCTGTTTGCACTCTCCGCATAGTGGCCATTGTAAAACAGTTAAGTGAAGCTTGTCCGTGAAAAGGGGCTTCCCATTCCATTTGGTCCACTTTATCAAATTTATTTTTCTTTTTATTATCAGGCCTAATTTTGCCCCGTGGCGTGTCCAGGTCCTGATCAATGTTCCCACTTGTGGGTGTTCCCTCATGTGCTATGCTACACCTTTCTACAAAATTCTCAATGTCCCATCTTGCTTTGGGCCAATAATAATTGTGAGCCACCTTTTGAATGATGGTACCTATCTTCTCATGGTCCCCATCTGGTTTCACATGTAGGCTCCTTATTAAGTCTGCCCTATATCTTTTAGGAAGTACCAGCTGTCCCTGACCTTTGGATCTAGCTCCAGTCTTCCTATACATCAACTTGTTTTTCATGTAAAAATCTCCCTTGCCTGGAGTTGTATGACAAGTTGACAATTTTCTGAAACAAGGCTTGAGTGTTTTATCCCCAGCCTGTGCCTTCCTCATCTCTTCTGGAGTGGTATCCAACATAATATCCTCCTCCTGTCTTGAGGTCGACCTGACCTGAAGGGTGGCCATATACACAGGTTTCCTTCTGCAACGGTCAGTGTCATGATTGTTCATCTTACAATTCTTACACCACCTTTTCCCTTGGTTGAAAGATTTTCTTTCATCATATTTCCTTTCATCGAATTGTGGGGTTTTATTTTTATTTTCATACCGTGGCCTATCAAACTGGTGCTTACCTTTGTTTTGATCCCTAGGATCAAATTTATTAAAGTTCTGTGGTGCCCTAAAGTTATCCACTTGTTTCTTTTTATTACCTGTTACCTCTGCTTGAGCTGCTTGATACCTTTCAGCAACATTTAGCAACTCACCCAGCCTCTCTGCACCTTGTTCCATGAGAAACTTTCTCAGGTCTGGAGCCATGGACTCTCTTAATTGCTCTATAAGGACCATTTCCTTAAGATCTTGGGTTTTCCCCAGAGAAGTCCATTTCTCCAAGTATGTCTCTATTCGTGCAGAGAACTGGTGATAGGTTTCACCTGACAGTAGTTTAGCATTCCTAAATTTTTTCCTATAAAATTCTGCATTCTTTTCATATCTTAACAAAAGAGCCTGCTTTAGCATGTCATAATTTTCCTGATCACTTCTGCTCATTTTTGCAAAAACTTCATAAGCTGCCCCACGAAAACCTTGAGATAACTTTAAGCTCCACCTTTCTCTCTCTAACCCATATGTGGTAGCCAATAGTTCATACCTATTTAGATAGCTCTCTATATCATCGTCTTTCTCAACAAAATGATCTAAATGAAAATTCATAGCTGAGGTTGAGGCTCCTTGGCTAGCAGTGGCATCAGAGGCAAAGGGACTGGCACCATTTTCAGGAGCATGGCCCTGAAACTCAAACTCCCTTAGTCGTAACTCATGTTCCCTTTGTAATCTCTTCTCCTCCTTTTCTGCTTCCCTTTCTGCAGCTAATCTCTTCTCTTCTCTTTCTGCAGCTAATTTCTTCTCTTCTCTTTCTGCAGCCTGTCTTCTTTCCTCGGCTTCCAATGCTTTAGCCTCTTTGTCAGCCTCAATCTGCAACCTCTTAGCCTCAGCCTCAATCTGCAACCTCTTAGTCTCAGCCTCTAACTTTCTTTCGGCCTCTTTTTCTAATCTTCTTTCTTCCCGTTCAATATATTTGTCACATTCAGCCGTGACATAAGCAATCATAATTTGTCCGTCCATTCCTAACTCTTTCGCAGTCTGTACAGCAGCAGATCGAAATTTTGCCAAGTCGGCCATTGTCTAACAGATAAATGTCTAAAATATGTAACTAAACAATTTTATCTATGACTAACTAACTTAGGACAACACAGGCACTGTGAGCTCAACCTTATTTATTTTCACCCAAGGATACCTTTTACTTCTTATTATTCCCTGAAGTGAATTACCCCCAATATTTGTAATAGGGAAAGATTCCAAATCCCGAGAGCGAGACCCCAATATATGTGGTGAAGTGGGATGTTATAAATATTTATAGGGGACTTAGTGTACTGACTGAGATCAGCTGTGAAGGTATCTATATCTAATAAGAGTAGTGTATTATAGATAACCTTACTTGCTGCCACATATGTATACCTCAGTCAGAATTATTCTGGAATAGTGTGATGACTACGTTATTTGTCTAGGGTATGTGTATGATGAAGTGTAAGTCATAACAACAACAGACAGATAAACAATTTAATTTATTCCACCACACTTGACAACACTGTGACACTCACATACATAAAACACTCTACGAGGATATCTTAAAGGAGTCACTGATAACTTTTCAAATAACAATATGTATTCAGTGCTGTCATGAATGTATATGTGTCCTGATTCAAATACAAAGGGAACCAGGAATCACAATCAATTTTAATTACAAGTTATATGTACAGAATTTATCAATATGAATCTTGTAGTGACATATATTATTAATAGTATCCTATGTGTGTCAGTTGTGTAGTGGTAATATGAGGTAATACTGGTTTTGTTTTGTTCAAGCTCTGTTGGTATTCGTCATCATGACGTCAATAGTTTGTTTCTATTGGAACTAGTATTGGAGATGTTCTCAGTTCCTGGTATGAAAACAATTAAATTCCCCTCTTAGTTTTATTTTACAATGTCATTTTAAGATGGGGTTACATAATGTTGAGCTCCATGGCCACACTCTCTTATCTTTCGTGATGGCTGCAGTAAAAGCCTCCTCTGCTCGATTACTTTAATGAGTTCTGGAGCCACCCCACTGGTTGCTATATGGACCAAGGAGTATGCTGTCCGCCTCTGGCTTCAGCAAAGCTCTGACCAGGTGCTGCTCAATAACTTTAAGACCACGGTCCCTGAAACAAGAAGGTTGTACCTTCTACGTCAGAACTAATTTACACTCTATTTCTACATTGAGCACAATACATCACAAACATTGAGTTCAGAGCGTTAGGCCAACTGTCAGCTTCATCTGAAATACTTTATACCAGTATTTCCCTCCCTAATGGTTACTACGCCTCTGCAATTCCAGCATTATTTCTTTCTAGTCAATAATCTAGGTGTCAGTGTACTGTTTGGCCATTCCATGCAGTTTTACTTTCCTCCGACACCTTCTGTTCAGGCTGGAGTACCATAGGCTTTACATCATGTTCGCTACTGAACTACACATATATACAGACATAAATTATCAATTTACATTCAATTTTCATTAAAAGATATTGAATATTTCAAGCTTACCACAATTTATGGAAATAATAAACAGTTTCGTTGACTGGCAATGAATATAGCACAACTCCGATCTGCCGATGTCCCAGGCTTTATTTTATAAAAAATATACACTGGTGCTCAACGCATTGCTTCTTAGTAGGTTTATTACAAGATGTGGCAATGAACAGACGCTCTGAATTGAGTATATTCGCAGCTCTACCCAATCAAACCATGTCTACACATCTTTTCAAAAAAAAATACTCCTTTTCACGTTTCCCCTGACAACACAAGATAGTATTTATAGCCCGACCAATCGTGTTTAGTCTTATATTTGTTGCGCTCCAATCAAATAGGAGTTAACATGGTAGGCTATTTTTGTAACGTAATGTTTTTTCAAACACGTTATAAAAAAAATTTTATGAGCAGAAATGATTTCATGCTGTCAGGCACCCCCACTATTTTATTTTGGTTATAATTTGGTAATTCCTAGACTATTTGCGTAACGTTTTACATATTCTTTGTCAGCAAGCCCTAAGGAACCCAAATATACAAATTTAAAAGAGCTAAGTGGCTGCGTTCAAAACATGTGTTTTCCAAAGATAGTCGTATATTTGTTCTTTATTCCTTTTCGTTGTTTAGAACCGCCACCTGTCCTGCCTTTTCCACTGTTATGTCATACTAAAGTCAGGAGCTTAGATGTAAATCAGTAGAATTTCATATTTCCTAATAAACAGTTTTCATATTTTTAAACCTGATTCTTGTAGTAGTAGTGTTTCTTTTTCACTGACTATATGAAAAAAAGTTATTGCTAGTGGCCTTACACGTGGGATTTGCGTTACTATTAATCGCGCGACGCGTGTAGTGTTGCATGTGTCCTGCCTTCATTCGCCCCTCTCTCTCTCCTGCTTTATCTGTCTTTTAGTTACGCCGTGTATGGAATGAATGAAATATTAAATCTAGGTCATTGATCAGCTTGCGTATCGCAAGGTTTTTCCAAGAAATACAGTACACGTTTCATTGAAGAAAGCGTGCAGCGACACAGTAGGCTTTTACTATCAACGTGAAAGCGTTACAATTTGCCGACGAAGTAGAAAACAAGGGGATTTCGAGTACAGTCATTGTGACAGCACTGTTCTTTTACCATTGCTCTTTTCTTTATTAAATGTATTTGTTAGGCTTTATATTTACCTGATAATTTATATATATGTGGATTAGAATAATTCACGACATATATATATATATATATATATATATATATATATATATATATATATATATATATATATATATATATATATATATATATATATATATATATATATATATATATATTATTCCACTGATTAACTTAGCGGTGGGGGCTTAACGAGCTAGAATAAACCATTGCTTAATTCTTCATAAAAGGGGTCGGCAGATTATAGAATTAACGTGCTCAGCAACAGCCAGCATTGTTTTCGCTTATCTGAATATCTTATGAAGACTCCCTGTCGTAAAGTCGGTGTAAACCCACTTCTTTGTTAATACACTACGTCGATATACCAATATGCACAGCCAATCCACGTTCAACAGACTCTGAGACATATTAAATTACACGAAGTCAAGTTCCCGCAAGATGGCAGCAGACAGAATGAATTAGGAAAAATATAAAAGAAAAAAACTGTTGCTTCGGAACTCTGTCACGGAAAGTACGAAAACGCCGGCAATTAAAAAGGCTACAACGCCGAGAACCAATCAAAAGGGTTCCTTACACACTGTCAGTTACCTGCGTTGACCTATATATATGGGGGCGCGTTTTATTCAAATCACACACAAACACGAAAGCCAGCCAGAACGACAGACTGTGGAAGAGAAAATTGTCAAGACGAATTCCTGCTTACCTGCATGACCGGGCAAACTTGCTTCACTAGTCGAGTCAAAATTCTGGCTTGTATTAATCTTAGAGGGTAGGTAAACTTACTATAAACTTGTAGGGGAATATGCCTACATCATATATAATGATTGTATTTTTAGTATCATTTATAATACCTACACCTGTATATAATTAATGTGTATCATGTATAATGATTATATTTTATGGGATCAGGTATAATGATTGTATTTCCTGATATGATTGCTGAAGACGAAAACCAACCTGAAATATAACCTATCAGTCCTTTATAGGACTCATATAACTCCAACCTGAAATATAACCTATCAGTCCTTGTTAGGACTCATATAACTAGGACTCATATAACTCCAACCTTAATACTGTATAACCTATGACTATATCATGTATAATGATTGTATTTTATAGTATCATGTTTAACCCACCTGAAAATAACCTACACCTGAATATATTTAATATAACTTTAGGATTTTAGTTTTACTATGAATGTATCAGGTATACTGATTATATTTTAGGGAATTAGGTATAATGATTGTATTTCCTGGTATGATGGCTGAAGAAGAAAACCAACCTGAATATAACCTACAACAGTATTGTTAGGGTATATTTTACCAGCCAGTATAGCACTTATCAGAGATGGCCTGGTATATTATAGGGGGAGGGAAACGGTTGTATCATACCTAGGTGTACAAATTATTGGATGTATTCATGTATTGAATCAGAAAGAATGTTTTGCAAGTAAACATCTGTCTTGTCTCGCTATTTCTAAATCATACTAAGCCATGTTGTCATTCCTCCTACATGCAGACACCTGAGACACGCTCATCTCATATAAACTAGAAATAGGTAGGCTTGATGACAGAAATTAGCCCCTATTTTTCCTTGTTACAGGTTTTATTCGTGTCATCCAACCTGAGGTCGTATATTCGGGTCAATCCAGCTGCCTGGAACATCGCAGGAGCACAGTGATTGTATCGAGCTACATCCTTAGTCCCCCTCAGTCTTGGGTGGGCTAAAGGAACGATCATCAGCGGGTGTTGTGTGCATCAAACTAAGAAGGACAGAACTGTTTTAAGAGATAAGTACACATTAGTACCATTTCCGTCGGCAAGTGTGAGCTATTAACTGTCTATGAAAAAAAAGTGATTTAGCGTAGTGAGACAAGATTAACAGCACAGCTGATAAATTTTCTGATTATGATATATATATATATATATATATATATATATATATATATATATATATATATATATACATATATATATATATATATATATATATATATATATATATATATATATATATATATATATATATATATATATAATATGTAAACTTACAAATCCATTACATTCCATCTTCCAACATCCACCCTTCAGCACAAGAGTAGATAGTGTATATACTTAATAAATAAGGAAATTGTATTTGAACGACTTGTCAATTTTATAATTGTTAAGTGAAATCTGTTTACTTTTGTTTAATATCACAGTTAGTTACACAGCGGGGTGGCATTTTATGACTGTCTCCACTCTACTAATTTTTCGAGATCAGATCATTCACAGCCGTAACTAATCTGTGATACCAGTAGTTCTCTCATACACTGGGACTTCACCATTTTCCTGCAGAAATTCTATTTCTGTATTGTCAGTACTATACTGATCCTAGATACAATAAAAACCTCACGCTACACTCCCATGTGATAAAAGCGTTACTACTCTTCTATCGACATTTCTGCCAAGAGTAATCTTGTGTAAAGATAGACTCCATTGAAGGCTATAATAGATACTCTTGAGTTTTGACCACTGTTGGACCACTACTGCAAAGCAGGGGAGGCAATACCGTGACAGCGACAAAGACTAACACGTAGAAGAATTACTACAAAGATGAAAACAAAAGACAATGCTATATATTATACATTATGTTTAGAAGAGAAATATAAAATATATTATTACAACACTACATGTTGAAGATAACATGGGTTAAATACAATTTTACAGAACAACGAAATGAGAATTACGATGTTTCGGTACGCATACCTTCATAAGACAAACAAAACACCACCACATTTCGACAAAGTATCACAACGGTATAATGCAATGTTTAGTGAGACTCTTA
This sequence comes from Oreohelix idahoensis, assembly GCA_024509875.1. Lineage (NCBI taxonomy): Eukaryota > Metazoa > Mollusca > Gastropoda > Stylommatophora > Oreohelicidae > Oreohelix > Oreohelix idahoensis. The sequence goes on along the minus strand of JAMPIV010019867.1, from coordinate 93,533 downwards.
TCTGAGAATGAGCCAAGAACACGAGGCACTAATATGACTCTTGTATTGTAAAGTGATGCTCTTACATCACGCAGCATTGATGAAATTATAGACAGATAACGGCAAAGACAACGATGTACTGAGCAGTTCCACGGGTTGAGTGAGGCTACAAAGAAAAAAAAAGCATATGATTTTTGCTTCTCAGGCATGTCGTATAAACCGAATGATATGAGGTTATGAAACATATATGAGGTTATGAAACTTCATCATATGAAACAAACAGTTACATAAACTATTACAGCAGGAGCACATGAATACTTTGTGCAGGCTTCATACAAAGGGACCAGCCTCATTGGTGTTTAAATGCTCTGTAGTGGCGGAAAGATAAATGAAGAATGAACAAAAATCAACGATACTCTAAGCAGACTATGAACATGACGGGTCGAGCACTGATAACAGAATTCTTGAAGACAAGAAGATGCCGACAGCGGCTAAGTGACATGATCTTGTACGTCAGTTGGCACGTAACTTCAACATGGATTATAAAGGAAACTGCAGTGAAACTATCTAACGACGGTTAAATAACAAGAGATAGAAGTAATCTCCTACCACATAATGCCGTAGGGGAATGAGGAGTTAGACACTTCACTATAACTAGGGTCAGCTATATGAGTTACTTCCCCTAACTCAAGAGAACAGTCAGGTACCAGACTACAGCTGGGTAAACTGGACCATGAAGATACAAAGTTCCAATACCCGAACCTGGTAACTGAGCCACGAAAGGAGAACGCTCGAGATGAGTTCAAAACTCTCAACTCAGAAGAGCACGTTGTCAATTGATCATTAAAAAAAAACGTTACCATTAATCGCTTCCAGCCACAATAAAACAAAACCGTATGTGATTTCTGTTGTGGTGTAGAATATTTACCAGAATTGTCCGTTATTCTCTGATGCGTGCCATCGAGGGCAAAACAAGCGTAGATAAAAAGCACAATAATCGGCCAAATCACGACGGTGACCATAAAAATGCCAGCAGTAAACGGTTCGTGACTTCCAGAATTGGCCAATATTGTGCCAGCAGGCCTGCGAAGGCAGCACGCACTCAGCCAGGAGGTAAATGTTTACGGTAATCTTTCACCCATTTAGAAGGAACCCCCTGATAATCAGTACCAGATGTCACGCCGACCTCTAGACCTGGTGCAGTTACAAGGGTTGTTATTGAACTGTTAAAAACGTACCCGGAGCTACCAGCAGACGAATTCACCATAAGGAATTTGAGGCGACTGATTCTCGGCCCTACGGGAATGAAACGGAACGTTAAAATACCGAGACAGTTACCTGGCCACAGTGTTTGTGTTGTGTTTTCTGAGAAATGCGCGCAGAAATTCACTTCTGATATTCAGAGTCCTTGTTTTAGCATTGGTATAATTTCGCTGCCCACAGACGATTATTTTTATTGTCTTATCATTAGTGACCATATAGAAATATTGCAATGTTCGAAAGCGAATAACACATTAAAGACCTTTATAAAGGATCCCTGGCGGTAACGCAGACGTTACCGAATATACTCGAGTATAAGTCGAGAAATTTATTCCCATTCTTTGATTTTTAAAAACGGCACCCCGACTTACAAGTAAAGATTCATGAAACCGGTCACTGTTCTCTCTCTCCCCCCCCCCCCCCCCCCCCTCTTTTTCGTCGCAAATTGATATCCTTAAGATATAAAATGTATGCATCATTAAATGTTTTTAACAAAATATCTTAAGTAATACATTAAAAACTGGGTTGACATGAAGAACATTGGAACGTGTTCTTCAATGTCACCATTGTAAGTCCCCAACGTTGCTAGGGTTAGGATTAAGGTTAGGGTTTAGGTTTAGCAGTTCTAAACCTAACCCGTAACCTTTAGCCCTTTTAACTGCGACTCTGAATTCTTTTATAAGGTCGTATCGAACACACGGCCCACTGTGTTCATTTCAACCAAAAATGTTTAAATCAATTTTATTGGGCTGTTAATTAATCATAAAAGGTAAAGGTGAAGGAACCCGTTACACGCCCATTGAGGCATATTGGGAATATGGTGTTAGGCCCATATTATCTTGACCGTCGGCACACGAGGGGTGATGTGGTCGGCATCACGCCGGCCGCCTTAACCTTCCCAGAGTAGCTCTGGTACCCATTCGGGGCTGGGTCGACCCAGGAGCCGTTTGTGGCCTAAAAATTTTCCGCCTCATCTGGGGATCGAACCATAGACCACTGCGCTAGGAAGCCAGTGTTTAATAAGTAATTAATCATGGTTATTATTAAAATAAGAACATACATTCGATACTGATACAAACGATCAATAAATAAAAAGTGCACGTATTGCTTTCTGTACTTCCTTTCATGCGTACACCGGCATGCACAGCTGTAAACACACCCGCATTTAGTTAAAAAAAAAAAAAAACATCGTCCCGAAGGTGCCATTACAGTCAGTTAGAAAGAAAGCATACTTCTTTAGGAGGCTGGCTTTATTAAGCTAAAAGTGATAGAATTTGCAAAAGCCATGGCGATTCCAATGCAATGCGGGAATTCGGAAACGACGAAATACGTGTTGAGACTGGCTTTAAATAAAAGAATCTTTGCAAGGGATGAAATTAAAAACCATGAGACGTGTATCGTCTTTAGCCCTAATGTATTTATAAGGGATTCGAAGTAAAATAAGAATTCGATTACGGATTTATAATGGGTGAATTGGAAGTTTATTGTTCGTTATTTATATCGCATGATGTTACCTTGCGCTTGTTTTTTTAATTGGATTTATTATGTATCAAAAAGGTGGGGGAAGCTGTAAGGTTAGGGTTAATGTTAGCCAGTAACTTTGTTTATATGTCTTCTAACCATTGGCGATGAAACCGCAAAACATGCGACGCAGTGTAATAGGCCTGTATGTAGATTACTAAGGTAGTTGCGGCAAAATCGATTCTGTAGGAGAGTGAGATAATCGTCTATTATTATTTTGTTTAGTCCTTCTTCTTCTTCTTCTTCCTCGTTCGTCCTGAAAAGGACGTTGGTTGCGTTGTGACCGTTTACAGCGAAGCTGCGATATCTGCACCTTTCGACCGACACATTCGACTTCAGCACAGCATTTTTGGGACCGGGTTTGCCTTCCGACTTCGATCTCTACTCTCTCAGCCAGACTGCAGTGTTGCAGCCTGTTTCCAGGACCACCACTTGGAGGTGGAGTAGGGTCTTGGTCAGCTCTGGTTCGCTGACCCTGTCACAAGCAGTCTAGCTATGGATCGCTGACTGCATTCTCTATTGCTGCATCTTTGGGTCCCTGTTTATTCCGATGTGAGTGTTTTTTTGCACGATATTATTTGTGCATAAGCTGGAAACAGGAGTAGGTTTAGTGTTAAGGTTGGCATTATGTAATATGTATCGTGATCTGCACTGTAGGGATGGGCGTTAACACATAAAATCGCGAAACAGAGATACACGAATTTGGTTAAATTAATATGTTGAACGTTGTTATTTGTGATGGAAAAATGTTTATGTATTCGTAAAGAAGTAATGCGCGTACACGTTAATGTTTACGGTTAACTTGTAATCGCGGCAGGAGTCATTATTGCTGAAGTAGATACCTCCCACGGTTTTAAATTCCAACCCTTGCAAGATATGCCGAAAACGAAACAAGCAAAGAGAGGGAGCACTTTATAGTTTCTTGCTCTTGAAGAAGAACTAAATGAATGGGTTTTAACTCAGCAACAAAACTGTTGCATAACTACTCGAGGATCATTACTGATTGATGTCCTTCATTTGAAAAAAGAGTGAACAATATCGCAATGTGCCAGAAATATGGAAACTTCTTGCAACTGCAGTGTGGTAAAGCCGTTTTATTAACCGCTTTTCGCTGTCTCTTAGCTGACGTAAAAAAATTGCACACAAATTACCAGCAGCTTTGGAGGAAACAAATTCTAGCTTTTCATCAATTCATCATTGAAGCATTATATTTATACTTCGACTTATAATCGGGTCATTCATTTTGGACACATTTTTAAGGTTCAAAAGTATAGAATTTTAGACTTATCGTCGGATCGATTTATACTCGAGTATATACTGTAGATTATTTTGAAACAGTCGCCTTTAACTTTATCAAATTTATGAGTACGTATTAAGAGAAGTAAACAGCAACAATAAAAAAGTCTCTCAAATCACTCATACAGTTTAACTTTAAATCACCCATATGGTTAAATTCAGATCACCCATTTCCTAAACGATAATCACTGTGCATGTAAATGAAAGAAAGCAGCACGAACTAAATATTATTTTGACCAAGGTGACCCCGTAGTGTTCCCGGGGGTATCTGGGAAGACAGAGAAGGAACTGGTCTACTGCTGCATCAGCCATGTAGTATGAGTCGACTAATATAAAGCAATTGATGTTCTCACAAGGTGATTTAGTTTTTGTCAAATGACAAAGGTGAAAAAGGGATAAATATCCTAGGCCCCCCCCCCCCCCCCTATGGTAGGCCCTATTGGTTCGTAAGTAAGAGGGTTACTTAGGACACCAAGAGTGAATGACAGTAGGTGAATCCTTACCGAGAGTAAGAAGATTTCAGCAGGTATTCTGATCTCCAGCAATAACGGGATCCCGAAAGATACACGAGTCCCCACTTCCGATTTAGGGAAGTATATTATATTTAAGATATATATATATATATATATATATATATATATATATATATATATATATATATATATATATATATATATATATATATATATATATATATATATATAAATATATATATATATATATATATATATATATATAAAGCTGCAGCTACCTCTTTGCCCGCCTCACATCGCGTGTTTGGTAAAACTCCAAACTCACAACGAAGACTTAAGCCACGGTATATAACGCCTGCGTCACCAGCACACTTCTATATGGCAGCGAGACATGGACAACCTATGCTAAGCAAGAAAGAAGGATCAATACCTACCATCTACGGTGTCTACGCTACATCCTCAGCATTTTGTGGAAAGATAAAGTGACAAATGTCGAGGTGTAGTCACGTGCTGGCCTTCAAAGCATGTATACACCGCTTAGACAACGCAGACTACGCTGGCTTGGCCATGTCCGCCGCATGGAAGATGGTCGCATCCCGAAAGATATCTTCTACAGACAACTGGCAGATGGCAAAAGAACAGTTGGGCGACAGCAGCTGAGTTTCAAAGATGTGTGCAAGAGAGATATGAGGGCACTGGACATAAGTCCAGCAAAGTGGGAGGATGAAGCTGCCGATCGCACCAAGTGGCGATGCTATTTACGGCGCCACCTCAGATTGGGCGAAAAGGAGCTCACACAACAAGCAGAAGAGAGGAGAAAACGTCGATAGGAGCACTGGAAAATAAGCAGCTGAAGGCTGTCACCTCAGGGGCGCATACCCATGGCCAGTTATGACTGAAGGGGCTATTATTATATATATATATCTTAAACATGAGACAGGACTGGTGACAAATTTGGGTGCAATTTCAGTCCCACAAATATTTACTCTGCACTCGGCACGTATTCTACTTGCTGACGAATAAAATAAGACATGCACGTAGGACACAGTCTATGACACTATAACTTGTGGGTAACTACACTTGAAAAGGATATTGGACATCAAGACTATCTGGCTATTGATGGTTGACTAGGCCAAGGATACCCTGGCTTTGGTGAATGGCTTTATTGCATCTCAGTACTATCTGGCGTTTTGCGCTAAGTACTGTTGTGTACCTTTTAGATGTTAGGGACATCCCGTGACATACGTGGATATACAGTGGTCTGGGTAACAAGCTATGTATCGAGAGGAGTAGGGCAACCCTTTTTCTCTCTCCGTTGACGACAGTAGTTCTTGCTTATGCCGAAGCTGTGAGTTCAAGGCCTGTCCCGATTGGTGAGAAAACCCTTGCTAAAGATTAGTTTGTTACCGCGGTGTCATCTAGGCTTCTCTCTCTCTCTCTCTCTCTCTCTCTCTCTCTCTCTCTCTCTCTCTCTCTCTCTCCCTTTCCCTCCCTCTCTCTCTCTCTCTCTCTCTCTCTCTCTCTCTCTCTCTCTCTCTCTCTCTCTCTGTCTGTCTGTCTGTCTGTCTGTCTGTCTGTCTCTCTCTCTCTCTCTCTCTCTCTCTCTCTCTCTCTCTCTCTCTCTCTCTCTCTCTCTCTCTCTCTCTCTCTCTTTGTCTGCAGAATTTCGGGTCGTTCTCTCGTTCGTTCAGGATGTATGTGAAAATGACTCAAAATTTACCAATTTAAATACTACGAAATCAGGGTAAGGAAAAATTCTGAAAATAAGTTTTGCCTGTGTTACGAAATAGACGACCTCTTCACGATCTTTGTTTCACTCCGGCAGTATCGTTACATTTGTGATACTGATTTTTATTATGTGCTATCAAGTAACGCACTTTTCTGTCTTTATTTCGTCGTTATTTTTCGGCTAAGTAGCAGATATTTGATTTTATCAAACCATTCGACACTCTTCTCTGTGATGTCACCTGTTGTTACCCGGTCATCCTGGCTTGCGGTGAGCAACTGAGATAAAATAGTCGCCGAAGTGTTTAGATTGAACCGCTGATAAGACGACTCGTTTGATAACCCAGATGGGCAGACTCGGAGTTTTTGCGTACTCATACGACAGATAACTAGATTACTGTCTGTGTGACACGTGGGCAGACAAGTGTGACATAATCGCTTCCGGGCCGACTTGTTATGACAACATTACTTTCTAATAAAGTAATAAGCATTACAGCTCACGCATGTTGTCTTGTGAGTTCCCCGATCTGTCTGTAAGTTTGTACACAAGGGCATCGGACATCATATTACCATATATAGGAGAGTTGACCTCTGCCTTACTTTCAAAATTATCCGATGTCGGAAAATTTTTGAAATCATCACACCCTATCCGCATGATTTAAAATGATTCGATCTTTCTGATTAGATTCATAACAACAATGCGTGGGAAGATATGAATATAGTCTGACCATTTCGCAGTTTTATTTCACTGTGAATTTCACGCTCGCCAAGACAACATCAGACCTCGCCAGAGTGAAGATAAGATTCATAATTCCTTTTTTTAACCAGACCTTTTATTGGAGAACCAAATAAGACTTACAAAGCACAGGAAATCTCTTTCAAATTTTAATAAGGAACACCCGGACTAGGAAACTGAAGAAACACGGAATCAGAGAGGGAATCTATTGTCAAATTAAAGACACCCCAGACGCGTGTAAGAGACCGACTCGTCTCTTTCATTCATCTGAGCAAAAATTCGGTGAGTCAGGATTGGCGTAAGTTGTGATTTACATTTCATATTTTATTACTAACATGTGAACTAACACACACACACACACACACACACATGTATATATTACCATGTGAAGTTTAATATGTGAAACTCGCTATTGGATGTCACAGTCATTTGAGGCTGGCAACCTCAGCGTATAGAATGATGATTTATGAACCACCACTGCACGGGCTGGTGATTGTTTTATTGCTAGTTTCGTAAAGAGAACTAAAAGCATAAAGTAGTTCCAGGTTCCCTATGGAGCAGGGAGGAAATGATGAAAGAAATGATGTACATTCTAAGTATAACACTTACATTTTCAAAGCAGTGTAAGTGTCCCTATAAACATATTCACTTTAAAATTAATGTAAGTTTTCAAACTTTAAACCAGTGTAAATGTCTATGTGAAAATATTTATTTTAAAGTAATGGACGTTTCAAACTTTTCAATCAGTGTAAAACAAAAATGAAAACATATTCAATTTATTATATTGTGAACACGTTTCAATCAGTGGAGATGTATATGTAAACAGATTATATCTGTATTATTATCCTTTTCATTTAAATGTCATGTAAAGCTAAAGCTATTCTATTTTAATGTAAAGGAAGTTTTATCCCGAGGGATTAAATTTAATTCTTATCGAGGGGAAAGTCTGAGTAATTGGGATGGTGGTATGGGAAGATAGGAACCCATAACTATGGGGTGGAAAACGCCATACTCAGAAGAGCGTTTCGTTCTATTCTTTTACCATGGTTATTGGTGATACCAGCAGAAAGTACCATCTTTGGAACAAGAAGGGAACCGTGGCCTAAGCTTTAAGACGCAGGACACCACGTGGTAGACTCTCCTTGACGTTTCTGGGAAACGAGCTACCCCCGACAACCTTGATCAGAGACGAGCGCGTGCAGAGTGAAAAGAACCAACCCATAAGAAGGAGCAGACACGTCATAGGCAGCTAAGTTCAAATATATGCTGCCACTTGAACTTCTTGTAACATCTCACATTCCCTAAAGACTGTGAGGATAACTTTTCTTGATCCATAACTATTCAAATTATTTTCCAACCGTTAAAACCTAAAGTGATTATTAAATTTTGTTATTTGTAATGTTACAGATTTAACTTCGATTTAATCATTTTAAAGTTACTGCATTTTTGTCTCAGTCAAATTACTACACACGCTCTAAACAGAGCTATACTAAAATAATAGAATTCCACTGAGTAAATCAAGGGTGGGGGCTTAAACGAGCTGAACTTAAGAAGTGCTTAAATCCTTCACAAAAGCGTCGGCAGAAGTACAGAGTTAACATACTCAGCCAAAGCAGTATTGTTCTCGCTTATTCTGAATATCTTGTGAAGACTCCCTTTGAAATAGAAGTGTCATCACCCTTCTATCTACATCTCTGCCAAGAGTAATCGTGTGCGAAGGTAGATACCTTTGAAGCCCATATTAGATACTCTTGAGTTTTGGCCACTGTTGTACCACTACTGCAAAGCAGGGGAGGCAATACCGTCCCAGCCGGTAAATTAATATCATGCAATGTCCAGTTTCAAATTTAAAATATCGAAAGTTTCAACATACTAATACTAATTTTATTTTTATCATTGCGCCTAAATTTTGGGTCACCAAATGATGCAAGACTTTTTTGATGCAAGCAGCAAAAATGTTGGCATCACGCGCCTTGGGTTTCAAATCAAACAATATCGCAAAAAAGAGGGGGAGAAAGAGGGAGGGGAAATTACCCCACACTCGTCTGGTGCAATTTGTGTAACACATTTTTCAAATAAGAGCGGTTGAAATATTATGAGTAAAATGACCTTGATCGTTAAACCACGGATATGGCTAGCGATCTCATCGTGCTATACAAGTTGCTACAGGAACCCATCTACAAGAACACGTTGTCGCTTTGGTGGAGGCTTTCGGTAAAGAGGCCGAGCTGTATTGACGGTTTCATGCTCCACCAGGAGCGAACGGGAAATGATATTGATGATGACTCAAGTGAATGTTACCCACACAACTAAATCTTACATGGTATTATTGAGATATGTTTGTCACATCTTGTTAACATTAGTTAACCCATTTATTTGTGGTACGTTTCCGTCAGTCCCCCTCACTGACGACGAAGACGTGATAGTAACTTGGACTGTATTGTACCTGTGTCACAGTAGAGCAGTCCTATAACCTACTTTCTTGTACACCATCCGTTGTCAGTCTTTCTGCAAATCTCAAAAAGCTGTCATAGCCGGGAGTGGAGTTTAGGGTGAGGTTCATTTTAATGCACCCAAGACGAGCTACTGAAATAGCGTCTGAGAAAATAAGTTCTGCTCCTGGCCTTCGCGTAGCGAGATCTTTAACTAGCAGAGAAGAAACGAGATCGAGTTTCTAGCGCCAAAATACGATGCAGATCGTAAGCCAATGATGACTGCTCGCCTATGAAGAAGGACACTAATTTCAAACCACCTGCCACCTTGAGGGTTGTTTGGAAACAGCACAATGCTAAGGAAAGCAAACCTCAATACAAATGCTTGCTGAAGTCGAATATGTCCAACCGTAAGGTGCAGATATCGTTGTCCAGTTGTAAATTACAGCACAAGGTATTATTATGCTCCAAATTCTTCTGCACTTCTTCTCACATCCTTTCTTATTCAGGTCATTGGAGCAAAAAAAACCAGAAAAAAAAAACCCACTGATGCCAAAAGAAAATATAGTTATGAAGTAGTCAGACATTCAAGACCAACAACTTAGGTTTACTTACGCTACCAGACACTTTAGATCTTCACTGAATAGCATAACTGCAACATAAGTTGATTACGATAACAGTGGGACAAATGAGGACATTTTGTTGACAAATAAACCAAACATAGAGCATTATGTATCACTACATTGGGCCATACATACATAACCTACTTACGACTTACAAATATAAGTTTTAAAGTAAACCTATCGTGTGAAATAAAAATATATGTTGTGGCATAAACACAACGAAATACACAGAAACATATGTTTCACCTATTTCCCGAAATATTGAAGGGACGAGTATATTCTGCCGTGCTCTTATTATGCCATTAAATCACACAGAGTAAGGATCATATATCGGTTTCCATGACCCACTCAATCACCAACATTTAAGTTAAACGTAACCTAAAGTGTCTAACCCGTGTAAGCTGTTCTGATAAGTTTTCCAATGAAACTGATAACCACGTGTAAACTACACGACAACAGTAACATTTAAAATGGTAAAAATGAGTACAAAATCACTGTGGAATCACACGAATAAAAGTGTCAGCTAAACAGGCGGTCAACGCCACTAAAAATTGTAGAATCATACATAGACACTGGCAGCATTACCCACGTAGTTGGAGGGACAGATATGGATATCAAAATAATACAAATAAACAAGAGGAGCTTTCCATTGCATTGGGAAGTGTATGGAAGTTTAAAGAAGTCAAGTTCAACGCACAAATCAGAATCTTTATTTGACATATCAAGTCAATCCTATTGCATGGCTGTGAAACACGGAGAACAAGAACAGCAACTAGAGATGCGACAGACTTTCATAAACGGGTGGTTGTGTAGAACATGATTAGAATTTAAAATGGTATGACCAAATCATCAAACTGATGACAAGAACTAGATGGTGCTAGTGAAACAGGGTTGAGAAGAAGACGCTGGCGATGGATAGAACACACACTGAGGAAACTGGACTAAACACACACTGAGGAAACTGGACTAAACACACAGTGAGGAAACTGGACTAAACACACAGTGAGGAAACCTGCTGATAGCGTTACAAGGCAGTCCTTGTTCTGGAATACCTAGGGTAAAAGAGGTAGGGACAGATTTAAAAAAAACAGACGGAGAAGAGAACTGAATACATTTAAAAACAAAGAAAAGTTTGCCTCGTTTTGACGAGACGCGTCCCGTTCAACATAATCGGTTATATTAGGGCACATGTCCAAATATAAAATAGCCTTAGGTTTGATATGACCGAACTGAATACATGAATAAAAGGCATAAAGAAGACATGTACGGATCTCTTGAGAAGATGGCATTGAGCATGAGGACCTGGCATACATTTGTTGAAGTCCTATGCCTCTTTGGGACCTAAACGGTATTGACTGAATGAAACAGGTTGTTCTGACAGTAAAACAAACATCAAAACCACAGAAAGGAAATAAACAAGAGACACTAATCAAACTTATTTTAAATAAAACTTGGCACGAGAAATGGAGAGGAGATACATGGCCGTTTTGCGTGCTTTATGACGGGAACGAAACCCAGAGAATGTGAAAACAACATTCCCAAAAATTTTGTAAAAATTGGCGTTGTGAAAACAAGTGAAGAGCAAACGTACAACAGGTAAAATAAATATATTGGACAGGTCATTTAGACAGGTATTTTCTTTCCATTAAGACCCACAGCTTTCAGTCCTAACGCGGCTCGCAAGCGAAAACTTGTCTGGGCACAACAGCCGGTCAAAGGTTATCAAGATACAGGTATAAGAATACCAAGAACCTACGGCACATTAGACACCTGACCTGGGCAGTGTTTCCACAGGTCTCCACTAGATACTTGGAATTGTGCTGCCTGCCATGTGTCTGCGATATATCATCCCTGGTCTCGGATAATTTATCTGCCCATTGCTTTTTGTGAAGACGCAGATAAGGGGAGCATCCACGCTTGAAAGTCGTGGGTTCCTGAAGAAAGTTTGAAGTAGAAATAACCTCTCCATGAAGAAATCTTGCCAGCCTGTCAACGGTAAACAAATACAGGAGAATGTGAGAAAAGATGGATAAGATATACCTGACTGAATTTGATACCAGCCAAAGTTCAGAGTGCAAAGATTACGATGCCTTGGAAACTTCCGTATAGTGTTTTTTGCTTTTTATAAATCACAAGAGTTCCGGCTCGAGATACTGCATGTCAATCATGACTAGCATGGAAGATAAGCTCTCAACTCTAGCTGAATTTCATGAAACAAATGCGTGCGTTTCAAAAAGCACGTGGTAATTAAGTCCAGTTTGAGGTCTTTCGTGGCGAGCTAGTTATTACCAACAGGAGAAGGAGCCAAGGCAGGTTCCTGGCGTCCAGCAACCACAAAGAAAATTCGGGAAGGTGAGATTTGCATGCTTTGAAAACAGTTCATTTAGGAGAAGTAAACTCTTCTCCTAATCAGCATGATAGCATACCTTGTGAGAAAGCTGCGTCGCCAAAGAAAACAAGTGTATACAACTACCTGCAGAAGTTAAATTTGCCAGTTCGAAACACGCGAATACTACAGTTTAACTTCAAATTACGTCACAGTGTAAAATACTGCATGGAAAAACTAATTGTAGTGGTTCTTTTATTTTTCGATTGGGAGGGGGGGGGGGGGGGGCGGGGGGGGAGCATTATCTTACGTCTATGGAGTAGCTGTGTTATATATAATTTACGTACGTCTGCTAGTGATATAGTCTAAGACTTGCAATTATAACCGAAAATTGGTAGAAAGTGTTTTAAAAGATTTCCACAGGTTTGCAGACTGAAGCTTTGAGGATCTCTCTTTAAAGCAAATTTTGCAACGTGTAACGTTAACACAGCGGCAGAAATTAGTTGTATATTCGTTTAATTCGAAATCTCCGAATATGCATGTTTTATCATATTTTTGATTTATTCATTCCATTCGCTCGCTCATAATCCTTCAGCTTCCGAGGGAGTATGGGCCATCATTCAGTTTATGGCAAGCTCTTCTGCTGTGTGCCACCTGTTCTTGTTCTTTCAGTGTGTTCTTTATCCCTTCTTATGTCTATTTGCAGTTTCTTTAATTGTACGTTTTTGTTTTGTCTCTTTCTGTTTTTACCATGGGACATTGCAGAAGGTCGGCTGTCTTGCACTTTACCTTGGGACACTCCAGAACATCGGCTGTCTTGCACTTTACCCTGGGACACTCCAGAACATCGGCGGTCTTGCACTTTACCTTGGGACACTCCAGAACATCGGTGGTCTTGCACTAATATTTATAACACTTATCAACTTGTAATATATTCAATCATTATTCTTCAACTCTCTGTGGAGCATAGGTCTTCAACATATTTTCGCTAAACCTTCCGGTCCTGTGCCATCCACTCAGCGTCTTTCGCATCTTCATTATCCTTGTCATGTCTGTCTCTAACTTACTTCTCCATCTATATTTTGGCCTCTTTCTATTTTTCCTATTCTGAGGATTACGGAACAAGGACTGCCTTGTAGATCTATCATCATCCGGTGTAACGTCAGCGGTATGTCCTAACCTTGTTTCCTGCTAGCACTTCTGTCTGGTTCATGCTTTGAATCTCTGTTCTCCACCAGGTAGCTTCTGGTCGGCCTCGCTTTCGATTTCCTTCTGAAGTCCATAGCATGGCAGTTCTGGTGATGATGTCAGGGTCTTTTCTGAGGATATGGCCAACCCAGTTCCAGTGTCTACTCGCTATGATGGTGCACATGTTTTCTTGGTGGCTCCGAGTTAGCATTGTTTTGTTGGTGATGGTGTTCGGTCAGAAAATTCGAAGAATTTTCCTTAGGCAAACTGTCCTCTTTCCACACAACCTGCCTAAGGAAATTAGATCTTTATAGTCAAACATATCATGATTTATGGTCAATGGTCAATGCACCATGAAAAGACTGCAAGGCATGCGTGTTCTTGAAATGGGTATGCAATTGAGTTTTCATGTTGCAATACGCGCAATTTTCGTATATTCCCGAACAGTAGGTGGGATGGCTACAGTGTTGGTTACGAACTTTTCATGAAGACAGTTATTAATATGGAGATAACACTATGCTGTAAATAGCATACACAACTAAGAATAAAGCCATATTAGATACCCCATACATACCCAGAACTTAGGCAGAAGATGGTCAAGTTATTGTTGAGATGGCGGATGAGGCAAATGAAGCTCATCTAATGCTACTTCAATTTCTTTTTTTTTTTTTTTTTTTCAAACCTTGTACCATATTCTTCTTCTTCTTCTTATTATTAATCATTATCATCTTATTTTCATTTTACTATTGCTAGTATATTTTTTAATACGTACACAGTCTGCGACTAGTCAAGTTTAACTTTTTAGAGGCGCTACACTGATGTTTTCTGTAAGTATTACCTCCCCATATTTGCTCATTAAGTAGCAATGGGATAACGAATGCAGTAGTCCCCCATACAGGAACCTGGATCAATGCACTTTGTCAGCTATTGTTGTTGTGGTTTCTGTAAACATGTTTGGACATCGCAAGGATGTCAGCTTTATGCACAATGACAACTTAGTCGTCCCTAACGATTAGGTTTATGGGAGCAGCTGTTCATTCCTTCTTTTGTCTTTATAACACACACTCCCCTAGCCCTTCCCACACCCAGAAACCAACGGGACGTAATATTAAGTATACTCCATGTAAAAACTAACTTACTTAGTCGTTCCTCTTCTACCGTGAGGTGTAGAGGTCCATGTAAAAAGATAACAATAAACAATGCCGTGTGCATGTGCGATTCCCGGGGGTTTCTAAAGAGACAAAGAAAGAACTGCACTACTGCACACTCATGCATGTCATACAAGCCAATAGGAAGTTATCCACGGGGTTGGCAACCTCATCAATAAAAACAAATAACTACAAAAACCAGCTCTACAAGAGCATGTGAATGTTTGGTGCAGGCTTCCATCCAAGCGATCAGCTGTAGTGGTGGTTCCATGCTCCACAAGGAGCGGGCAGGAAAACGATGATCTGTTCAAAAAATAGAAAACTCATCTCTATGTGCCCATGTGGTTAGAACCAACAAATAGAAAATCCCTCTGTATGTGCCCATATGGTTAGTACCAACAAACAGAAAATCCCTCTGTATGTGCCCATATGGTTAGGACCAACAAATAGAAAATCCCTCTGTATGTGCCCATATGGTGAGGACCAACAAATAGAAAATCCCTCTGTATGTGCCCATATGGTGAGGACCAACAAATAGAAAATCCCTCTCTATGTGCCCCTATGGTGAGGACCAACAAATAGAAAATCCCTCTGTATGTGCCCATATGGTGAGGACCAACAAATAGAAAATCCCTCTGTATGTGCCCATATGGTGAGGGCTAACAAATAGAAAATCCCTCTGTCTGTGCCCATTGTGACGTATGAAAATCGAGCCTCTCTTTAATCCCTCAGTCACCCCTTTCTCTCTTACAACTAAACAACTCGAGTGGAATTCCCACGCTTGCTGGTTGGTATGCAATCAGTTATCGTGCTAGCAGCCACGACATTCGCCCTTTGTTGTCTTCTCTCTCGGGCTATTAAAATAAAACTATTTCGGTATTTCTTACTGACATTCCTTCAGGAGGCGGGCCACCGGCGGTCACGTTACGACGTCAGAGCCGAGATCTGAAACCTCTGATTAACACCTGATAATAGAATGGACGTTGAATTCGCTCGAGGTGCGATTTTGCCAGACATGGGCGAGATCGGGCCGATTCATATAAATGTGCAGTCTCCTAAAACTCATTATCAGTCTGCCGCAGGAATTGTTGATATCTGCTAGCGCGAACTCTTGGAGTTTTATAGAGAGAGAATTTCTTAGATTTGTGGAGAGTGTCAGTTTCCTGCATGGCGGTAATCATAATATATAATAGAATTTTGAGTGTCTTAACGTGTTAAAGTTTTGCACTGGGATTTCTGTGTTTATTAAATAAGCATATTAAAGAACTTATAGCAAATTGTTCCAGCTGTAATAAGTAAATTTAATTTCTTGTCATTCCCCCAGTAAGAGACGCTTTAAATTAATTAATATACGCTAGGCGATTGATAATTAGAGATAAATCTACTTTTATTCATCATGCGTAATTTTGTGAATTACTAGAGTTTATATCTCGTGTTAAAGCGCGATAATATTAGCTAGACTCTTGTGGGTTAAAATATAATGTAATACCGGAGTGATCTAGAGGTCTTACCTAACGCGTTTGAGATTATAATATTGATATCATTGTTAAATTGTTTGTTTTTTTCACCTCTAGGCGATCACAACCCTTGCGATCTAGCGGTTGAATAGCTCCAGAAACATTCTTAAAATATTATCGGGTCTTAGATTTTGACCTTATCGGTCCTCTTGCTTTCTTCCAGAGAGAGTGAGAGTTCCCACATATAAACTTTAAGAATAAGATCATAAACTGGACAAGAAATTACCCAGATTGTTTACAGCAAATCTGATCCGCTTGTGGCGGCCAAATATCTATATAACATTTGTTCCAGAATTCTGACTATCATGGTTTTTCTTTTCTCGAGTGGATTTATCCAGAAAAAAGAATACTTGGGTCCATAACCGGCACTCAACCCCAGAGAGAAACAAAGAAAAAAAAACACAGATAGGAGATCCTTTGCTTATCCTTATTGGTTTTTCTAACAGTGTACCTACCAGACATTTCCTTAAATATCGGACTACTGTGTGCTGCCCATGGTGAACATTTCGATCGCGATATATATATTTCTACATGCACTACCTGACGTGAATTTGGTGAGGACCAACAAATAGAACAACATGTCCTCAAGACTGTCAGCTCCATGAGAGGACCAGAGTGGCAGAATAACTTCTCCAACTGAGTTGAAGGAGAAACTGTATGGTGACGAGAGAAGCCTGAGACGGACTGCCAACTTTATAAGAGCGATAGATGTGATCGTCTGAGAGCTAACGAAGAAGAAGAATAACATGCAGTGTCTGTTGTTGCAGGAGACGATCTGTTATTACCTGCTACCTGACATTAACCATGACCCTTTAAGTTCGAAATGCACTATATGGCCTCTCCTTACCTGACTCCGCACGTTAAGTAATGTCTATTAAACAAAGGCTGGTTCACAACAGAACGTATGTAATGACAAAGGCAATGAATCTCATGTTAAAATAATAAGAGAGACGCCCTTTCCCGCCCCCTTCTCCACTGTGAACACATTTACAAACCCAAACAATCTCACGAGCACATAATGCGTCTGTTTCATCTGTCATGTCTGCGTTTAGTCTGCAAAGAAGGCACGTGACTTGCTGTGTTTGGGCTAGAACAGCGGTTCCCAACCTGTGGTACGCGTACCCCTGGGGGTACGCGACAGGACGTTCAGGGGTACGCGAAAAAAATTGAGTAATGGCGGAAAAAAGATACATATGTCAACAGTGTAAAAGACAAGTCAAAAGTTGTGAAATTAATTCGAAGAATGCAGGATATGTCTGACGATGTTGAAGCAACAATAATAAGTAGAATTAAAAATAGTAAATTCTTTGCTATTCAAGTTGACGAAAGCACAGATATTGCTAATTTCGCTGTTTTCCTTGTTATTGTGAGGTATTTGAAAAGCAATGAAGTTGAAGAAAACATTTTGCTTTGTCATCCTCTGTCATGGCTTACAAGAGGTGAGGATATATTTCATGCTACTGATTCTTATTTCAAAGAAAAGGACATTAATTGGTCTAATTGTTGTGGACTATGCACTGACGAAGCCAAGTCTATGTCAGGTTGCTACTCCGGTCTTCGCGCTCGTGTCACGAAGGTAGCCCCCAATATAACCTGGAGCAACTGCTGCATCCACAGGCAAAGCCTTGCATCTAACCGCCTCCCTGGTGAATTAAAAGTTGTTCTTGATGAAGCTGTGAAAGTGGTTAATTTTATAAAGTCAAAGTCCACAAACTCGAGGCTTTTCAAAGCACTGTGTAAAGAGATGAATAGTCTTCATTCTACCCTGCTCCTTCATACACAAGTAAGGTGGCTCTCTCGTGGTAAAGTCCTTACCCGGCTGTTCGAACTTAGACATGAAGTCCAACTTTTTTTTTGAAGACCATCCTTTCCAACTTACTTCAAAGTTACACGACTGTGATTGGCTTCAGAGTCTTGCATACTTATCAGATATTTTCCTACAAATAAACAAACTAAATTTGGCACTTCAGAATAGCTCGGTAACGATCTTCAATGTTTCAGACAAAATTGAATCTATGATTTAAAAATTAGATTTTTGGAGGTCGTGTATTGAAAAAGGCCAGCCTGAGGTATTTGAAACTCTGCACAATTTCCTATCTGAGAACGAGCTGCACCTCTCCCAGGAAATGAACGAGAAAATAATTGAACACTTGAAAGGGCTAAAATCATCTTTCAAGAAGTACTTTCCGAAACCTGGAAAAGAGAACAACTGGATTGTAAATCCATTTGAAGAAGAATATTTCCAAGCAGCCACATTATCAATCAATGAAAAAGAGAAGTTGATTGAACTTTCGACTGATACTACTTTA
>JAMPIV010019867.1:0-67500 GCA_024509875.1 Oreohelix idahoensis | reverse complement strand
CAACGCTACACGTAAAGTTGGCATAGAGGCTTTTTATGATTGACATTATGCAGCTTGGAATTCCATAAGCCCTCAGTATTTTCCATAAACTGTCCCTATGTATACTGTCAAAAGCCTTTTCAAAACCAACGAAATTAATGTACAGCTGTCTGCCATTCTGAACACCGCTCTATAATGTTCCTGAGGGTAAATATATGATGTACACATCTTATGTTCTTTCTAAATCCTGCTTGTTCTTTCCTCAGTTTGTGGTCTATTGCTTTTGAAAAGAGCACTATGGATAGCTAAAAATACTAAACAAGAAGTCCTGAAACATGCTCCTGTGCACAGGAAGCTTATTACCCACACTACAAGAAAGCAATTCACTTTCTTTGGCTATGTTAGGAGAAGTGGAGAGATGGAATGTATTGTGGCCACAGGCAAGAAGGACACAGAGATAGAGGACGACAATAGATAAGATATTGGACATCATGACATTTAAAGAAGCCTACAACATAATTGATAAGCAGTACTGTGTACAGGAAGTTGTGGAGAGACATGATCACCTACGCAACCCAGTATGGTAGCTGAAGAAGAAGAACGAACGAACTAACTTTATTTTCAAAGGGTTGAGAATTGGGCACGCAGGCCCGTCTGACATTCTGCCCTTCCTTTCTGTCGTCTGTTATACTGATTTCATTTATTCTCACATACATTTTACCCATCAATGTAAAGTAATTCAACGTTATAAAGGTAAAATAATAGCATACTCACATCCACAGTATCTAATCATAAACATGAAATAAAATATGTTGAAAAGTACAAACATAATCATTAAACCTACATTCGATATTATATCATTTGTTCGGAAAAATAATCAATCAAAGGGAGTGATGGTAGAGGCAGGAAGGTTTTTGAAGGCCTATGGGGGGGGGGGGGGGGGGGGGGGGGGGGGGGGGGGGGGGGGGTCAGATAATCAGAACTCATAAAGTATTCGAAAAGTTTACGATTGTATGAACAGGGTACAGTTACGACAGTGTTCTTTATGTTTTTAGAACCACAAAGCGGAAGATAGTTCAAAATGAGCAGCAGATGTACAGAGTAGTTTGGGTAAGCTTTTCTTGAATAAGTCAAGCCTAGGCTTGGGCACTTGTATTTTGGTAAGGCGTTGACTGCGAAAAGAAATTGTATTTTTGAACAAATGACACAGATATGCTGTTGCATTCACACAGGATTTCCAATAAGCAAATTTAGCTTTGTTTGAACAGAAAGCGCTTTGCTTAGAGGCAGTATTTTGAGTAGAACATTAGATCTAAACACTGTGTTTGGCAGTTGGCAGAAACTAGACGCACTGCACGCTTTTTGTAGTGAATGGCCGTCTTTTTGTGTTTTTAGAACAACCCTCCCAGATTGTGGAGCAATAGTCATGGTTTGTTTGTATGTGAGATATATAGAACAATTTTTTTCTTTCTTTAAATCAATTGATCTAGGAAATGTTTGATTTTTAGCTAACACCAACTCGGTAAACTTTCTTGCCATTTTTTCTTGGTCAGTGCATGTAATATATAAGTTCCAATTTAGATGCTTTGTGAACGACTATTCAGCACAGTTTTATGTTCATTAACGTTTTCAATTGGTGAGGTACCAATATAGATCTGAAGTGTTGTTTTCTCTGAATTTTGTAATTTTTGTCTAGCTGATATTAACATGCACTTTGCTTTAATTATATTTATTAGCATGCGATTTCCGATGCTCCACTTAATCAGATTGGCTGTATTTTTTTGTAACGATAGTTCGAGTGTGTTGCAACTTGTATCACTCGTGTAGACAGTACAGTCATCAGCAAATAGGTCACAGGATGCGTGCTCGACGTGTAGTGAAAACATTGAAAGTACATGGCAAAAAGTAGATTCCCAAAGAATAGGAGCCCTGAGGAACGTGTACGGTTTTGGGATATACGGTTGGGTAAGCAAGGCCGTTATTGTACAAAACTACCCATGTAACTTTTGCTGTCTGACAGCCACGACTGATTTAAAATACGACCGTCACTAATTTAATTACCCCTTCTGGGGCGAAGACGAACGTATACTACTCTTCTTTTTTATATTGTTCAAAAACGCATTAAAAACGACCCAACTGTGCCCTCATCTCATAATAAAAGAACAGGTACTGTTGTCCTACAGAGCCCGAGATAGACTTCGGAGTTTTCACTGTGAGTTAATCAAACCCTGGTCAAGATGTTCTTCTCGTGGAGAACCTTACATTAACTTACCGGTAAATCAAACAGCAAGAGCAATAGGTGTGTACCATGTTAGATCCAAGTTTCTCGAATGAAGTCATACGTTTACGACCTCAGAGATACAGGTATTTACTGCAAATACGACCTTATGTTGGGCCAATCCAGCACACGGACATCGTGATCATCAACAGTAATGGAATGCAGGGAAACATTCATTGATGGACAATTAGCGCCACAGTGGAATGAATGTTGAGCTAACGCACGCGCGGTTCTTGCACGCGTTTATAAGTATGTGCGTGAGTGTGTGTGGTGTGTGTGTGTGTGTGTGAGTCAAAAGGTGTGCGTTAAAAAGGTTGGAGCATAGAAGAACACAAGCGACTGAGTTGAAACACAAACGTGCAGGTAAAAGTTATATAACAGTATTCACTATTTAGGGGAGGTGTTTTCACCATCGTTTGGGCTGGGGTTCTTAACACGTGGAAATGTTACTGTGCTGTGACATATCGAGGGGAATGCATTGGTGGAGAAATATCCAGACTTGAGCTTCTCCAGGGATAACAGCAGTCGTGCTGTACACCGCATTTGTTCAGCAATATCTACAGCAGCAGAACATTGTGACTTGTGATTGGCCTGCCCTATCACCAGCACATCCCCTATACAGAGTCTACAGGCAAGGTTCTACAGTAATCTGCAAGGACACTGCTATTAGAATCACTACCAATAACAAATGTCAATATTTCCTCATCCATGTAAGTTAGAATTATTTTTTTTATGGTTACCTCGTATAGAAACCATCACATTTTTAGGAGCAGTGAGATAATTGATAAATTGTCCGATAATGTGCAGATAACGCATACGTAATGCGCAGCCGCGGAATGTGATGAAGCGTGTAGTGAAAATGGCGGAGTTCACGGTGCAGCAGAAAGTGCAATGCTGTTATTGGCTTGCGGAATTAAAGTTTCCCATTGTTGTGCAAAGGAGATTCAGGCAGGAATATGGACAGAAACCTCCAGAGCGACATACCATAGTGAAATGGCACAAGCAACTGTTGGAAACAGGTTCTTTGTTGAGAAAGAAGGGAAGCGGCAATGAAGCGTTGTCTCCAGATAGAGTTGAAGCAGTTAGCGAAGCTTTTCAACGTAGCCCGCGGAAATCCATTCGACGGGCAAGTGGAGAATTGGGTATTCCAAAATCTACTGTTCACGACATTGTGCACAAAAGATTGCGGCTTAGAGCCTACAAGATCCAGCTAGTGCAGAAGTTACAGCCAAATGATAAACCCAGACGGGCCGAGTTCGCAAATGCAATGCTATGTCACCTCGATGATGACAATGAATTTCTCAATCGTGTGGTATTCTCCGATGAAGCGACCTTTCACACTTGTGGCAAAGTTCACCGGCATAATTGTAGGATATGGGGAAATGAAAACCCACATGTCGTAATGGAGCATGAGCGAGACAGCCCTAAACTTAACGTGTGGTGTGCCTTAACCTCGAATTATGTGATCGGGCCATTTTTCTTCGCCGAAGCCACAGTCAGAGGAGCAACATACCTAAACATGCTGCAAAATTTTGCAGTTCCTAGGATACCAGAAGGATTCATATTCCAGCAAGATGGAGCACCTCCACACTATGCCAATGAAGTAAGAAACTACCTTCATCAACAATTTCCAGACAGATGGATTGGAAGATTAGGTCCCATTGATTGGCCACCAAGGTCACCAGATTTGACCCCCTTAGATTTCTTTCTATGGGGATACGTAAAAAGCTTTGTCTATCAAACTCCGGTGCAGGGACTGGATAATCTTCGGCAGCGAATAATTGACGCTTGTGCATCCGTCACACCTCAGATGCTGCAAAACACGTGGAGAGAGATAGAATACCGTCTTGACATTCTTCGAGCCACTAAAGGCGCTCATGTGGAGATCTACTGAAACTTGGTGGAGATCTACTGAAACTTGGTGAGTTGCTACTGAAACTTAATGAGTTTGCCTAACAGAAAATCAAAATCCGGTCGGTCTGCTATTATTAGTATAAGAAATATATGCAATAAATCATTATGACAAGTGGTCGAAATGATCAATGCATTAGCCATGCCACCAAGGAGAAGTCTCAGCACTGTAGACCGTGGTCGAGCCATGGCATGGATTCAGGATGGTCAATCTGTTCGTCATGTTGCAAGACGTTTAGCAGTGTACCACTCTACCATTCAGAGACTTCTTGAGAGATTTCAAGCTACCGGACATTTGGAAAATCGAACCTGCTCACGAAGAATTATATAAACCTTGTCTAAACTGAATGGCGGCCCTTAACTTTTGTCCAGTTGTATATAATCTTCCTTCCTGTATGTATGTTTGCTTAAAACACAACTCCACTCAGCGACATCTTGTGATGACCCATGGGGCCAAGGCTCTTGGTGTGACGCTAAGCAGTGTCACCTTTTGCTGACCCACGGGACCAAGTCTCTTGGTGTGACCCTAAGCAGCGCCACCTTTTGATGAACTAGTGGTAACTTGTCCAGTGTCTGTGTGTAATTTAAAAAATGCAAAGCAAGTCCCAAAACAAATACTAATGTAGGGGAGTGAAGTGTTAGAGACGTTAATGTACTAAGTCCAGTTATATGAGGGGGTGACCAGTGACCTTCCGCACCGTCTTTGCCTTCACAAACTCAAGAATCAAGTCAAGTATCCATTTACGGGTGGATAGACTGAAGCATGACACTAGCAGGTTTTGATCCTAGAACCTTGTCACGTTGCTGCGAGAGGCAAGCGCCCTACCCGCTTAGCGAATCGGGTGCTCGTGTAATGTTAAAGTTTCAAAATATACCGCTAAAAAGCGCTTGAGTTATTTCCACTTTATTTTCAATGTGTACGTGAGGAGTTGGAAAGAAATAAAATCCTTGTAGATTGGTTCATTGATTAATTTGGGGAAGGACCGGAGGGGCGGAAGTTTACTCCCAGTGGAGGTGTGAGGGTAAAGAGGGTAACAATTCTTGATTTAGTGTTTTGACCCAGTTTCAAAGAGCATCGGCATGAGGAATAACCTCCAGACAACATGACGATAACCTTTAATTCTAGTATACGAATAAAACTTTTGATTAACAAAAGAGATAGCAATGCGAAGAAGAAATAACGTATATAATAACGTTTAAATAAAAATTCTAATAAAATGTATAGAACATTGTGAAGAAGAATATCGATTTATAAAATCTTTAAAGAACTTGAGAGCTTGGAGATGTGGATACGTAGAAGAATGGGGCGTGTCTCATGAAGGGAAAAGAAAAAAATTCAGAGGTCCTAGAAAAGCTAGGTAAGGAAACAGAAATGATGAATGAGAGCAAAGTCAGACAGATAGAATATTTTTGTCATAGAACAAGTCGTTACACCTTACTGAGAACCATAATGGAAGGAAAATTTGAAGACAAACGTGCTAGAGGAAGACGTTGCAATATCACCAGTATTATCATTATTTTTATTTGCGCTACTTACGGAGCACTGAGCCTCCATTGTACGACTAATTATCCCGTTTGCAGGAAGATTGCCCTCACCATTCACAAGCTCCTGCGGCAGTGGTTTCTGTGGACATTTGTTTTACATTGTGAGGTTGCCAACCCCACGTACAACCTCATAGTAGTCGCTTTATGCTATTGTGGGAAACAGCAGTTACAGGCCTCGGGTTTCCCTTCCTTATGTCTTTGTCTCCTCAGTACCCCAGGGGACTACACGGGGCAACAGCGCTACCAGTGGGAAGATAACATCAAGAGATGGACAGGAAAGAGTATATCAGAGTGCACCATCAAGACAAGAGACGGCACTATAAATGGGAAGATAACATCAAAAGGTGGACAGGAAAGCATCCCTACAGACGAGTGTGACGTAACTTGATCAAAGTCAGATAAGGGAAGCAAGGTTGCTGACAAACTTTCTGTCAACAGCGACAACATCTAACACAGCTAGGTGGAATGTGAGAAGGCTGTACAAGAGTAGAAACATAGCTCACGAGGGCAAAGAACTGAGACTCTACAAGACAGAAACATCTAGATTTCAAACAGGACGATGACGTACAGATCAGATAACAACACGTTAGATTAGTGCTTGTTTTCTAGGATTTTTGTTTGGCTACTTTTTTTTTAACAAGGTGCTTCATATCATTTAGAACATTTTTTAACAAGGTGCTTCATATCAGTTAGAACATTTTTAACAAGGTGCTTCATATCATTTAGAACATTTTTAAACAAGGTGCTTCATATCAATTAGAACATTTGTTAACAAGGTGCTTCATATCATTTAGAATATTTGTTAACAAGGTGCTTCATATCAATTAGAACATTTTTTAACAAGGTGCTTCACATCATTTAGAAAATTTTGTTAACAAATTATATTACAAGGCAGTTTTTCTTCTGGAATCCACAGGATAGGAGAGGTAGAGGGAAACACATGGAGAAGAGAACAGGAGTCGTGAAAAGTTAGACATTGAAAGAACTTGAACTGATGGCACGGGACTTGGTCAGACGTTTGTTGTAAGGGCAACGCTCTTTGGGCACCTGAAGAGTGATGAATGAATGATTGAATGAATTATTGAATGAGTGAATGATTGAAGGATTGAATGAATTATTGGATGAATGACTAAATGAAGGATTGAATGAATGATTGAATGATTGAATGAATTATTGAATGAATTATTGAATGAATGAATGATTGAAGGATTGAATGATTGAATGAATTATTGAATGAATGACTAAATGAAGGAGTGAATGAATGATTGAGTGATTGAACGATTGAATGAATTATTGAATGAGTGACTAAATGAAGGATTGAATGAATGATTGAATGATTGAATGAATTATTGAATGAATGACTAAATGAAGGATTGAATGAATGATTGAATGATTGACTAAATGAAGGATTGAATGAATGATTGAATGAATTATTGAATGAATTATTGAACAAACGAACGAATGAATTATTAACAAAATGGTATATCGGGGGAGGAATGGTGGCTTTCAAAATAAGCTACCAAGTAGGCAACCTCTGAAGAAAAGTATTAATTATTCTTGTTTTGAACAGCTTGTCAAAGTAAATAACATGAGAACATGCAGGGACACCTGGCGCACACTGACAACTTAAGGCGGCACTGCAAACAGGTGTCTGGAGTATTTTGTGCAATGGGCATAAACATACTGTGCCCATCATCATTCAGTTTTTGTTCCTCAAGGATCCACCACTGCAGCTTCCCCTCCCCCCTCCCCCATTTGTCGGAAGCCACCATCAAAGAGTTCAACTGAATGTCAAGGCCTGTTGGTCTTCGTGTATTCATGACCATTCAACAAACTCATGCCAAACCTTCTTGTCCTGTGTCTTCCTGTTAAAGTCTTTATATATCTTCTTTATCCATTCATACTGTCTCCAGTTCTCTTCTCCGTCTGCTTTACAGTAGGCCTCTATGTCTCTTACCCTGTGGATCCCAGAACAAGGACTTCCTTGTAATACTATCAACAAGTGTCCTCATAGTGCATCCTATCCAACGCCAGCGTATTTTCTACACCTCTTCTTCTAGTAATATTTGTCTGCTTCTTTCCACCATTTCCACATTGATGATCTCACCATTCCATGATAGTACCTTCATCATCATCGTTATCATCATCATCGTTATCATCATCATCATTATCTTCATCATCATTATATTTGACCAAGGAGCACAGGTCTTCAACAAACACAAATCAAGCCCTTCTGTACCGTGCCATCCGGTCAAGGTCTTTTCATGTCTTCTTTACCCCTTTAGCAAACAATTAATTCCAGGTCATCGCGAACGGGTTAACCAGATGTGTACCGCCCCTCTTTGATATCTGCCCTCGTTTCCAGTTACAATAGAAACCATATGAGGCAGAGAATAACTAACTCGTAGAACGGCGACGAAAACCAGAAGAAAAGGGGCGTAACTGCCATCTGTCATTTGTGATTAGATAACAGTTGTGAGGACCAACTCTCTGACAAGCTGCACAGATTAGGATAATGGATCTCGTGTTGCGCGTGCTAGATTGAGTGCTCGTAAAATACAGTCCGACACGAGAAATGGTTTCGTAACATTGTGAAAATGGTGAGCGCTTTGATACAATAATGAAACTGCTCACCGCCGTCACTATCCTCATCCTCCTCATCATCATCGTCATCATCATCATCATCATCATCATCATCATCATCATCATCATCATCATCATCATCATCATCATCATCATCATTAGTTAATTTTCGCCTTCTGGATAAAGAATCACCATGCCACTCTATTTTGTGGTCTTCATAGAGATTGTCTCTTCTTTGTAAGTTCAAAGTGTTAAATATTGCGTATTCTTTCATGTTTTATCAAATTACATTATCCCGAGTGGAAGACGTGTTTCAGGGCATGGGGACCATCAAGAGACAGACAGATGAGCGTTATAGCAACGATCAAGAGACAGACAGATGAGCGTTATAGATAACGATCAAGAGGCAAACAGATGGGCGACACAGAAAACAATCAAGAGACAAACAGATGGGCGTCACAGAAAACGATCAAGAGGCAAACAGATGAGCGTCACAAAAAACGATCAAGAGGCAAACAGATGAGCGTCACATAAAACGATCAAGAGACAGACAGATGAGCGTCACAGAAAACGATCACGAGACAGACAGATGGGCGTCACAGAAAACGATCAAGAGACAAACAGATGGGCGTCACAGAAAACGATCAAGAGACAAACAGATGGGCGTCACAGAAAACGATCAAGAGGCAAACAGATGAGCGTCACAGAAAACGAACAAGAGGCAAACAGATGAGCGTCACATAAAACGATCAAGAGACAGACAGATGGGCGTCACAGAAAACGATCAAGAGACAGACAGATGGGCGTCACAGAAAACGATCAAGAGACAAACAGATGGGCGTCACAGAAAACGATCAAGAGGCAAACAGATGAGCGTCACAGAAAACGATCAAGAGGCAAACAGATGAGCGTCACATAAAACGATCAAGAGACAGACAGATGAACGTCACAGAAAACGATCACGAGACAGACAGATGGGCGTCACAGAAAACGATCAAGAGACAGACAGATGAGCGTCACAGAAAACGATCAAGACGCAGACAGATGGGCGTCATAGAAAACGATCAAGACGCAGACAGATGAGCGTCATAGAAAACGATCAAGAGACAAACAGATGAGCGTCACAGAAAACGATCAAGAGACAGAAAGATGAGCGTCACAGAAAACGATCAAGAGACAGACAGATGGGTGTCACAGAAAACGATCAAGAGACAAACAGATGAGCGTCACAGAAAACGATCAAGACGCAGACAGATGAGCGTCATAGAAAACGGTGAAGAGACAAACAGATGAGCGTCACAGAAAACGATCAAGAGACAGACGAATGGGCATCACAGAAAACGATCAAGAGACAGACGAATGGACGTCATAGAAAACGATCAAGAGACAGACAGATGGGCGTCATAGAAAACAATCAAGAGACAAACAGATGAGCGTCACAGAAAACGATCAAGAGACAGACAGATGGGCGTCACAGAAAACGATCAAGAGGCAGACAGATGGGCGTCATAGAAAACGATCAAGAGACAGACAGATGGGCGTCACAGAAAACGATCAAGAGACATACAGATGGGCGTCATAGAAAACGATCAAGAGACAGACAAATTGGCGTCACAAAAAAACGATCAAGAGACAGATAGATGGGCGTAATAGACAACGATCAAGAGACAGACAGATGGGCGTTAAAGAAAACGATCAAGAGACAGACAGATGAGCGTCACAGAAAACGATCAAGAGACAGACAGATGGGCGTCACAGAAAACGATCAAAAGACAGACAGATGGGCGTCACAGAAAACGATCAAGAGGCAGACAGATGGGCGTCACAGAAAACGACCAAGAGGCAGACAAATTGGCGTCACAAAAAAACGATCAAGAGACAGACAGATGGGCGTAATAGACAACGATCAAGAGACAGACAGATGGGCGTTAAAGAAAACGATCAAGAGACAGACAGATGAGCGTCACAGAAAACGATCAAGAGACAGACAGATGGGCGTCACAGAAAACGATCAAAAGACAGACAGATGGGCGTCATAGAAAACGATCAAGAGGCAGACAGATGGGCGTTACAGAAAACGATCAAGAGGCAGACGAATGGGCATCACAGAAAACGACCAAGAGGCAGACGAATGGGCATCACAGAAAACGATCAAGAGGCAGACAGATGGGCATCACAGAAAACGATCAAGAGGCAGACGAATGAGCATCACAGAAAACGACCAAGAGGCAGACGAATGGGCATCACAGAAAACGATCAAGAGGCAGACAGATGGGCGTCACAGAAAACGATCAAGAGGCAGACGAATGGGCATCACAGAAAACGATCAAGAGGCAGACGAATGGGCATCACAGACATCCTACAACAACACAGGCTCGCAGCAGTCAACGCGACACACTTGGCTCAAGAACACAAGCTTCAGCTCTCCCCATGACGCTTCAACGCAACAGTAGACAACATAAAAATATCGCTCACGCCCTGTCTGGAAGCTAGGGGTCTCTGATGAGACAAGGAAAGCAGAATATTACTACTGCCACTAGGCATGTCGTAAGATGCAGCTAAAGTAGAGTTGTTGGTGGGGCTGACAACACAACCTTGTTAAACAAACTTGTTTCATAAACTGTCACTTCAAGAGTACCTGAATGAGGGCTACTACAGAGATTGGCCGGTGCTCCACTACAAGAGTACCTGAATGAGGACTACTACAGAGATCGGCCCTTTCTCCACTACAAGAGTACCTGAATGAGTACTACCACAGAGATCGGCCCTTTATCCACTACAAGAGTACCTGAATGAGGACTACTACAGAGATCGGCCCTTTCTCCACTACAAGAGTACCTGAATTAGGGCTACTACAGAGATGGGTCCTTGCTCCACTATAAGAGTACCTGAATGAGGACTACTACAGAGATGGGCCATTGCTCCACTACATGAGTACCTGAATGAGGACTACTACAGAGATCGGCCCTTTCTCCACTACAAGAGTACCTGAATGAGGGCTACTACAGAGATCGGCCCTTTCTCCACTACAAGAGTACCCGAATGAGGACTACTACAGAGATCGGCCCTTTCTCCACTACAAGAGTACCTGAATGAGGACTACTACAGAGATCGGCCCTTTCTCCACTACAAGAGTACCTGAATGAGGACTACTACAGAGATCGGCCCTTTCTCCACTACAAGAGTACCTGAATGAGGACTACTACAGAGATCGGCCCTTTCTCCACTACAAGAGTACCTGAATGAGGGCTACTACAGAGATCGGCCCTTTCTCTACTACAAGAGTACCTGAATGAGGACTACTACAGAGATCGGCCCTTTCTCCACTACAAGAGTACCTGAATGAGGGCTACTGCAGAGATCGGCCCTTTCTCCACTACAAGAATACCTGAATGAGGGCTACTACAGTGATGGGCCCTTGCTCCACTACAAGAGTACCTTAATGAGGGCGACTACAGAGAAAGGCCTTGCTCCACTACAAGAGTACCAGAATGAGGTCTACTGCAGAGATCGGCCCTTGCTCCACTACAAGAGTACCCGATTGAGGGCTACTGCAGAGATCAGCCCTTGCTCCACTTCAAGAGTACCTGAATGAGGGCTACTGC
This sequence comes from Oreohelix idahoensis, assembly GCA_024509875.1. Taxonomy (NCBI): domain Eukaryota; kingdom Metazoa; phylum Mollusca; class Gastropoda; order Stylommatophora; family Oreohelicidae; genus Oreohelix; species Oreohelix idahoensis. Next base: position 55,599 of record JAMPIV010019867.1, on the reverse strand, counting down.
AGAGATCGGCTCTTGCTCCATTACAAGAGTACCTGAATGAGGTCTACTGCAGAGATCGGCCCTTGCTTCACAACAAGAGTACCTGAATGAGGGCTACTGCAGAGATCGGCCCTTGCTCCACTACAAGAGTACCTCAATGAGGGCTACTGCAGAGATCGGCCCTTGTTCCACTACAAGAGTACCTTAATGACGGCGACTACAGAGATAGGCCCTTGCTCCACTACAAGAGTACCTGAATGATGGCTACTTCAAAGATGGACCCTTTCTCCACTACAAGAGTACCTGAATGAGGGCGACTTCAGAGATAGGCCCTTGCTCCATTACAAGAGTACCTGAATGATGGCTACTTCAAAGATGGACCCTTTCTCCACTACAAGAGTACCTGAATGAGTGCGACTTCAGAGATAGGCCCTTGCTCCATTACAAGAGTACCTGAATGATGGCTACTTCAAAGATGGACCCTTTCTCCACTACAAGAGTACCTGAATGAGGGCGACTTCAGAGATAGGCCCTTGCTCCACTACAAGAGTACCTGAATGATGGCTACTTCAAAGATGGACCCTTTCTCCACTACAAGAGTACCTGAATGAGGGCGACTTCAGAGATAGGCCCTTGCTCCACTACAAGAGTACCTGAATGATGGCTACTTCAAAGATGGACCCTTTCTCCACTACAAGAGTACCTGAATGAGGGCGACTTCAGAGATAGGCCCTTGCTCCACTACAAGAGTACCTGAATGATGGCTACTTCAAAGATGGACCCTTTCTCCACTACAAGAGTACCTGAATGAGGGCGACTTCAGAGATAGGCCCTTGCTCCACTACAAGAGTACCTGAATGATGGCTACTTCAAAGATGGACCCTTTCTCCACTACAAGAGTACCTGAATGAGGGCGACTTCAGAGATAGGCCCTTGCTCCACTACAAATAAAACTTGGAAGGGAGGAATATTTTTCAACTTTCATATCTATTGTTTTATTTCCGCCTGAATTGTTTAATATCCCTTCTTTTTTTGATCTGCTAGCTTCATTAATTGTATGATGTCCATGCCATCCGTACCCTTCAGCTCCCCAAGGAACATATGCCGTCAACAAGCTCATGCCAAATCCTCCTGTACTAGCCATCAGCTCATTGTCTTTCTTTATCTTCATCCTTCCATTTATTTCTGTCTTCATCTCTCTTTTTCATGTTGATTTTCAATCTTCCTCTACCTCGCTTGCCCCGGAGTTTCCAGAACAAGGACACTGCTTTGTAATACTATCAACAGGTTTCCTTAATGTGTGTCCTATCCATCGTCAGCGTCTTCTTCTCATCTCGTGTTCCACTGGCACTTGTCTGATTCTCGTTATCTGTTTAGATTATTAAATACAACAGATCCGTTCATGCTGTCAATATAGATTGTCATAATTCTTATCAGTTCTTCCCTGTTAGCTTAAATTGTTCATATTTTATGTCCTTTTTTTAATGTTGATCTAGATTGTTCATGTTTCATATTCCACCCTCGTATGCCAGGCAGGGGAAGAAGGGGAAGTATTAATGGTTACAATAATAGTTGTAGATGGAGTTATCTTAATAGTAGTAGTAATAGTAGTAGTTGTAGTATTAGTAGTGTAATGATAGTAGTAGTAGAAATAGTAGTATTATTAATGGAAATAGGAGGAGTAGTAGTAGTTGCAATAGTAGTAGTAGTAGTAGTAGTAGTAGTAGTAGTAGTAGTAGTAGTAGTAGCAATAGTAGTAGTAGTAGCAATAGTAGTAGTAGTAGTAGTAGCAATAGTAGTAGTAGTAGCAATAGTAGTGGTAGTAGTAGTAGTAGCAATAGTAGCAGTAGTAGCAATAGTAGTAGTAGCAATAGTAGTAGTAGTAGCAATAGTAGTAGTAGTAGTGATTATTGTTTAACAGCAACAGCAACAGAAATAGTAGTACTATTTATATTAGTAGCAGTAGAAGTAGTCATCGTATATTGTCAGTAGCAGCAGCAGCAGTAGTAGTAACAGTAGTAGCAGCAGAAGACGTATTAGCAATAGGAGTAGTAGTAATAGTAACAGCAGCCGATGTTGTATTAGCAGCAGCAGTAGCAGTAGTAGTAATAACAACTGCAGCAAACGTAGTAGTAGTATTAAAATTAACAGCAGTAGTCACCGTAATATTATCAGTAGTAATAGCAGAAGTATTATTAGTAATAGTAGTAGCAGTAACATTAGTAGTTGTTGCTATATTAGTAATAGTGGTCATTGTAATAGTAATACAAGTTGAAGTAATAACACAAGTACCAGCAGTACTAGTTGTAGTGACAACACTGTAACTAATAGTATAGTTATATTACTACTACTAGTAGTAGTAATAACAATACGATTAGTAATAGTATTAGTAACACTAGTAGTAGTAGTAACTCTAGTCGAATGAGAAGTAACATTAGTAACAGTAGTAACACAAAGTAGTAGTAGTAATAATAGTGTTAACACTTGTAGTATTTTTGTAGCAGTGGTAGCATTAGTTGTAGTTGTTGTAGTAATAATAACATTAATAGTAGGCTAGAAGTAATAGTAGTAACACAAAGTAGAAATAATAGTGCTAACACTAGACGTAGTAGTTCCACTACTAATAATAGTAACACTAGTAGTAGTTGTTGTAGAAGTAGCATTTGTGGTGATAGTGGTGGTGGTAGTAGTAGTAATAGCATTAGCAGTAGTACTGGTGGTGGTAATAGTAACACTAGTAGTAGTAGCAGCAGCAGTAATGATAAAAATGGTAGGAGACGATGAATCAGAAGCAGTGTGTCCTCTTGTTCCAAATTTTCTGTTTATAAACACCTCTACCGTCCCCACTCCACACACACGTACTCACTCACATTCACACACATGCACACTCAAAATGAAATAGACAAAAACTAGAAACACCCTTTATTTTTAAACCGGGGGTTGGATTTCCGAGGCAGGCAATTTTCAGGTTTACAAAGTTTAAAGGGAAAAACGGGTTAATGTTTGTTGAGCTTGATAGAGCTGTGAGGATTACTCGTGCTATTCCGAGTGTTCGTACGAAATGGAGTGAGTAATTGTGGGAGCCACAATGAGGTTTCCAGCGCTGGAGACAGGGAGAGGAGCGAGAAAATAGAGAGAAAAACAGAGAGAAGGATTGAGGATATGCCGCCACCTGACACTAGAGACACGAGCATCTAGTCTGAATTGTTAGTGTCCAGATTATGTCGAGTTTGGTTAAATTAGACGCTACACATGACACTACCATTACTGAGACTCGCGATACATACAGAAGTGTGTCCGTCCATACATTCATTCACTACTTTTCATCTTGTAAAGGAGAATAGGTCTTCAACAATTCGTGGCAAGTCCTTCAAGCCTGTGCTGTCCGATCAAAGTATTTCCATGACATCCGTATCCCTTTTAATTCTTATCTCCAGTTCTTGTCTCCGTGTACTTTACAGTATCCCTCGACATCTCTTAGCTTGGGGATTTCTAAACAAGAACTGACGTGTAATGATGTAGAAGTTTTCTCAATTTGTGTCCTACGCATCGTTAGGGTCTTCCTTATCCGCCATTCGTTCAATCATACATTCATCCTCTTGTTCGTTCCTTACGGAGCACGGAGACACCACTACAGCTGGTCTCCTTAATGCATGATGTCTACATGAAAGTACAAGCTCCTACCGCTGTGGGTTCTGCAGCACTTTGTTATATATGATAAAGTTGCCAGACCCATGGGTGGAAACAAATCTCATATTAGTCACCTCGTACACAATGCCTGAGTGATCAGTAATCCTTTTCTTACTTTGTCTCATGAGACCCCCGGGGAGCTACCGTTCCTCTTCTACCCCGGGGTTTAGAGTTTTGCCAGAGAGAGCGCCATACTATCCAATCGGCTATCTTCCTTCTAGCCTGGCTTCAATCTAGTCATCAGTCCTTCAGAGACTGTCTAATGTTGTCCTCCCAGCGGACTCTGGGTCGTCCTGGACGTGTCTTGATCCCTGGATCTTGGTTCCCCATACTTGTCGTGCTAACCGATCCCACGTGGGAATTACACGTGCTTATTAATATTTGCTGAACTTTGTGTTTTGGCTTGAAGTGTCTACAGAATCGGGGTAGTAGGTCTCATGCTTGACCTTTCTTTTGTCGCCTTTTTTTCCACATGAGAGCTTACAAAGTTACTATTCTTGTGTCAACTTCACGGGCCCCGGTATTACAAGAATTATTAATGTCAGGTGTTGTTGTCAGAGTCGGCGCTGGGAATTTTAAAAGGTGACGCGAGCTCTCAAGATCCCCCTTTCCCCCCCCCCCCCCCCCCCCCCCCCCCCCCCACCCCTTGCAATACTGTATGTACTCGCAGGAGACTCAATTTCATGCTGTTGGGTTGGATCACATTGTAATTCCCATAAGTGATGTTCAGTGATGTTCAGCGATGTTCGATGATGTTCAGTTATGTTCAATGATGTTCAGTGATGTTTAATGATGTTCAGTGATGATCAGTGATGTGTCACGGATTGCCTCCCCTACTTTGTAGTAGTCGTCCAACAATGGCAAAAACTCAAGAGTATCTAAACTGGGTCGTCAAATGTGTTTACCTCGCACAAGATTACTCTTGGCAGAGATGTAGATAGAAGTGCAATGACGCTTCTATCCGAAGGGAGAGTTCACAAGATAATTCAGAAGTCAAGAACTATGCGGCATAGAGCTGAGCAATGGTTAACTTTTATCTGTCCGTCGCCTTTTGTGAAGGATTTAAGCAATGGTTTTTTAGCCCGTTCAAGCCCCCAGCTAAGTTAATTCAGCGAATTCCTCTTATCATGGTATGGCTCTGTTTAGAAGTAAATATATGTCTAGGTATACTTATACATATACTATTCTGGCTCACACGTTTGCTTTCATACATATTTTAAAAAAAGAAACTGAAGCGACTATGGTTGATTAGTTTTAAAACAACATGTAACAATTTTAATAATGAATTAGTCTTTTACAGTTAAAATAAATATGGAAAGATTGGTGAAATTTTGCTGTAAATACAAGTTTTCGTCACTGAGACGTAGGTGAGGATTTATCAGAGTCCGTTGCTTTCGCCTATTTTACAAGACAAATTAACTCTAGGTGAGTCCTGTCGTCGAGGTTTCCGTCACTTCTTGGTGATGAGTGTACTTCTCTCACACAAGTGGCGTAGTAACTTCAGTACTTCGAATCGTCTGGTAGCTTGTAACCACAAGTAGTCTTGTACCACGAACCTTTGGAAAAATAGACAAACGAATGCCTCTGCTAAGTACACTGAGTTGGAAGCTTAACAGGCGCATCCTCTCGCTGTCCACCCACCAATGTTAATCTCTCAGAAGAATTAAATTCCTGAGCATACACAGTGTAACTCAGGAAAGATGAATAAAATTCACAAATATTCCTCTGGGTATTAAATGGGAAAATGTGTCTGGGCAGCGCGAATAATGATTTGTGCCTGAACTAACATTAACAAGCTACATATATCTCACAAAATGATAAGATAAACTTGAGGCACATGTGATGTAATCATCGCTCATCCCTGCTCCAGTCGGAGTCTAGGGTCACCTCTGCACGACTAGCCAGAAACAATCACCCCCGCTTGCTGTAGAGTGAATATACTATTTTCGTATCTTGAAGTTTCCAGCCTCATATATAACCACTAAGCAAGAAACAAATGGAAAATTCACATTGTAAAATAAATGTTCACAACTTACCCCAAGATTTTGGGTTATACACAATCTCCTCGTAGGAGCCGCGGTAGCATAGTGGTTAGTGCACTGGCTTCCTGGCGCAGTGGTCTATGGTTCGATCCCTAGATGAGGTGGGATTTCTTTAGGCCACAAACGGCTCCTGGGTCGACCCAGCCCCAAATGGGTACCAGAGCAACTTCTTGGAAGGTTAAGGCGGCCGGCGTGATGCCGACCACATCAACCCTAGTGTGCCGACGGTCAAGATAATATGGGCCTAACACCATATTCCCAATATGCCTCAATGGGCGTGTAACGGGTTCCTTTACCTTTACCTTACAATCTCCTCGCACAGATTTTGGATGGACACGAGCAATTTCGGTGCATATGCTCTCGAATCACTGGGTCTGGGAAAATATAGCAATTCCTTCTCATGACGGGTGTTCTGCGATAAACTTGGTCTGGGAAACTGTAATAATTCCTCTTTGTCGCGAAATTATTCGTCTGACAATCTTCTGTCTCTCTCTGCTCTCTACCTTTCTGAATGCCTGATCGGGCAATGACCTCCCTCGGAATTTTCCAGACTATGTCGCTTGTTATTCACCTGAGAGGACAATGACCCAGATAAGCCTGGGATTTCCAAGTGACCCGGAGGGGCTCAGGCCACTGCCCCAGATATTCAGGATTTCCCCGGCGGAGTACAATTTGAGGACATTTACCCGTGATCAGTTGGCAGAGGTGAATGACCGCGGTTAGCTGTATATATGAGATTATAGAACGTGTATATTTTACTCACATCTGCAAAAGTCCCGAACAGACAAGCCAGTTGCAGATACTTCTAACAAATAATCTGTCAGACCAGCGAGAGAAATACTTATATATAGTATATGCCGTTTTTGAGCCAAATTCAATCTTGGAATCAATTCGGGTGAGCGAAATGCATTATCTTCTTATATGCAAGTATTTGTATTGAATGTTTGAACTGCTTTTCATTATTATTTCATTATATGCAATTAACATTAGTTAATGTTTGCACTGCTTTTCAGTCAATTGCCTACTTTCCTGTAATGGATATATTTTCCCAAATGCATATATTTACGGTTATATGATTTTATATGCCTTTTGTATGCTTTTGATGTCCTCAGGTTGTTTTACAGAAAGCATGTGCGCTACCCTGGTCGCTTCTTTTATTTAATGTAACCATTATCGCATCCATGTATTTACTATATGATTTGGTATGCCTTTACAACAGTTGATAATATATGTATGCCTATGCCCCTATCCTATTAATATCATATGTTTGCAGCTCGAAGAATGGCGCTCAACATTGGTCCATGTCATTTATATAATAATTTGACTAATATCTGAGCCTGGTTTATGGACCACACTCAGGACAAATTAATGCCTCTAACCAGAGAGCTAAATAGATTGTTCCTTTGTGTCTATCTCCTAGCTCCCTGGTGGTGACAAAAGGCAGGTGAAACTCGCAGTAGTGTAGTGAAACCTTGCAGTACTTGACACGAATTATTCCAGCAACTTGGCCGGGGGAAGAAACCTTGCAGTGATAGTGTGACGTCATACAGCAGCAACCCATTCATGATAAGTGCACTTTTAAAAAGGACCAAACACTAATCGATCTTTAGGTCATACCAGTCAATGATTAAAATTAGGACATAAACCTCAGCCATCGTGAAAGGGTATCCTAAATATAAACAGAACTTTTGTGTAGACTATTTTTATCTCCATTTACCCAGTGCTGTATACATTAACTATATACATATATTATATTTGTTTTTTTTTTTTTCTTGTGTTTTTCTGTAACCAATTTAGCTTGGTCTAATATACATAAATTCATAGAAACGAATTTCACTGTTGTTTCCTTCTTTTCACTATATGTTCTGTGTTGCTTGGTAGTTAACTGTTTTTTGTTAATCATTATCTTAATTACCAGCTGGGGGTCTCATGAGCCATATCAGTACCTCAGGGGAAGTGTGGCTGAAGACCTAACATACTCTCAGGATCCTTGATGGGATTTGCTTCTTTGCTTAACTGAGAAGAGTTTAAATTTCAGTCTCCTGATACATTTCTTCTTACAAGTGTCGGACTATTACTTACAGCGAGCCAAAAGACACTGTGGAAGAGATTGGTACTCTCTTTTATTTCTTCTGTCTATCCTTTCTTCTACCCTGTCGCCACAAACTGGACTGCTCGTCCCGGATGAACTCATAGCATCTGTATGTTCCCTAGACTACAATTAAAGTTATTGCTAATATACATTTTACTTTTGGGTAACAAACTTGGGTTAATAGTTTGGTTATCGAGTAATCTTATACAGCTTCCCAGTACACTTTGCATGTAACTGGTTTGATCTTATATGCAGTATATTGCACATATAGAATAGTACACAAAATATAACTGGTGACTGATCTTCTAGTGTATGGTCCAATTTTTTATTTAAGTTGTATACAAGATTTAACTGAGCTACTTAACTAAGAGCTATTCTATTGGTTGAAATTGTTGTTGTTGCAAAATTTTGTTTTATTGTTGTGGCAGTAATACACTATATTATTAATATTAGACAGTATTACTTTTACCTGTATTGGTTTGTGAGTAGGTTTATTCAAGCTCATTCGACTTGATCCAATATTGCAATGGCAGAAACAGCAAAAGTAAGAGCTTTGTTAATTGAGAGTGGAAAAGAGGTGGGGCTTGCAGGAAAAGAGCTTGCAGACTATGTATCCTCAGAGATGAAGAGCATCAGAGAGGCAGAAGCGGAGAGGGACAGGGAAATCAGAGCGGCAGAAGCGGAGAAGGATCGTGAAATCAGAGCGACAGAAGCGGAGAAGGATCGTGAAATAAGGGCGGCAGAAGAGAAGGAGAAGGAACGACAACATGCCCTGAAAATGAAGGAACTGGATGTTGAACTTCTCTCAAAAAGCAAGGAAGCTGGGAGCAATTCCGAAACTTCATCTTCTCCGCCCTCGCCCCTTCAATCTGAGAGTGCATCAGGTCTCCCTACACCACACCTGGGACCGATGGCCTTTCCTCTGGAGCCATTTTTGGAGGGAAAAGATACCATGGACAGCTTCTTGGACCGTTTCGAGAGGTTTGCTTCTTCGTTCGGGCTGGACCGGAAGAGGTGGAATCTGAAACTCTCGCAAGGACTCAGGGGTGCTGGATATGATGTATTCCTAAAACTGGCGCCTCATGAACAGAATGACTATAACTGTCTTAAGAAAGCCCTCTTAGCTCGCTATGAATTGAATGCTTCAGGTTCAGAAATTTCCGTAAAGAAAATGGAGAATCGTACACCCAGTATGCTGCTCGCCTGGAAGCTTATTTGCAGAAATGGCTCACTCTCACGTCATTCGAGAAATCTTACGAAGGACTGCAAGAATTAATACTAATGGAGCAACTGAAAGAAATGATGAGCCCTGAGATGAGACGATTTCTGGTAGAAAACGGGGCAGAAAGGTTAAATACCATGATTACCTTATTAGAACGCTTTCAGAATGCACAGGCTGAGACTCTGACCTCCAGACGGAGATATACAGACTATCCAGCTCGGCAGACTGCGCCTAACAGCTCCCATAGTATTACAAGCTCCAAGCCACCCTACATGAAAACTCACCATGACAGACCCAACAATGGACAAACCCACAAGAACACGGAAAGGAAAACTTCCTATACAGCAAACACAGAGAGGGATGTGTGCCAACACTGTCGGTCGCCTAAACATAGTTCTCGTGATTGTAAGCGCCGACCCCTCCCCATGAATGCAGCTTGCATAACAACCAGATCTGACAGCCCGGAGCCCTCAAAGGATGACATAGATTCTTCGAAGCGACCAGCTGTCATTGAATCTGTTTTGGTTAATGGGGAGAGAGCTCTTTGTTTGTATGACACTGGATTATCTTATGATGCAATCGTCGCAGCTTCTCTTGTTAATTCTGACCAAATTACAGAGGAGACGATTGAAATACAAGGACCCACCAAATCTGGTGCGCCCATGATTCTACCAGTGTGCAAGATTCAGGTTCAATCGCGGTATGTGACTGGAGAAATCAGAGCCGCTGTTCTAAAGGATCCCATCTACCCCCTGATTTTGGGCTGTAGATATGTGTTCCTAGGAGAACCAGCCCGGCCTCTGTCAGTTGCGGCCGTACAGACCAGGGATCAATGCAGGCAGAACCCTGAGTCTGGAACTCCTACCAACATCTTCCCAGAAGAGTTGAAGAAGGCACAAACAGCGGATAGCACTTTGTCGCCTTGTTTTAAAAAACTTCCTAAGTCTCATACCCCGCCTCTCAAGGGAGAGATTTATAAGAAGAATGGTCTGTTGTACCGCAGAGCAGGCAAAGGAGCGAGCGAACACTCACAGCTGATTGTCCCCTCATCCTATAGGACCCAAATATTAGAAATGGGCCATGCCTTACCCTTCAGCGGACACATGGGAATTGGAGCAACAATGCAGCGCATTTCTTGCCACTACTATTGGCCAGGAATGAACGCAGACATAAAACAGTATGTTCAGTCATGCGCACAGTGCCAAAAGGTGGCTCCTAAGCACTGGGTAGCTCCTGTAACCTTAGGAGAAATGCCTGTAACAGGTACCCCGTTCGAAAGGGTGACAGTCGACATTGTTGGGCCCCTGATTAGGACAAAGAAAAAGAATAGCTACATCTTGACGTTGGTCGACACATGCTCCATGTGGGCAGAAGCAGTCGCAATGCCTTCGTGCGACTCAACTCATGTAGCGGAAGCCCTCCTTACTATATTTACGAGGTTGGGATTCCCTCTTCAGATCCTGACGGATAATGGATCACAATTTCGGGGGAAATTAATGGAAGAAGTGTTTCGGATTTTCCAAACGCGACACATTCATACCTCTCCATATCACCCCCAGAGCAACGGCCAAGTAGAACGGTTCAATGGAACCTTAATTTCCATACTGCGAAAGCTGGAGCAGGAGAACCCAAGTTCATGGGATTCCTACCTGCCAGCGGCACTGTTTGCCTACAGAGAGGTACCTCATCACTCGACAGGAATTCCACCAGCAACACTGCTGTTTGGGCGCCCAATAAAAGGTCCTCTAGAGGCACTTCTGAGATCCTGGACAGACGATAAAGCGGATGACACAGTCATTACCGCGTCACATTATGTTGAGGAATTGAAGCAACGCCTCCAAACAGGTTGGAAGTTGGCCACTGCAAATTTGCGCAAAGCCCGTCAGAAACATGCGCAATATTATAACAGAACAGCTAAGGATCGAGAACTGAACATTGGGGATAAAGTTTTATTGCTCTTGCCAAGCAGCCATAATAAACTTCAGATTGGTTGGAGAGGACCCTATGCTGTTGTCGAGAAAATCTCCCGCACCAACTACAAGATAGCAATTAAGGGTAAACGGAAAATTTACCACATCAATCTGCTGAAAAAGTACAACGAACGCGCATCAGTAGAGCCAGTTCATTTGATGGCCCTTGCAGTAGCCAGTGAAGTAGAGGATGAACCCAATGTAGCAGTCGAATACCCTCTGTCCTTGAGTGAGACTCAGGCCGATGTGCAAATAAGTCACACTCTAACACTGGAACAGCATGAGCTGGTGCAAACAATGTTGGAAAAGTATGCAGAAGTTCTCACGGACAGGCCAGGCCTAACCAGTTTAGTAGAATTTGATATGAAGTTGAAAGATGCAATGCCAGTCCGTGTGAAAAATTACCCTATACCCTATGCCAAGGCGGATGCATTGAGAGAAGAAATAGAGAAATTGCTCAGTGCAGGCATTATTTCTCCATCCGAATCACCCTATAGCGCTAGTGTTGTGCTCCTTCGGAAGCCTACCGGTGAGCATAGATTGTGCATTGACTATAGGAGACTGAATGCAGTGTCGGAGTACCAAGCTGAGCCTCTGCCAGATCAAAACTCGCTGTTCACTAAGCTAAATACAGCTCGTTATTTCTCTAAAATCGACCTTAGCAAGGGATACTATCAAATCCCTGTGAAGAAAGAGATCCGACCACTACTGGCATTCAGCACCCCGGAAGGACACTTTGAATTTAATGTCCTCCCATTCGGATTACATAATGCGCCTAGCACATTCACGAGAATGATGAGAAAACTTCTCGCACCCCTTCATAACCCTGCTATTACAAACTTTATGGACGATATACTCATCGCCACAGACACCTTTGAGGAACACCTGAATGCAATAGAGATGCTACTCCGAAGGCTTAAGGACACAGGTTTAACCGCCCGTCCAACTAAATGCCAGATAGGTTTTGACCAACTGGGGTTTCTCGGCCACACCATTTCACAAGGGTACATGTTCCCGGAGGAACGTAATGTTGACAAACTGCGCAATGCACCTCGCCCTATTACTAAAAAGGATGTCAGATCGTTCGTCGCGTTATGTGGATTTTACCAACGCTACATTAAGGATTTCAACACTATTAGCGCCCCATTGACGAACCTTACGAAAAAGAATACTCCGGAAAAAGTGATCTGGACCGCTGAGTGTGAGAATGCTTATAGTACCCTCAAGGAAAAACTCACAGAGAAACCTATTCTGCACCTACCGAACTTAAGCCGACCATTCATACTACGCACCGATGCTAGTCAGATTGGGATTGGAGCCACCTTGCTACAAACTGGGGAAGACAATGCGTCTACATTATTCCCCATAGCTTTTGCTAGCCGAAAGTTGAATGCTGCTGAAAGAAATTACTCCACTATTGAACGGGAATGCCTAGCTTTGGTAGGGGGAATTCAGAAATATCAACCATACTTATATGGAAAGCCCTTCACCGATCAATGCGACCATCAACCATTAATGTTCTTAGCAGCTTCTAAAAACTTGAATTCAAGGCTCATGAGGTGGTCAATGTTAATGCAACCATATAACTTCAAGGTTGAATATATACCTGGGAAACTCAATGTCGGAGCAGACTTTCTCAGCCGTCATCCATGCAGTGGGGAAGAACAGGCAAGTCAGCAGCGACCCAATAAGCCTAACCTCCCTAAAAACTTCCAGGATGGTGAGGGAAATCAAACTAGGACAGAGAGGGATCGAGAAGAAGATGTCAGTCGAAACTAGTTCACCTTACGATAAACTTTCACAGGGGGCTATTGTCGCGAAATTATTCGTCCGACAATCTTCTGTCTCTCTCTGCTCTCTACCTTTCTGAATGCCTGATCGGGCAATGACCTCCCTCGGAATTTTCCAGACTATGTCGCTTGTTATTCACCTGAGAGGACAATGACCCAGATAAGCCCGGGATTTCCAAGTGACCCGGAGGGGCTCAGGCCACTGCCCCAGATATTCAGGATTTCCCCGGCGGAGTACAATTTGAGGACATTTACCCGTGATCAGTTGGCAGAGGTGAATGACCGCGGTTAGCTGTATATATGAGATTATAGAACGTGTATATTTTACTCACATCTGCAAAAGCCCCGAACAGACAAGCCAGTTGCAGATACTTCTAACAAATAATCTGTCAGACCAGCGAGAGAAATACTTATATATAGTATATGCCGTTTTTGAGCCAAATTCAATCTTGGAATCAATTCGGGTGAGCGAAATGCATTATCTTCTTATATGCAAGTATTTGTATTGAATGTATGAACTGCTTTTCATTATTATTTCATTATATGCAATTAACATTAGTTAATGTTTGCACTGCTTTTCAGTCAATTGCCTACTTTCCTGTAATGGATATATTTTCCCAAATGCATATATTTACGGTTATATGATTTTATATGCCTTTTGTATGCTTTTGATGTCCTCAGGTTGTTTTACAGAAAGCATGTGCGCTACCCTGGTCGCTTCTTTTATTTAATGTAACCATTATCGCATCCATGTATTTACTATATGATTTTGTATGCCTTTACAACAGTTGATAATATATGTATGCCTATGCCCCTACCCTATTAATATCATATGTTTGCAGCTCGAAGAATGGCGCTCAACATTGGTCCATGTCATTTATATAATAATTTGACTAATATCTGAGCCTGGTTTATGGACCACACTCAGGACAAATTAATGCCTCTAACCAGAGAGCTAAATAGATTGTTCCTTTGTGTCTATCTCCTAGCTCCCTGGTGGTGACAAAAGGCAGGTGAAACTCGCAGTAGTGTAGTGAAACCTTGCAGTACTTGACACGAATTATTCCAGCAACTTGGCCGGGGGAAGAAACCTTGCAGTGATAGTGTGACGTCATACAGCAGCAACCCATTCATGATAAGTGCACTTTTAAAAAGGACCAAACACTAATCGATCTTTAGGTCATACCAGTCAATGATTAAAATTAGGACATAAACCTCAGCCATCGTGAAAGGGTATCCTAAATATAAACAGAACTTTTGTGTAGACTATTTTTATCTCCATTTACCCAGTGCTGTATACATTAACTATATACATATATTATATTTGTTTTTTTTTTTCTTGTGTTTTTCTGTAACCAATTTAGCTTGGTCTAATATACATAAATTCATAGAAACGAATTTCACTGTTGTTTCCTTCTTTTCACTATATGTTCTGTGTTGCTTGGTAGTTAACTGTTTTTTGTTAATCATTATCTTAATTACCAGCTGGGGGTCTCATGAGCCATATCAGTACCTCAGGGGAAGTGTGGCTGAAGACCTAACATACTCTCAGGATCCTTGATGGGATTTGCTTCTTTGCTTAACTGAGAAGAGTTTAAATTTCAGTCTCCTGATACATTTCTTCTTACAAGTGTCGGACTATTACTTACAGCGAGCCAAAAGACACTGTGGAAGAGATTGGTACTCTCTTTTATTTCTTCTGTCTATCCTTTCTTCTACCCTGTCGCCACACTCTTTGACGGGTGATCCAATTCCTGTGGTGTTCAGACGCTGTATTTAAAGTCCTGGTCCCTTAAGTTTTTTTCAGTCTCTGTATTTATAAAGGCGGGCTTTTAGGGTTTTAAGTTTCCCAAATACTTCGATCTGTCAAATAAATGTGGAATTCTAGGTCCGATCCTTCTCTTTCTGGCTTTTTTTGGGAGTAGCTCGTTTGAAGTTGTGAAGCTGTCTGTGTTCTATGTCTCTGATTTCGCTAGATTATATTTCCCACTTCTCAGTTCAATCACAGATTGTGTTTCCGCTGAATTTTCCAATGGAATTCACTGTTTATTCCGGCATCTCAAATCAAACCAATCAAATCTCTCTAGCACCGGGTTGGGGTGTATAAATTCAAAACATCCCCCACGTATTTTAAAATTTTACATTTAATATTCCACGCGTGACCTCTGTCTAATAAACAAACAAATCTGTGACTCATCCCTCGCCCAGACGGGTTATTTGTAATCTTGATACAGGCAGGGGCCAGCGGAAGCGAATTACGTATTTATCACCTGTGTTTTCGTCTGTCCGCCAGACAAGGTCGCCGACAGACAATGTGGCTTTCTTTACGTCTATCGTGCACTCACCTCTTGTGCAAACACAGGGATGGTCACTATCCACTAGGAGTCAAATGTTGGACCGTCACGTTCAAAGGGGTCAGCCGGCTTATGTGATAACGTATAATCGGCTGGCCGGTCTAATTACCTGGCGGAACGTAAGCACAGTCTGAGATGGTAAACAAGATAAAGACAGTCCCATAGCATGTACTTCCGTAGGGGAGTGGAGTGTTAGAGGCTTCACCCTACTACATCCAGCATAGAGAGTAAAATAATGAATGAAAGGGCATACAAATTATGCCAAATAAAAGCGATCGGAGAGAAAATGAAGAAGAAATGATACTGCCGTAGTGGCTAAAGGTGTGAGAGAGCCACAAAAAGAACACGTACAGACATTTTGCCACATGATGTTCAGAGATGTTCAGTGATATTCAATGACGTTCCGTGATGTTCAATGATGTTCAGTGATGTTCAATGATGTTCAATGATATTCAGTGATCTTCAATGATGATCAATGATGTTCAGTGATGTTTAATGATGTTCAGTGGCGTTCAGTGGAGTTCAGTGATGTTTATTGATGTTCAGCGATCTTTAGTGATGTTCAGTGACGTTCAGTGAAGTTCAGTGATGTTCAATGATGCTCAGAGATGTTCAGTGATGTTCAGAGATGGTTAATAATGTTTAATGATGTTCAGTGATGTTCAACGATGTTCAATGATGTTCAGTGATGTTCAATGATGTTCAATGATGTTCAATGATGTTTAGAGACGTTCAGTGATGTTCAAAATTTTTGGTGACGTTCAATTATTGTCAGTGAAATTCAGTGACGTTCAGTGATTTTCAATGTTACTCGATGATGTTCAATGATATTCAATGATATTCAGTGATGTTAAGTGATGTTCAGTGATGTTCAATTAAATTCAGTGATGTTTTGTTATATTCAAATATGTTCAGTGACGTTCAGTGATGTTCAATGATGCTCAGAGATGTTCAGTGATGTTCAGAGATGTTTAATGATGTTTCATGATGTTTAATGATATTCAGTGATGTTCAATAATGTTCAATGATGTTCATTGATGTTGAACGATGTTCAGTGATGTTCAGTGATGTTCAATGATGTTCAGTGATGTTCAATGATGTTCAGAGATGTTCACAATTTTTAATGACGTTCAATTATTGTCAGTGATATTCAGTGAAGTTCAGTGATTTTCAATGTTGCTCAATGATGTTCAATGATATTCAATGATATTCAGTGATGTTCAGTGATGTTCAGTGATGTTTTGTTATATTCAAATATGTTCAGTGATGTTCAGTGATGTTCAATGATGATCAATGATATTCAGTGATGTTCAGTGATATTCAATGACGTTCTGTGCTGTTCAGTGATGTTCAATGATGTTTAGTGATGTTCAGTGATGTTAAGTGATGGTCAGCGATGTTCAGCGATGTTCAGTGATGTTCAATGATGTTCAGTGATGTTCAATGATGTTCAGTGGTTTTCAGTGATATTCAGTGATGTTAAATGATGTTAAATGATGTTCATTGATGTTCAGTGATGTTCTGTGATGTTAAGTGATATTAAGTGATGTTCAATGATTTTCAGTGATGTTCAGTAATATACAGTGATGTTTAATGATGTTCAGTGATGTTCAATGATGTTCAATAATGTTCAGTGATGTTCAGTGATGTTCAGTGATGTTCAATGGTTTTCAATGATGTTCAATGATGTTCAGTGATGTTCAGTGATGTTCAGTAATGTTCAGTGTCGGATTTTACAAAAACGTAATACACTTATGGTTTTAAAATCTGATGGTTGGAAACTGTTGTTCTTTATTCAAGTTGAATTATAGATGGATGCTCTATGCACTGTTTTTATTAAGGCATAGTATAGTAAAACCAATACAAGATGTAGAATCGTACACATATCTTGGCAGCAATATAGACAAAGTTGGAGGGACAGACAGTGATATCAAAATAAGAATACAAAAAGCAAGAGGAGCTTTCATTGCATTGGGAAATATATGGAGATCAAGAGAAATCGGATCCAACACGAAAATAAGAATCTTCAACTCAAATGTGAAGTCAGTCCTATTGTATGGCTCTGAGACACGGAGAACGACAACAACCAAAAAGCTACAGACTTTCATAAATGGGTGCTTGCGTAGAATAGAAGGACTGAAATGGTATGACAAGGTTACCAACGTGGAACTGATGACAAGAACTAGACAAGTGCCAGTGGAACAAGAGATGAGAAGAAGACGATGGCGATGGATAGGACACACAATGAGGAAACCTGTTGATAGCATTACAAGGCAGTCCTTGTTCTGGAACCCCCAGGGCAAGAGAGACAGAGGTAGACCAAGAAGCACATGGAGAAGAGAGCTGGAAACAGAGGTGAAAATGATACGGAGAACGTGGAAAGTACTTGAGTTGATGGCACGTGACAGGAGGACTTGGCAGGTGTTTGTTGAAGGCCTATGCTCCTTTGAGAGTGGAGGGTTATGATGATAGTCTACTATAGTGCAGTATAGTATAGCATAGCATAACATAACATAGCATAGCTTAGCATAGTAGCCCCTTCACTAATATCTGACTGTGGGAATGCGTCCCTGTAATAACCCTCCGTTGCTTTTGTCCTTATGTTCCTTTCGGCGTGCCCTTTTCTCTTCTGCTTGTTGTGAGAGCTTTATTTCTCCAAATCTGAGGTGGCGCTGTGGGGTGCATCGTCACTTGGTGCGATCGTCAGCTTCATCCTTTGAAGGCCAGCATGTGACAGCACCTCGACATTTGTCAGTTTTTCCTTCCACGAAATACCGAGAATGTGGCGTAGACACCGTAGATGGAAGGTAGACATAGGAAAACAATCAGTTTCATAAAACACAATAATTTTTTACTTTAAAACTTTCTGCTTCATTCTTCTTGTTTAAAAAAAAAATATTTTTCTGTTTTTATTTTTTAAATATATTTCGGCACTTTCCCCAAGTAGGCGTCCAGTGCGACCCCACCGCCCAAGACCCAGCCCCTGATTGTTGTCAATGGGAATATTGAAGAAAATCGCCACAAAAATAAGAATATTTGACTCACATGTCACAGGACTCCCCTGAAGCACGGAGAAATACACAAGAAGTTCAAGACTTTCATCAATGAGTGTTTGTAGAGAATAGATGGGTTATAATAATATGACAAGATGCCGAACTGATGGACAGACGTACATACTAGTGGAAGAAGAAGAAGTAGGGATATGATATTGGCACCGAGTAAAACTCGCTGAAAGTATTACAAGGCAATCTGTGGTCTGGAATCCCTAGGGTCAGGGTTGAGGAGTCGGTCACACATTTTTCCGACTCCGACTACTGAAATTTCATGTCCTACTCCGACTCCTGACTCCGATCTACGACTCCGACTCCTGACTCCCACCTACGACTCCGACTCCTGACTCCGACCTACGACTCAGACTCCTGACTCCGACCTACGACTCCGACTCCTGACTCCGACCTACGACTCCGACCTACGACTCCTGACTCCGACCTACGACTCCGACTCGTGACTCCTACCTACGACTCCGAAAGCAGTTTTTTGATTGACGAATGGTATAAAATTCGGAATCGGAGTCCGGGCATTTTTTTTTTACCGACTCCGACTGCATTAAAACGCGACCGACTCCATGACTTGGACTCCTGACTCCAAGTCCACAGCCCTGCCTAGGGTCAAGTAAATAGAGGGAGGTCAAAGTCAACTGAAAAAGAAGTTGGAAGCAGACTTAAAGAGGATTTAGAAGACGTGGAATGAGCTTTAACGGATGGCACAAGACACGAATGATTGACACAAACTGATTGAAGGCCAAAACACAACATTTTAGGCTGTTGTAAAGAGTAATAGTGATATCAATGCAGCGCTGTTAACGTCCTTCTAATAATGCAACATTTATTTTTATACAGAATATAACTTTGTTGGTTAGCTGTCTTTCTAATGATGCAGGGGCCACAAATGTAGAAGTATATTCGGCTATTTCCCTTTTCTATCATTAAGGAGCACGGAGTTACCTCTACCACTGGCACTTTTGTAATAACCCAGTGTCAGAGCCACTGTGGTCATGTGACGGTTGTTTCTGTAGTAATTCGTTTGACATGATAACATTGTCAGCGCCCTGTACAGCGTCACATTAATCGGCTGTTACGAGATGCCTGAGGAAGCAGTTATCTAGTTCGTCTCAGAGCCCTCGGGTGCTACACAGAACCTATATAAGTATTGTACTATGAATCAAAGGATATTTGTTGTTGTTTACCTAATGATGCCTAGGGCCACAAATATTGAAGTTTTTCTAATCATGCAATAGGCGACTAATTTAGAAATACAAAAGGGCCCGTCTTTTCGCCGTTACACTTTTTGGCGTTCTAATTTTCGGTGATCCGCTAATACGGCGATTTTCACTTATATATATAAGTTCAATATTTTCGGCGCTTGTTCTGCTCTTTCGGCGTTTTTCGACATGAAGCGCTCAGCAGCTGAGTGCAAGAATGGCTTCGGGCGCCATTTTATTGTCGGTAATTTAGTCTGTTTACAGCATTTGTGCGCCCAGTGTCTGTCTGTAGGCTGGCAATTTTGCAAACGTTTTACATTTTAATATATTATAATATTTTTTAAATTATTGACAATGACATCTAAGTGTAGTAGTGGAAAGCCTGTTACTTTAAACGCTGTACATTCATCGTATCCATAGTAAAATCCTCCTGCATGCAGCCAACCAGATGACAACCAGAGTTGTGATAATGTAAACATCTTATTAAGATTTTTATATGTATTTGCAAGTTTAAAAAAAAGGCTATTGTTGCGTGCATATTTTGACGCACATATTACAAAAATCGATATGGCTATTTAATATGGAAAAAATATAGACATTCATTCATTTGTGTATGAAAATGCTGTCTATGGTAAAAGCGAGAGAATCCATGTTTGATTCACACTTTTGATTATAGGAGTAATCGTTCTTGATATTGATCCGGCGCATGGATTGCTCTTACGTTTGTACTTATTTTTTAGGGCCAGAAAATATATTAATTTGCTTATTATGTTTATGGCCTGAATTCATATGTATTACATATTATTAGTACAAGTAGAATCAGTCCTATATTGTATATTTTGGATGGGTAGGCGGGACTAGATTCTTATTATTACGGTCTAGCGGAAGTATGAGTTGTCTTGACAAGTCGTGATGAGTTCCGATGTACCGTGATAATGGCTGGTACGCACTTTTCAAAGGGCTGGTAGATTGTTAAGGAAATATAATTCAGGAAGTGGTTTTCTTCTAAAGGAGATGGTATCTCTACTATAGTTTATGTTAGAGACTCTCCTAAGGTACGGTACAATGTATAATTCGGACTCCATGTACTGCCAGACCCTATTTTGATGATCTCATGTCGATTCGACCTAGATGGAACATTGTGCTTCGTATCGCTAGGGTCGTGTTTTGTATCGACAAAGATGACAGACTTTCCTACAGCGGTTATGGCTACGTGAATTAACCTGATAATCGTAGAGCTGTATGGGAACATTTATGAAATCGTTTATATACCCATTATAAATTAACTCTGGCTTATATTCTCCTTCCTATGAATGAGTGAACGACAACTCAGGGAGGCGGCCATGTTAGATTTCGGTCATCATATGTTTTGATCACTGCCAAGAGAACAGATTATTTATCCTATTATCGGACAGTGACAGGGAGATCTCAATCTTGCTAGAAACCCCCTCTTTCGTGGTTTCATAATATATGCTACAAACTATGGACGTCAAGTAACCTTAGTTATTTACCGATCTGCCTTCACTGACGCGTTTAGTCAGATAGGGGAATGCGGCCATAATATATCATGACATTGAACTTTTGATGTACTGCCCATTATTTCTGAATGTGTCATGACTTCAGATCTGCTATGTATACCTACAAATTAATATGTCAACATCCCATGATGTACTCGTATGTCCCAGTGTGTACGTCTGAATAAATTGAGTAAACAAAGATTCCAGCAGTCTGCATTGGTGCCTTGTAGACACATGTGTATGAGTGGTTATATTGGTCAGCACACGAACAGTACACCATTCGCGGTAATCACACTCTACACTTCTACTTCATACATACACCATCCTGCGTCGGTTGGAGTGACCAAGTTTAGGGCCTGCTTCCCCTGGAGCCTTTGCCTTCCCTAACTCAGGACTAGGGTGAGTTACCCATTTACAGCTGGGTAGACTGGAGCATGCCTGATCTCAACAACACACCACTCTTCCTTACAGAGCACACCGACTGACACTTTACAGAGTGGAAAGAAGAAAAGAAACTTTACAGTGGCGAGCCAGATTCCTGGGTCCAGCTTACGCAGTTTTGTGTTGAGAATCACAGTTTACAGCTGAAAGAACATTTGTTTGAACACATCAACACCAGTAGGACAGCTATACAGTCGATGTCAGCTTGACCTGTATTACCGATAGGATGCTGTATCTAGGTCAGCGCTTGTTGACAGTTTTTCGCTGTACAGACAGTATTACACAGGACAGTGGTGTCAAGTGTAGAAAATATCTGGAGCAGTATTGTTGACATTTCTCAACGTACAGAAGAATCACAGTGTTGTTGAACATAAAGTGCATAGTTCATCGTTGGATCTTCATATGCTCAAAAGAGAAAAAATTGACAGTGTAATAGTTTAGAATTAAATCTATTACTCAATAAAGTGGCAAGTTATTAGTATTAAAATAAACTGTGCCTGCTTTACAACACTATACCTGCAACACATTCCATTCATGACATAAATTATATTGTATGCTATATGCTATTTATGCTTACATGTTATTTGTTTATATGTGTAGGTGTTTATATGTTGCGGGCCTGGATGGGAGGTGACTAGAACAGGAAATACCGAATGATATTGGTCTTGTTCTGGCGTTCGATAGGGAGCAATTTCTTAATTGAAATTTGCATGCAACATAGTTTGCAAATATTTGGTTAGTTGTGACGACTGTTTCATATTTGTATTTGTAACATTTTTTCTGTTCTTTATTTTTGTTTTTGATTTGTTTGTATAATTGTAGGTCTCATCTTTTCTATTTTTGATTTCTTTACACCCTTATGTTTATACACTGTGGCGTTATTTGTCTTGTTATATTATGGCAGTTATCATCACGGTTTCTGTGATCATTTTTTTTCATTTCTCCTATTTAATTTAATTTGATCTCTGCAAATGTGTTCATATTGTCTTTTCTTGTTTGTCCTTTGTAATGTCTTTAGTTGACATATGACGTATAGTGGTATACACTGATAGTATAGTACAGATCAGTACTTTATGATTGTTATTGTTATAAAACAAAATGTACAAGACCTTTGTAAGGCTTGTCTCCCAAAGTGATTGGTAAAGGGAAATATTTTTTCCACAGGTACCCAAGTGATCTTTGATTACATTGAGATATACAAGACCTTTGTAAGGCTTGTCTCCCACAGTATTTGAGATACAGTTATTGTTGTCCACAGGTACTCAAGTTATCATTGGTTATTATAAACCATACAAGTTTGGACTAAGACTAAGTCTATGGTATAGACTTGTCTCTCATTAACGTGAAAGAGGGTAATTTATTTACTTTTTCAGGTTTCTGATTTAAGAAGACAATATGTCTACATTAGATTATTTCATTGCACAAGGAAAATCTCTTGATAAGACTGGAAAAGACTTAGAACAATGGGCTGTTGCTCAATATGACAAAGCATTAGCTGCAGAAGAGAAAAAAATTGCTGCTGCTGTTGAAGAAAGAAAAGCTGCTGCTGAGGAAAAAAAAGCTGCGGCTGAGGAGAGAAAACTTCAAATAGAAGAAAAAAAAGCTGCTGCAGAAGAAAGGAAAGCTCTAGCGGAAGAAAAAAGATTAGAAAAAGAAGCTGATACTGCTGCTGAACTTAAGAAATTGCAGATGCAAGTGGAGGAAAGGAAAGGAGATTTGAGGCAGAACAGAAGAAATTAGAAGCTGATGCAGAGCAGAAAAAATTAGAAGTTGCTGCTGCTGCAGAACAGAAAAAATTAGAAGTTGCTGCAGAACAGAAAAAATTAGAAGTTGCTGCTGCTGCAGAACAGAAAAAATTAGAAGTTGCTGCTGCTGCAGAACAGAAAAAATTAGAAGTTGCTGCAGAACAGAAAAAATTAGAAGTTGCTGCTGCTGCAGAACAGAAAAAATTAGAAGTTGCTGCTGCTGCAGAACAGAAAAAATTAGAAGCTGCTGCTGCTGCAGAACAGAAAAGATTAGATAGAGAAGCTGAAGAGAGAAAAGCAATAAGAGAACATGAGTTTGAATTAGAGAAATTAAAATTGACATGTATGAGTAATGTTAATCAGGCATCTGGTAGTAATGGTAAACCCTTTGTGTACAAGGTCAAGGTACCAGCGTTTAACCCTACCAGTGATGACATAACATTTTGGCTTTCTAGATTTGAACGGGCTTGTCGATCTCATAATGTTGACAAATCACAGTATGTGAATCAGTTGTCTGAAAATCTAAAAGGGGAGTCTCTGAGTAAGTTATATTTTGTTGAAGAGGCCGACAAAGATAATTATGATGCTGTTAGGGCAGCTTTGATAAAGAGATATCAGCTGTCTGAGGAAGGTTACCGTCTTTTGTTTAAAACAATGAGACCTGAGGTAGGTGTAGAATTCTCAGATTTCATCTCAAAAGCACGAATTACACTTTCACGATGGATTGAATTATCCAAAACAGAGAAAACATTTGATGGTCTTACGGATTTATTGCTAAGAGACAAGGTCATGTCTTCTGTAAATAAATCATTCCTAGAGTTCTTACATGAGCGTAAACCTGGTACAATAAAGCAAATGGAAGAATATTGTGACCAGTATGCCACGGCACACCCTGACATGATTCTTAGTAACTCTAACATTAAAGAGAGTATGCCAGTTGCTTCGGCAACAGAATATAATCAGAATTACTCACACAAATTCCAAGGAGCTAAAAATAAATTTGATAAAAAGGTTAATTGGAATAAGTATCAAAACCAAGATAACCACTCAAATCAGGGTTCTTCTTCGAAGAACTGGAATCGAGCTGATAGTCCTCGACACGCGAGGGGTACCCATAATGTTAGAAATTCTCGGAAAGGGAGTAGCTATAGGAACTACCCAAGTGCTTCATGGAGACAACAGAAACAATATTACAGGGATACTCAATATAACGAGCGTGATGATTATGATCATGAATATTATGATTCAAACCCAAATAGGGGTTATAACAGAGGCAATAATAATTATAGAGACAATTATAACCGAGGTAGATCACAACACAAAAGACATGGTAAATCGTATTACCAGGCTAACTCTGCACAACAGGAGTTCCACGACACCGATAATCAGAATAATGATAAAAAAGACTCCAACAGTGTAGCAAATTCCGCTTTCGATTTTGCTAGAGCATCTGAGTGTTCGCAATGCAAAACATTATTCGATCCAACCACAGTGTCTACTTTAAGCTGCGGTCACCCGCTTCCCGCTCTCCATGCGTCAATTGCGCATAATGGAAGGGGTGCTCTTGTCTTTAATAGGGGCCTAATAGATGGTACTCCGGTATCAATTCTTTTCGATTCGGGGTGCACTACCATTGGAGTGAGGCAATCATTCGTAAATCCTTCTCGAGCTACAGGCAATATAGTCAAATGTGTAACATTTGGTGGCACATTGGAGAAGTACTCCACTGCCATTATCAATATTGCTACGCCTTTCTTTACAGGAGAGGTGCAAGCATGTCTCTTGCCGAATCCGATCGCTGATCTTATCATCGGTCGCATTCATGGAGTGAAAGAATGCACTCCACAGCAAATTTCTAATTGGGAAAAATGTTAATATGCAATCTGCTAATGCAGTAATCACTAGGGCTCAAGCTCTTAATATGCCACAATCTTCACATTCTGAAGATAATGATGCGCAGATCCAAGATGATCCCTTGGAGATTTCCCACGATTCCTTTATCAAACAGCAGGAAGATGATCCTACTCTAAAGAAATTCTTTACTCTGGCAACAAAAGGTGATCCGAATAAGGATAAAAATCGTAAATCTTGGATTACGATGAAGAATGGCGTACTTGTACGTATGGTACAAGACTCCGCTAACTCCATTCATTCTCAAATCCTTGTGCCTAAAAATATGAGAGTTAAAATCTTACAGCATGCTCATGATTCGCAGTGTGCTGGACATATGGGTTTTTCCCGTACTAAAGCTAGAGTTCTTCAATCTTTCTTTTGGCCTGCTGTGAATAAGGACATACGAATCTATTGTCGATCTTGTAAAGTATGTCAAGAGATTAAATCCAGAGGTCCACGCCATGATGCACCTATTCAGGCTGCAGACATTCCCATTCGGCCATTTCAAAAAAATGGCGATAGACATCATTGGTCCATTTAAGATAAAGTCTGCTAGAGGACACCAATTTATTTTGACGTGTGTTGATATGTGCACACGTTGGCCGGAGGCTGTTCCTCTAAAGAGCATAACTACTGCTGATGTCGCAGATGCTCTTTGGTTAATATTTTCTCGTCTGGGGTTTCCAGCAGAAATATTATCCGACCATGGTACCCAACTCATATCGGATACCATGTCTCAAGTAATGTCGACTCTGAAGATAGAGAGATCGCTGAGTAGTATTTATCATCCTATGTCCAATGGGATGGTGGAACGTTTGAATAGAACTCTGAAAAACCTACTAGGTAAGATAACAGAAGATCATCCTCAGGATTGGGATAGGGTTTTACCCGCGGCTCTCTTTGCATATAGAGAGGTCGCCAACGAACATACAGGATTTTCTCCCTTTGAACTTGTCTTTGGCGCGAAACCGCGAGGTCCCATGTCCTTACTTCATGATCTTATAACTGCTGATAATATTGTCGATGACACAAAATCCTCTTATGAATATGTCATCGCACTTAGACACAAGATTATTGAAGCATGCAAATTGGCAACTGCTTCTTCTGAATTTGCGAAACAGAAGGCAAGGGAATTTGCCAATAAAAAGAGATGTTTGCGACAACTTTGTCCAGGTGACAAAGCATTTGTCTTGCTACCTTGTAGGGAAAATAGACTTCTTATTTCTTGGAAAGGTCCGTACGATATAATATCAAAAGTTTCCGATGTTGACTATATCGTCGATATTGACGGGAAGCGTAAAACCTTCCACATCAACATGCTCACGGAATTCCATGAACGTCCTGATTATTTACAACCTGTTTTCCAGGCAATGGACGTTTTTCCAGTCCAACATGGACAGTACTCATCTCTGTCAGTAATACAGGATGAGGAAACGAGTTTCTCGGATGTAAATTTACCTTTTCCAATGATTCCTCTTCACTCTAATGAATCATGGAAAGATGTTGCAATTTCTCCAGAATTATCTCCAGGAGAGCTGAAACAAGTTTCTACTATGTTAGAACAATTTCAGGATGTCCTTACTGACATTCCTGGTCAAACTGATGTCATTCAACATGACATTATTCTTACTGACCATAGTCCTATAAGAGTCAGACCGTATCCTATCCCGATACATTTTCAAGCACAGGTAGAGAAAGAGTTAGATGAGATGATAGAGTTAAAAATTATTGAACCATCCACATCAGCATATTCTTCGCCGATGGTTATAGTACGAAAAAAAGACAATAACATACGTCTTTGCGTGGATTATCGCAAATTGAATCAAGTAACTAAATTTGATGCGGAACCTATGCCTTTACTAGAAGAGCTACTTACGAGACTATCGAATTCTCACTTCTTTACTAAACTCGATTTGTCTAAGGGATATTGGCAAGTTCCACTATCCGAACACGCCAAACCGTTTACTGCTTTTTCGACGCCTAGGGGTCTATTCCAATGGAATTTCATGCCTTTCGGTCTTATGAACGCCCCTGCAACATTTGTACGCATGATGCGTCGAATCCTATCTCATCGCTCAGATGTCATTGCGTATCGTGATGACATCTGTCTTTTCAGTGATACTTGGAACGATCACTATAATGGTATAAATGAACTATTGTCTATCTTACGCGAGCATAACCTGACAGCGAAACCATCGAAAGCATGTATTGGTTTTAGCGAAATATCTTTCTTAGGACACCGTGTTGGTCATGGGTTCCTAAAAACAGAAGACCATAATACAAGTAAGATACTTAACATTTCTATTCCTAAGACTAAAAAGCAAGTACGAAGTCTCTTAGGTCTAATACAATTTTATGGACGATTCATCCCGAATCTGTCCTCCATTATGTCACCTCTTTCTTCCTTGCTAAAGAAAGGGTCTCCTAATGTAGTCCATTGGACTCAAGAATGTCAATCCTCTTTGGATAAGGTTAAAACTATGTTTTCTACTTCACCTATCCTAGTATTGCCTTCTAAGGATAAGACATTTATTCTTCGTAGTGACGCTTCATCCACCGGGATTGGAGCTGCACTAATGCAAGAGTACTCTGGAACTCTGCATCCTGTGATGTATATTTCTCGGAAATTAAATGCCGCAGAGAAGAATTACTCGGTCCTAGACCGTGAATTATTGGCTATGGTTTGGTCAATCCTTAAACTGCAAAGATTTCTTCTGGGCGCGCATTTCATTGTGGAAACTGACCAGAAAGCTCTTACGGCTATTCAGAGTAAAAATCTGAAGAGCGCGAGATCAACGCGATACGCGATTGCTCTACAGCCATTTCATTTTTCGGTGCGAGCTATCCGTGGGTCAGAAAATGTGATGGCAGATATTTTGTCTAGATGCCCACATGATTCATAACTGTTATACAACTTTGATACAGTTGTTTCTATGTTGAAATGTGTACACATCTGTAATATATCATATATTGATTGTAACACTACTTAGCGGTTCATTGATATTTATTCACCGCTGATCTTTCAATGTTTTTCGTCTTTGATGATCATGATGTTAAGATATCTTAGATGAAATTTATGTATAAACTAATGTGGAAATTGGGTCATTGCTAATATTGTAGTATGCGTTGGTGACACCTCTCTGGAAATATTAATACTTAGAGAAGTACCTTCTCTAAGGTCATAAAACTTATGCTTATCATCTGCGCATTGTTATTGGTGCGTTGTGAGCCTATTGTATGTTGCTCCTAGATGTGTTTCAAAAAAAAAAAAAAAGTACCATTTTTTTTTTTCCCGAGGGGTGTGGTAATCTGTTGCGTGCATATTTTGACGCACATATTACAAAAATCGATATGGCTATTTAATATGGAAAAAATATAGACATTCATTCATTTGTGTATGAAAATGCTGTCTATGGTAAAAGCGAGAGAATCCATGTTTGATTCACACTTTTGATTATAGGAGTAATCGTTCTTGATATTGATCCGGCGCATGGATTGCTCTTACGTTTGTACTTATTTTTTAGGGCCAGAAAATATATTAATTTGCTTATTATGTTTATGGCCTGAATTCATATGTATTACATATTATTAGTACAAGTAGAATCAGTCCTATATTGTATATTTTGGATGGGTAGGCGGGACTAGATTCTTATTATTCCGGTCTAGCGGAAGTATGAGTTGTCTTGTCAAGTCGTGATGAGTTCCGATGTACCGTGATAATGGCTGGTACGCACTTTTCAAAGGGCTGGTAGATTGTTAAGGAAATATAATTCAGGAAGTGGTTTTCTTCTAAAGGAGATGGTATCTCTACTATAGTTTATGTTAGAGACTCTCCTAAGGTACGGTACAATGTATAATTCGGACTCCATGTACTGCCAGACCCTATTTTGATGATCTCATGTCGATTCGACCTAGATGGAACATTGTGCTTCGTATCGCTAGGGTCGTGTTTTGTATCGACAAAGATGACAGACTTTCCTACAGCGGTTATGGCTACGTGAATTAACCTGATCATCGTAGAGCTGTATGGGAACATTTATGAAATCGTTTATATACCCATTATAAATTAACTCTGGCTTATATTCTCCTTCCTATGAATGAGTGAACGACAACTCAGGGAGGCGGCCATGTTAGATTTCGGTCATCATATGTTTTGATCACTGCCAAGAGAACAGATTATTTATCCTATTATCGGACAGTGACAGGGAGATCTCAATCTTGCTAGAAACCCCCCTCTTTCGTGGTTTCATAATATATGCTACAAACTATGGACGTCAAGTAACCTTAGTTATTTACCGATCTGCCTTCACTGACGCGTTTAGTCAGATAGGGGAATGCGGCCATAATATATCATGACATTGAACTTTTGATGTACTGCCCATTATTTCTGAATGTGTCATGACTTCAGATCTGCTATGTATACCTACAAATTGATATGTCAACATCCCATGATGTACTCGTATGTCCCAGTGTGTACGTCTGAATAAATTGGGTAAACAAAGATTCCAGCAGTCTGCATTGGTGCCTTGTAGACACATGTGTATGAGTGGTTATATTGGTCAGCACACGAACAGTACACCATTCGCGGTAATCACACTCTACACTTCTACTTCATACATACACCATCCTGCGTCGGTTGGAGTGACCAAGTTTAGGGCCTGCTTCCCCTGGAGCCTTTGCCTTCCCTAACTCAGGACTAGGGTGAGTTACCCATTTACAGCTGGGTAGACTGGAGCATGCCTGATCTCAACAACACACCACTCTTCCTTACAGAGCACACCGACTGACACTTTACAGAGTGGAAAGAAGAAAAGAAACTTTACAGCTATGTTCCGCTTGTCGGCGATTTCTGCTTTGCGGCGGGGGTCTGAAACCGTATGAGCCGGGCCCTACTGTGTTTTCGTTTCTTCATTAACCTTTAGCTCCCTAAGAAGAATAGGCCTTTAACAAATTAATGCTGTCCTATGTCCTGTGCCTTCCGCTCAAGTTGTTTCAATGTCCTCTTTCTCTCTTTTATTTCCATATCCTGTTCTCTTCTCCATGGCATTTTCCATCTCCATCTACTTCTGTTATCCTAGGGATTCCAGAGCACGGACTACCTTGTAATGTTATCAACAGGTTTTCTCATTGTCTGTCTTAAATATCGCGAGCGTCTCCTTGTCGTCTTCTGTTCCAGTTACGCTTGTCTGGTTCTTGTCATCTCATCTGTTTTACATTAGTCATCTTGTCATCTCCTTTATTTTACATAAGTCATCTTGCCATCTCATCTGTTTTACATTAGTCATCTTGTCATCTCCTTTATTTTACATAAGTCATCTTGTCATCTCATCGGTTTTACATTAGTGACCTTGTCATCTCATCTGTTTTACATTAGTCATCTTGTCATCTCATCTGTTTTACATTAGTGACCTTGTCATCTCATCTGTTTTACATTAGTCATCTTGTCATCTCCTTTATTTTACATTAGTCATCTTGTCATCTCATCTGTTTTACATTAGTGACCTTGTCATCTCATCTGTTTTACATTAGTCATCTTGCCATCTCCTTTATTTTACATAAGTCATCTTGCCATCTCATCAGTCTTACATAAGTCATCTTGCCATCTCATCAGTCTTACATTTGTTATCTTGTCATCTCATCTGTTTTACATTAGTCATCTTGTCATCTCATCTGTTTTACATTTGTCATCTTGTCATCTCCTTTATTTTACATAAGTCATCTTGCCATCTCATCAGTCTTACATAAGTCATCTTGTCATCTCATCTGTTTTACATTAGTGACCTTGTCATCTCATCTGTTTTACATTAGTCATCTTGTCATCTCCTTTATTTTACATAAGTCATCTTGCCATCTCATCTGTTTTACATTAGTCATCTTGTCATCTCCTTTATTTTACATAAGTCATCTTGTCATCTCATCTGTTTTACATTAGTGACCTTGTCATCTCATCTGTTTTACATTAGTCATCTTGTCATCTCATCTGTTTTACATTAGTGACCTTGTCATCTCATCTGTTTTACATTAGTCATCTTGCCATCTCCTTTATTTTACATAAGTCATCTTGCCATCTCATCAGTCTTACATAAGTCATCTTGCCATCTCATCAGTCTTACATTTGTTATCTTGTCATCTCATCTGTTTTACATTAGTCATCTTGTCATCTCATCTGTTTTACATTTGTCATCTTTTCATAACATTTACAGTCCTTCTATTCTACAAAAACACTCATTTATGAAAGTCCGTAATTTCTCGCGTCTAGTTTTTGTTGCTCTCGTCCATGTTTCAGAGCTTTGTTATTTGTATAAATTTTCCAGTGCAAAGAAAGGACCTATTCCCTGTTGTATTCTTATTATGATAACACTGTATGTTCCTGCAGCTTTGTCTATATATTGCTGTCAAGATATATGTTTGAGGTCACATCTGTATAGGAATATTGCTGTCAAGATATATGTTTGAGGTCACATCTGTATAGGAATATTGCTCCAAGTCATGTCTTGTTACCGCTGGGTGCTCTTCATTCTCCTAAACTGTGTCTTTTCCATGTGTGTATTCAAATCCACCCGATTTCACCTCTTATCAAATATTACCTTTTTATGTGCATCTGGTTAGGGTTTTGGGACAGAAGAGCTAGGCCCTTGGTAAAATCTAGATCATAAATCTTCCTCTCCCCCTCCCCCCTTCCTTTCGAGCCCACTGAATTCCATGTCTATTGGTTGAAATAGTTTCATGAATCTCCTTTCGTCTTGGATAGTCGAGTGGGATTATTTTTGATTAGCTCTGAAGGTAGCGTCCAATTGCCAGAGTGGTTACAGCGCTGGTCCTTCGGGGCGCAGATGCCGGGTTTGATTCACGGTATCGCCGCGCTGCAGTCTACCTAAGCTGTAAATGGGCATCTGCCGTTGCTCTTGAAATAGAGAAAGAAAAGGTAGTGAGGAAAAGAACTGGTCACCCCACCTCTCGATGTTGGACCTAGTCTAGTGAGGTCTCAAACACTTCACTCCCCTACGACAGTATCTGCTACGACATTATCTACGTTTTCCCTTTTTTTAGTTGTAGATGTTCTATTTGGCGTGAACTATTTTTACCAGATGGGGTAGGGTGTGTGTGCGTGTGTGTAACTCTCTCACCGATTAACCTCAATTTTCTCTCTCTTTTTCTCAATCTCTCTCTCTCTCTCTCTCTCTCTCTCTCTCTCTCTCTCTCTCTCTCTCGCTCTCGCTATGTTCCCCCCTTCTGTCCTGACATTTCACTATGTAAAGGCAACACCAAGTGTATATGACAGAAACTGGAGTAGCCTACTGCGGCAAGAAACCACTAACATTCCTCCATATACGGTAACACCAACTTATCAATGCCGAAAAATGGAGTCGCTTATACACTGCCGTTTCGATTTTCTTCAATAAATTTAGAAATATAGTGTTCGTAGATGCGTACTTAAACGATATAACAGTCGATTCTGCTCGGCACGAGCTCGTGAAGGCAGAAAATCATTGCTTTATGTAAAATATCGATCGCCACAAATAGAATGAAATCGATTCTTGTAGATTTCAATCTCCATCCTCAAGTGCCAAATTGGGTTGGATCGATATTTCCATTTTATTATTGTTTCATGATTGGCTTTAAAGTTCAGTACACACGTCCTGAAAAACAAACGCATTTCTTTTGTTTTCAATTTTTTGTTTTTGTTTTTTTTAAACAGTTCATATGCACCTAACAGCACATCTATCAAAATACGTGTGCAATTAATTGCGCGTCTGTCTGTCGTCTTTTCTAACTGCCTGCCTACTTACCTAAGTACCTACCTACCTTCTTACTTACCTACTTACCTACCTTCTTACCTACCTATATATCTACTGTCATACCAACCTACTTACTTTCCTACCTACCTATCTACCTTCTTACCTTCATGCCCACACGCCTACTTATCTACCTTCCTATCTACCTTTCTACCTACCTACCTTTTTATGTGTCTGTCTACTTCGTCTGGTAATTAGTTACTTCGCCCCACGCCTGTCAGTTCGTTCATTTCTCCGTCTGTTTGTACATCTATCTATATATTAAACCAAGGGTCCCCAAACTTTTATGAGTCACGATGTCCCCCCCCCCCCCCCCCCCCCCCCCCCCCCCCCCCCCCCCCCCTAGAAATCCTCTATCCGTAATCGACCTCCGGTCAAAAATAAATAAACAAAATAAGGAAGTGATTTTACAGGCACAATAAATTAACATTACCTTTTTATTGAACTGGTTACGTTCATTAATGGCAAGGATATGACTGATGAGTATTAACAAAGCAGTGATTTTGGTGGGAGATTGGTCACTTTTAGCTGTAAGTCACAGCGTTCTTCCAGGTTTAGTCTGTTCCTTTGCTTTGATAAAACCGTATTTGCATGGCTAAAACCAGCTTCAACAATCTATGATCTTTGGAATGTAGTTAGAAACGGCTCAACTGCTCCACAAAGTTAGGAGTATTTTGTAGCAGCATTTACAATGTTCAGATAGTCACTGAGGTTTTTATTTTTGAACAATGACTTAGCTTTGAGATTCATGCACATATCAATGACTTCAACTTGCAGATGAGATTCAATTGCGTATCATTTTATTTCTACATTAAAAGGCGTAATAGTCCATTCAGATACATGCATTTTCTCCAGGTCCTCAAAACGTACTTGAGTTTTTCCTTAATTTGTCTGTGCGAATTCGATCCCACTAGTTTAATCGGCCCTCTGGAGTTTATTGACCCCGTGGATATCGATATCGATATCTGGGGGTCGTTATCGACCACTTTAGAGACCACTGTATTAAACTTATGTATTACTAACAACAACAAAATTGTCCTTATATAGCATATCAACTCCACTCACTGTGAAACTAGCGTCAGATGCCATACACTGAAAGTCTGTCCATGTTCACTATAACCTTTCTTCACTTGTTTTTCGGTATTCCTCAGTTTCCTAACTCTGGGGGTTCCAGTATAGGGACTGCCTTTTCTCTCAATGTGTATTTTATACTGACCTCTTTGTTCGACTAGCACTTGTCTGGCTCTTGTCTTCAGTTCCACATTGTTGATCTTGTTGCATTCTTTTCTTGTTTAAATGTATGTCTTTAGTGTTATGTCTTTAGTGTTATGTCTTTAGTGTTATGTCTTTCCTAAAGCCATAATTTTTATTTACTGAGTTGCTTAAGCTCCATCATTTCAAGATTTCAATCCGCCATTTCTCTGTCCGGAATAGCTTGGTACTCTTCCATGACAACACAACTAAAATGCCCCAGTTTTTATTTCCCAATCTTTTCTTTCTTGTCTCCAATTGTGGAGCGGCGTCTCCGCAACGCCAGGCCGCAGCACGCGTAGTAGATCGGAAACCCATAAATAACGTCAAACAGCTATGTTTTATAGCGGAAGCAGCAGGTTTTAAAAAGGGGGCGGGGGGAGAGAGATAATTTTTGTAAGTTAGCTGTGGCATATCTCTAAATTATCAATCAATAGAAAAACAACATGGCTGGTAACCACAAACAATTATCACAAACAACATCCGTCAATTAGCAACGGCAATAATTGCAGGGAAAATGCGCATTAATCTCGCGAACGCAGTATGCAGCACACAAATCAGGGAATCTACGGCACTGAACTACTTTTTGTCTTGATAACAGTAAAAATACGTGTCTGTTAGCAGTTACAAAGTTAAGCAGTAGTCAATGACAATTCTGTTCTTGTTTCAGAAATGTGAATTAGTGTTGGAGAATTTTTTGCCAATATTTATTGAGGTTCATTCATTTCCTTTTCGTCCTCTATAGAGCATGGATGCATTTATGTGCTTATGCAGTAGTGGTTTATGTACCACTGTCTGTTAAACGATGAGGTTGCAACAACCAGGCACAACCTCTTATTAAAAGCTTTTTTACGATATGCCAGAGGAATTAATAGTTCTGTTCTTTCTGTGTCTCTTCACTTACTCCCGGGAACT
Organism: Oreohelix idahoensis; assembly: GCA_024509875.1. Lineage (NCBI taxonomy): Eukaryota > Metazoa > Mollusca > Gastropoda > Stylommatophora > Oreohelicidae > Oreohelix > Oreohelix idahoensis. The sequence goes on along the minus strand of JAMPIV010019867.1, from coordinate 20,641 downwards.
ACTCGCAACAATGTATTGAGATTACACGAAAATAAAAAGTAGACATTTGACACTTCATTATTGTTATCCATATGTATCTTCGACGTTTATTTATTGTTTGTTTTGGGTTTAATTTAGTTATGCCTGAAAGGTCAGTGTCTTGTCATACTACGGTACTACCATAACCAGTGGCAAATTTATAATGGACTATTTGAAATGGCTAAATCTTGGAAACTTTCCCAAAAAGCCTTTGTTTGTTTGTTTTGTTTTTTATCACTGTCGTGATTTGGTCTGTCTTACAACGCGTCATACCGAAAGCCTTACTGTGGGAAACTGTCCGATACAATAGCCAATCAAAACGCTCCTTTCGTGGTGTGTATACTGGAACATTTTACGCTTAACATAGTGGCCCATTTTGTGTAAATGATAATACGAATTTATTTAATTTCTTAAGGACTAAAGATGTTTAAACGGAAAGGTATAGATATTTCAACAACGGTAATGTTACTTTAGAGGTAGGTGCAAAGACTTCCTCAAATAGTAGTTCCTTTAGAAAGAGAAATTGTTTAAAATGACGTCTATACACCAGGGTAGTCCCAAACTTAGTTAGTTAAAGCATGCATAGATTAAAATGCATTTTGCTACCTAAACAATTATTATATAGAACGGTAGAGATAAATTCACAGTATAATTCTAGCTTTAAATGATCAAAATCGGTCCAGAATTAAGAAAGATTATGAATATTAAAAAATTTGCTAATTGAACTGAAGGCAGAAATACGCCCCAATTTTAGATTCCTAACATCGCTTTTACCCCATGCCATCCGAGAGGGACGATGCGGTACTATAAAAGTCCTTGAACTTGGCTGAATTGAGGCCAAACTTTTTCAAAACCGAGCTGAACAGACGAAGAGCGGTAAAAAGTGTTACTGCCATTATACTTTGCCGCTGCATCTGACTAGCAGACCTAAATGCCTATTAACAGCCTGTTACAGCTTGTGTGTATTGTCTGAGGGTAAGAAAGAATATATATATATATATATATATATATATATATATATATATATATATATATATATATATATATATATATATATATATATATATATATATATATATATTTTTGCTGTGTTTTAATCCAATGGTGTGTTAGGAAGTGCATGGCATGTGTTACAGAACGAGTGTGCTGCCGGTTGAAACGCAGGCATGTGTTGACTTTTAGAGACGAAAGCCAGCATTTTAAAATGTGTAGAATAATTGAGAATGATGGCACAAATACGACTGTAAGTTTAATAATGTATTTGAAGGAGGATTTCTGACATTTATCAGGAACCTAAGGAAGGATTCACAGGAAATGTTGTAATGAATCGATCAAGATATTACTTAGTAGTTTTAATACTATACCAAATCATTGTATGGAAGCAGATCATGGACAACTGGATCTAACTTAGGATTTATAAGGAAATTGTAGTCACAGTGAACTGGCTGTGATTGGTAGTGAGGTAAATTGTCCTGTGCATATGTTAGCACAATGTCTGACTTTTTTTGTTACGTCCATTGTATATAAGGACAGAATAGTGCTGGACCATACAGAGGTTGTGATTATTTGTATTCCAGGTTTTATCCTGCAACTACCAAGATTGTACGAGACATCCACTTCGGTGGGACTCTGTGGTGCGATAGTTCTTGAAGTTCATAGAACTGGTTACCCTGTTTTCCCAGCCTGGAGATCCAGACATTGAGTGATCCTGGCTGGAGTTGGATGCATCTCACCCCAACAAGATAAGTGGAATAGAAATTCCACTGGTCAGCCTATTCAGACTCTAACACCAATATAAGAATAATAAAAGATACAAAATAGCGTCTTTGCATCAGGACCAGCGAACCAGAGCTGGTCAAGACCGCACTCCACCTCCACGTGGTGGTCCTGGAAACAGTCTGCAGCAGTGCAGTCTGGCTGAGCGAGTGCGGATCGCAATGGGAAGGCAAACCCGGTCCCTAAAAAATGCCATGCTGAAGTCGGATGTGTGGACCGAAAGGTTCAGATATCACAGCTTAGGCGTAAACAGACACAACGCAACCACCGTCCTTTTTAGGGCGAACGAGGAAGAAGAAGAAAGAAGAATAAAAGAAACAAGTACAGTGTATGATGAATCCTTGTGGAGAGAATGAAATATATTACTACCTTCAACAGTTCAACTCAGTCAAACAATCTAGTCTATTATAATAATTAATCAGTGTAGAGAAAAATAGAACTTTCAAGACAGGATTCTGTTTGATAATTAAAGTTTCTATGTTTATTTAGAAAATAAATATCCTTCAAAACAAGTAAGTAATCCATGATGATAGGAAACTCTGCACATAGCGTAACAACACTTGGTAATCTGAGCATCAGAAGCGGTCACGGTATTACCAGTGGCGTATTCTCTATGTGTGCTGTGCGTGCTGCGCACACCTATGCGCGAAGGAAAATAAAAAATTAATTTATTATTCTATAAAATATTTCTCCTCTAAGTTCTGCTTTCGGACCGCACGCATCAGGATAACGGATTTTCCCGCGTAGAATCTACGAGTACATCTAGTTTCAGTTTCAGAGAAGCGTTTTATAGTGCAGTTTTTATTGGTTGTAGCAATCGCCCGAAGTTTCTCGGGTAATTCCGTCACAATGCGTGCTGGACCGTTCGGATTCACGTCTAAAGACTGGTTTGTGTGAACCGGGGTCATGGCCAGATACGTCAATACAATGCGAACATGCGTGCGGTGGCCTAGCAGCTCTCGAGTTGTAAAAATCGGCTGTGTCCGTCCAGTGTTTTTTGTGATTAATTTTTGTTAGTTGCCGGGAATGCAGATTATTACAGTAACAGTGAGTTTCAAGTTGTAAGTTAATTAGTATTTCGGAGATAATTGACATATACCCCTAAAAACTATCGTTGCGTAATTGAATATAGATGGTTTTTAAATTAAGAGGGGAAGAAGTTAAATAGTAGGCGTACATATTCATTTTAAGTAGCAGCACGCCTAGCTCGCATTACCAGGATACGCCACTGGGTATTACAAGTCGTTCTAGTCTTTTATCCCCTTTCTCCCAAAGGGTGGCAGGTCCACTTGAGTCACAAGTCCTAAGTGTCAGTTTCTTGTGGCAGGTCCCCTTGAGTCATAAGTTCTCAAGTGTCAGTTTCTTGTGGCAGGTCCACTTGAGTCACAAGTCCTAAGTGTCAGTTTCTTGTGGCAGGTCCCCTTGAGTCACAAGTCCTAAGTGTCAGTTTCTTGTGGCAGGTCCCCTTGAGTCACAAGTCCTAAGTGTCAGTTTCTTGTGGCAGGTCCCCTTGAGTCATAAGTTCTCAAGTGTCAGTTTCTTGTGGCAGGTCCCCTTGGGTCACAAGTCCTAAGTGTCAGTTTCTTGTGGCAGGTCCCCTTGAGTCACAAGTCCTAAGTGTCAGTTTCTTGTGGCAGGTCCCCTTGAGTCATAAGTTCTCAAGTGTCAGTTTCTTGTGGCTGGTCCCCTTGAGTCACAAGTCCTAAGTGTCAGTTTCTTGTGGCAGGTCCACTTGAGTCATAAGTTCCCAAGTGTCAGTTTCTTGTGGCAGGTCCACTTGAGTCATAAGCTCTCAAGTGTCAGTTTCTTGTGGCAGGTCCCTTTGAGTCACAAGTCCTAAGTGTCAGTTTCTTGTGGCAGGTCCCCTTGAGTCATAAGTTCTCAAGTGTCAGTTTCTTATGGCAGGTCCACTTAAGTCATAAGTCCTAAGTGTCAGTTTCTTGTGGCAGGTCCCCTTGAGTCATAAGTTCTCAAGTGTCAGTTTCTTGTGGCAGGTCCCCTTGAGTCATAAGTTCTCAAGTGTCAGTTTCTTGTGGCAGGTCCCCTTGATTCATAAGTTCTCAAGTGTCAGTTTCTTGTGGCAGGTCCACTTGGGTCACAATTCCTACGTGTCAGTTTCTTGTGGCAGGTCCCCTTGAGTCATAAGTTCTCAAGTGTCAGTTTCTTGTGGCAGGTCCCCTTGAGTCATAAGTTCTCAAGTGCCAGTTTCTTGTGGTAGGTCCACTTGAGTCATAAGTTCTCAAGTGTCAGTTTCTTGTGGCAGGTCCACTTGAGTCATAAGTTCTCAAGTGTCAGTTTCTTGTGGCAGGTCCCCTTGAGTCATAAGTTCCCAAGTGTCAGTTTCTTGTGGCAGGTCCACTTGGGTCACAAGTCCTAAGTGTCAGTTTCTTTTTGATTTTTTTTTCCGCCTGCGCTGGGAACTGAATACATACCACCTTATTTTCAACTTCCAAACTCACTTCTGGTTTCGTCCATTAGTGACAATTTTGTGATGTAAACTAAACACAATGTCAGGAGATTTTTTTTTGTAATGGGGCGATGGAGTGCAGAAGCTGCCCTTTATATACGCAAATGGTTATAAATGATAGGAATGCTAAATAACATTAATCAGAGGTCGAAGCTCTCAACTTTTTTCTGCCATGATTCTCCACACTTCGTTCCACCGGACATGACATAATATGAGGTGGGGCATACAGAAATAAAGCCACCTCATCAGTTATTCTCACAAGTGAGCATTGGCGTCAGAAGACTTACATCTCACCAAAAACTACTTCCTGTTTATGCACAGACTGCAGGGGGAAAAGATTCTAGCCGTGGTTATATTAATCACCATCTCTCTTGACGCTCCATGTGGAGCATGCAACCAGATCTGCAGGTGATGCCGTCGTAGGAAGCCCGCACATAAACATTTACTTGCTCGTGCAGTGATGTGTTATGTAGCAGTTTATTTTACACGATCAGGTTGTCAGCTCCATGACCTCATAACCTCATGAGTCATCGGTTATGACAAGCCTGAGGGGGCCTCATGGACAATCTCATTTTAGTTTCTTCTTCATGCATGACGGCGCAGTAGACATATTCTTTCTGTGCCTCCTAAGAAACGCCCGGAGAACTATTTATCGTAATGTCTGACGACTTCTGCAGTTGTGGTCGAATGTTCACACTTGATGATCAATAACACACTAACTGGATCCCTCACAAAATGCGACGTTGCAAAATGGATGCGGAATTAAAAAACAAAACAAAATAATAATAAATAAATATAACACAAGCGCAAACATGTACATACGTAGAAAGACTTACAAAGTGACAGGTAATTATCCACTGGAGTTTCGGAATATCAGGTAAAATCCCACAGTAAGTAATTTATATTTAAATACCCTGAAAAGGTTGTATCCGACAGAAAACTACCTGCCTTTGACGAAGACTTCCACAAAAAGTTAAGGTCCCAGACCTCGAAGTGCGGCGACGTTATGGCTGAAGACACCAGACAAAAGAAAAGAAACACAAATAAAGGCTCACTGAGAATCAATCCCAGCACCATCCAAACGGCGCCATCGCCTTGCTGCGAACGCGAATCATGAAAGAACGCACATCCAAAAACGTGTTTCATTGGCCAGTGTCATTTCACACGCTACCATAATAACAACGGAAAATAAGACTAGTGAACGACCCAGACATTTATAGACTCAATCAATAATAGTATTTACCTATTAGCAAGTACAAGCCAAATAAAGATCGATATTATTTATATATTAGAATGATTTGTCAAACAGAATAGTTTCATGGACCTGAGATTATCAACGTTAATGGTATACACGTCCCGTATAGTTCTCAGTAACAGACAGAAACCGACTGTCAGGTTGGGATATTGGAGCGTCCGCATTAGTACTTTTAATATGGCAGCAAGACATGGACAAATTATGCTAAAGAAGAAAGAAGGCTCAATACCTTCCATCCACTGCGTCAAGGTCACATTCTTGGTATTTCGTGGAAGGACAAAGTGACAAATGTCGAGGTGTTATCACGTACTGGCCTTCAAAGCATGTATACACTTCTTAAACAGCGCAGACTACGCTGGCTTGGCCATATCCGTCGCATGGAAGATGGTCGCATCCCCAAAGAAATCTTCTACGCGCCACTGGCAGGTGGCAACAGAAAAGTTGGGCGATCGCAGCTGAGGTTCAAAGATTTGTGCAAGAGAGACAGGAAGATGCTGGACATAAATAAAGCAAACAGGGAGGATGAGGCTGTCGATCACACCAAGTGGCAATGCTCTCTACGGCGCAACATCAGATTGAAAAGATCACAACAAGCAGAAGAGAGAACACAACAAGCAGAAGAGAACACAACAAGCAGAAGAGAACACAACAAGCCGAAAAGAACACCAGGTAAGAAAAAAAGCAGCTGATGTCCATCACCTCAGGGGCGCATTCCCATAGTCAGTTATAACTGAAGGAGGCTACTACTATAGTTCTCGAAACTCTGAGTAGACAGAGGCAGAATGATGCTGCGAGCCGTAGCATGTCGTTAGAGTAGTGGCGTAAATACTGTCCGGGAAAGGGGGGGGGGGGGAAGGGGAGAACTGGGCACATCTAACAAACTGGTCCCGGAAAGTAGTGGTCAGAAGGGTCCCTCATCGTTATAAATATTAGTTTAATTTCCTTTGGGCCTGTGTCACGGGTTGCCTCTCCTTGCTCTGCAGTAGTGGTCCAACAGTGGCCAAAACCTAGAGTATCTAATGTGGGTCTTCAAAGGTGTCTGCCTTCGCTCAAGATTTCTCTTGCCAGAGTTGTAGATAGAAGGATAATGATGCTTCTACCTCGAGGGTTTTTTCACAAGATATTTCAGAAGTCAAGTACAATGCTGAATGAGTCTGAGCATGATAACTTTCTATCTGACCCACCGACTTTTGTGAAGATGTATATTGTATGATTTCGCTCGCTCAAGCCCCCAACTGATTTAATTCAGCGAAATTCCTCTTATTATTATTGTTCTTAATGGCTCTTCAGATGTAGATATAACTATATATATTAAAATCCGGATTCACATGTGTGCAATTCGCTCTGTAATAATTAATTCAACTATGACTTTGTCAAAATCAATATATACAAATTTAATGATCAATTACTTTGAAACAAATGTAAATAAATATGGCTGGTGATTATGAAAAAATAATTTTCGTCATTGAAGTTGGGTTTTAGGACTGGAATACAGTTCTTTGGTTTTGGCCTGTTAAAAATGGGACTTGCCTAAATGTTGAAGTCCCGATGCTGCTTTAAAGTAGATTCGTCTCTGTGGTGAGGGAAACGTTTCCAGGTCAGTTGAGGAAGTAACCGCTCCTGGTCAAGGCAAGAATCTTCAAGTGTCGTTCTCAAGCTTCGTACCACAGTCTAGTAGAACAGCTAATGGTCTCTCCGGGTCGTACCATAAATAGTCGGGTCACCTCGTACTGGTACCACAAACTTTAGAGGGAATAAAAGAACAAATTCCGCTGCTAAATGTTTGTTTTCCTGATGTTAATAAGGTGCCTTTTCCCGCTGTCCGTAAGCCGTTTGTTTTCTCAGATTTTTTACTCTCCCTGAGCGTATATCATATCACTCAGGGCATGTGATGAAAAATCACCAGTATATCAGTTTAATTTAAGGAAAAATGTGTGACTGGACAGCTTGTGCCTGAAGGAACATATTAAGTTTACATACATTCACAAATGTGGCAACATGGATTATAAATTCTGGCCACTTAGACTGAACTACCATCCCTCCTAATTTCAGTATGAATTTTGTCACGCCCATTTCACTTCTTTTCATTTCTGTAGATACAAGCGGGGTAATTGACTTGTGATTCTGGAAGCTGGTGGGTTTATTCCCCTGTTTCTGTAATATAGGTAGGAGATAATTGACGCGCCCCGGACTCACTGTCCTGGACAGCTGCATATTTTTTTAGAGTTCGTTTGACCACGAGTCAATAGCCCGACACTCAGTTTGAGAAATAGCGGCAAAAAGTCTCGGGTCTTTGACACGGGAAACTACTTCTAAAGAGTTCCCTGTGCTTTGATGGCCAGGAAAGACTGGGACTCGCTAGCGTAATCCTCTTTTCCCTGTTGCGCCAAATTCTTTGTAGCAGGTCTCCTAGAGAAGTCTCTGGGTAACTATTACGTGTTATTTTTCTGCTCCCCTATGCATGTGTTCAAATCACACTGAACACCTGTGGCAAATTCTCACTATATATAGGCAGTCTTGACTGGCTCTCATTGCTTCAGTCCTAAAATTCTTGCCGGGAGATAGTAGCAGACTTAACACCAGCTTGCCTGCTTTGATTATAAGAGTGGGAGATTCTGACAGTTGCGGTAAGCAAGTTTAGAAATTGGTACTTAGTATAATATTTGTGCTCGGGATATGTGATAAGTCAGAGTAAGGCTTCATAAAGGGTTTTTTTTTAATGTGGTAATTACAGCAATCATTCAACCAGAGAACTAAAGCTCGAGCCAGTTTTATTGTGATTGTATGCTACTACCAGTTATAAGAGCCAAATGGTTGTAGGACGATGTCTGATATAGTTCATTAAAAGAATAGGCTTACTATATATATATATATCTTAAAGCACGTTAAAAACGCACCACCTGTATAATCCAGGAACAGAGTGTCTTCTTCTTCTTCTTCTTCTTCTTCTTCTCGTTCACTGTTGTTTAGTAATGTCTACACAAGAAGTCCGGTTCTCTGGATGTATGTTGCTGTGGTTGAAAGTTCTTCAAGACTCCCAAACAGCTTTGTGTGGATGTGCGTCTCTGTGGGAGGAACAAGTTTACATATTTGGAATCTTTATTCATTTTCCTATGAATCCATGCTGGTCATTAATTTGTACATTTGATTGTTATGAAATTCATTGCATTCTGTGCAGGCAAGAGGAAAACCAAAAATGCAACCAATAAAAAAATTCATTAACACTATCCTCAGTATATAGTATGTCCCCCGTGTGCTTGCTGTGACCGTGTGGCCAGAAAGGTGTAATTTTTGACTGAGTAATAGTTGTCGATCTCGTCTACGGTGTATATTTGTGCTCATGTTGGCATTCTCCCACGAGAAGGGGCGATTTAAACGAAACACACCTTTGCCATCCATGAAGTAGACAAACGTGTGAGACGCAGATGTAACAGGAGACAGACATCGGTTGTTAGACATCCTGGCGCGGTCTGATAACACATCTTGTTGAGCACTAAAACCGTGAGGTATGACTCCAGGCAAGTGATATCGTGGGAATGTAATCATTAGTGGGCGGACCTTGAGTTGTGTCGATTAGGAAGATTTTCTTGACTAAGATGTGATCTCATGTCATCCATACTGAGCATAGGACTCCTGATTTGCTCCCTAGAGAGATGGGTGGAGCTTTCCCTGACATTTTGACGTAGCTATCATGTGGTACATGGTTGGAGATGCAGATAAAGACTGAAACAGTGAGAGGCTTCAGTCAGAGAGCTGAGAAGTAGCCAGATCGTTCTTGTGCAAAACGCGCCTTTTACGATAACCAACTGAGGTTGTGGGCTTTTGCATAGTTGCGTCTGTGCTAAGAGAACTAACGACATAGAGGTATGCTTGCATATAAGTACATTTTTATAATACTTTAGATTTAGTAATATTAGACTTTCAGGTTTAAAAGTTAATACTTTGTAGTGTTTGTCTATCTATAGCTTGATAGAAGCTGACTATTGACTTATGTGTATTTAAGTGTAATTTCACGTATATCTCATCGCTATTTTCAACAGTGAGACTGTGTGTTAAATGTGTAAAGTACTAAGTGAATTTATAAGAGGAATTCTAGTGTCGCATTGTGCTGTATACAAGTGTGTATTTATTACCATTATTATTATTAGTTGTGTAGTGTTAAATAATGGTTATATTGCATTCTGTGAGCCGTAAGTGTGGTTAATGTTACATCAGTGATTATTGTGAGAGAAAGATTAGCGTACCCTCTAGCTCCGTGAGTAGCCTATCCCTATTACATTTAGTACAGAGCTGTAAGAATAGAGTATATATCTCCTTTTTCTTTAGAGCAGCTAGACCTCTAAGATACTGATAAATTGATGTCATTTAGACCAGTGCGCTGTGTGGAATATTTCATCATAGATAGAAGTGCTTCATTTAAGTTTTATCTCGCGTTATGATGGAGTTAGTGTCTAATATGCGTATGAAGGCATTGTTGTTGATGGAGATATGTTTATTGTTGATTACACATACATACAGACTTGCATGAACACACACACCCACACACATGGTCATTTAAGTGCATGTACTTGCATATTTTCACACATATATATATGTATTATTACGTAGATGATGTTTGTCCATTAGTGCGATGCTAGTTTATTTTGTTTCATTTTATTTCAGAGAGTCCAGCAGTCTGTACTGGGTTATTAGATGGTGTTACCTAAATAGCTTGGTTATATGGTGTTGCTTAGGAATTGTCTTCAAAGTAAACTTGCGGACAACATTGTTTCTGTATGATTCTTGTGCTACCTGATAGGGTTTCATTAATAAAAGTGGGACCCCTGTCATCAAGAGTTTTTCTGTGACTGCGGCACGTGTGTGAAAGTAGGCCAGAGAGAGTGGCGACAACATTACACACGAATCCTTATTCTCCTTCACACATCGTCTTAGCACCGTCTCAAATGGCGTCGTCGACAGGATACTGACAGACAGTGTAGTATAGAGTCATACGCGAAATGTTCAGTGTTGCAAGAGAGCACTACAACCAGTGAGCACCAAGGATACCCGTGTTAAACCTTGCAAGAGTATTACAACATCCAGCACAGACGGAGCAGCACATCTACCCAGTACATCTCCCCAGTGAAGATTCGCACCACCATAGGCCCAGCAAAGAATCGCACCACCGCATGAAGATTCGAAGCACCATAGGCCCATTGAAGAGTCGCACCAACGTAGGCCAGGTGAAGAGTTGTACCATCGCAGGCCCAGAGAAGAATCATACCACCGTACATCCATTGAATATCTTATCAAGCCAAGGACCCGCCGTTTGCAGTTATATCAATTTTCCTGCAATAGTATCCTCACTAATGATACTCCATCATAACAAACAGGAACACTATTGCTACGCCAGTGTTATTATGCCAAACCAGTGGCCTACCTACCACGATTGACATCCAGCCAGAGACTCAATCGTATCACCAGGCAGCACCTGAAACTGCTGCAGGCCACAACAGCGAAGAGAAGACAAGAGCAAGCAAAAAAATAAGAGACACTTTCTATTATTTATTGTAATATAATAAGTGTTTTCTTTCCATCTGTTTTTGCATTGTATTTTGCTAGGTTAGGGCTAGAGCAGTGATGTCAACTCAATGCGCAGACGCAACATGCCGGTCAGAGCCTGGGAGCACCTCGACAGCTGAAGGTGGCTCCCGTGAAGAAATCCTCACACCAGGAGAGAGCCCGAGCAATGCGCGTGTGAAGGTGATTTACATAACAGTGCCGGAGGTAAGGGGTTTCTATGCCATGAGACAGGGGCCTAGCTTATCAGTAATGGAATTCTCTCACATGTTGCATGAATTATTTCTGAGATTGAATGCAACGCGCGTTGAGAAAGGCTTGGCTCCCGCAGACCAATCCATGCTCAGAGATCATTTTGTTGCCCAGCTTAGTAATGATCTGAGCAGGACATTTGTGAAGGAACATGTGCTAAAGAATCCTGGTGTTTCATTTAGGGAAGTTAGGGACTATGCTCTTTTCTGGGAAGGCAAAAAGCATGATGCACCAGTGCAGGTAGCCAGTGTAGAAGCCCTCACTGAGAAGGACGAACTCGAAGCTGAAGTAGCTCGCCTAAAGTCCCAGATAGCACAGCTAGCACAGAGTATGGCGCCAGCACAAAAGGAGACGCGAAGAAAAAGGAAACAGTGCCAGCCGTGTGAAAACCTAGAGCAGAACCAAGGTTTGAATCAACTGGAACCAAAACTAGACCTTCCTGTTGGTGAGAGTCAGGCAGTTGATAGTGAACGCAATGATTTAGAGGTAAGTAAAAACACAGATGCACCAGCAAGGCGGCAAGGATTCTGTAAATGGTATAATGTCGACAAAGGATGGGGATTTATTACACCGGATGATGGAGGTGTTGATGTTTTTGTGCATCAGACTAAGATTTTCAGAAAGGGATTCCGTAGTCTGGAGAGAAATGAGAAAGTAGAATTTGACAGCAAACCATCTGTTCAGGGCATTGAAGCGGTCTTTGTATGCGGCATTGGCGGCCAGGAATGTAAGGGCAGCAGGAGGCGACCCATGGCACGGAGGAAGCCTAGAAAAATAAGATGCTACAATTGTGGAGACTTTTCAGACCACATGGCTGCCAAGTGCCCTCGGGGCCCGCTTCCGAAGCGATGTTTTCAGTGTAAGTCCCCAGAGCACTTGATATCGGTTTGCCCCTCAAAGAGCGCCCTCTCTAAACGTACCGACACATCTAGGTTGTCTTCAGAGTGCAGGCCAAGAGATGGCCGTAACAACTGTTACCTTAAGGGTGCCAAGAAAAGCAGTCAACGTTCAGAAGAGGAAACTCATCTTAAACAGATAGGAGGGAATACACACCGGCGCTCCGGAGAGGACACCAATCTAAATCAGATTGGGGGGAATGCACGCCGACATCGACGGAAAACAAGTGTAAAACACGTTGGAAGCAATCCACCGCCAAGGCCGACAACTGCAGGCACTAACTCGCTGAACTCTCAATCAAGTAGCGACGCTGTACGAGTGGACAATTCTCCCAGACCACAACAAGCAATCAGACATAAACTTGGAACTGACAATGGAGCAGAGTACGTTTGTGGGGACCACAAAAAATTTAGGGGCGGAACATGTGACCGTGTGGCCAGAAAGGTGTAATTTTTGACTGAGTAATCTTGAACGGGGAAAAACTACAGAAAGTTGAAAGTTTCAATTATTTAGGCAGTAAAATGACTCAGGATGGTGACACAACAAGAGAAATCCATACTAGAATTGCGTTGGCAGCTAGCGCCTTCAATAGATTATCTAACATTTGGAAATTACGATCATTGAATATACATACCAAGCTTCGTCTGTTTAATTCAAATGTTATCTCAGTGTTAACATACGGCTGTGAGAGTTGGAAAATAACAAAATCATTGGAGAACAAGCTGAATACATTCGAGAACAAATGTCTTAGAAAACTCATGAACATCAGTTGGAAAGAATTCAAGACTAATCGACAAATAAGAGAAGACTCTAGGCAGAAATATGTCTCCGACTATATAAGGAAAAGACGATGGTCATATATCGGTCATGTCATACGAATGCAAAACAACAGAATACCACTACAGGCGCTCACTTGGGTTCCTGAGGGTAAGAGGAAAAAAGGAAGACCAAAAGAAACACTCAGAAGAACAATAATAAGAGAAGGAAGAACGGTGGGCCTAAATAATGTGCAAGAGTTAAGAGGAGTGGCGTCACAACAAACAACCTGGAGAGCAATGGTTTCTGCCTTATGCGCCGTGTTTGGTGCTTAAAGAATTTATTATTATTATTATTAATAGTTGTCGATCTCGTCTACGGTGTATATTTGTGCTCATGTTGGCATTCTCCCACGAGAAGGGGCGATTTAAACGAAACACACCTTTGCCATCCATGAAGTAGACAAACGTATGAGACGCAGATGTAACAGGAGACAGACATCGGTTGTTAGACATCCTGGCGCGGTCTGATAACACATCTTGTTGAGCACTAAAACCGTGAGGTGTGACTCCAGGCAAGTGATATCGTGGGAATGTAATCATTAGTGGGCGGACCTTGAGTTGTGTCGATTAGGAAGATTTTCTTGACTAAGATGTGATCTCATGTCATCCATACTGAGCATAGGACTCCTGATTTGCTCCCTAGAGAGATGGGTGGAGCTTTCCCTGACATTTTGACGTAGCTATCATGTGGTACATGGTTGGAGATGCAGATAAAGACTGAAACAGTGAGAGGCTTCAGTCAGAGAGCTGAGAAGTAGCCAGATCGTTTTTGTGCAAAACGCGCCTTTTACGATAACCAACTGAGGTTGTGGGCTTTTGCATAGTTGCGTCTGTGCTAAGAGAACTAACGACATAGAAGTATGCTTGCATATAAGTACATTTTTATAATACTTTAGATTTAGTAATATTAGACTTTCAGGTTTAAAAGTTAATACTTTGTAGTGTTTGTCTATCTATAGCTTGATAGAAGCTGACTGGTGACTTATGTGTATTTAAGTGTAATTTCACGTATATCTCATCGCTATTTTCAACAGTGAGACTGTGTGTTAAATGTGTAAAGTACTAAGTGAATTTATAAGAGGAATTCTAGTGTCGCATTGTGCTGTATACAAGTGTGTATTTATTACCATTATTATTATTAGTTGTGTAGTGTTAAATAATGGTTATATTGCATTCTTGTGAGCCGTAAGTGTGGTTAATGTTACATCAGTGATTATTGTGAGAGAAAGATTAGCGTACCCTCTAGCTCCGTGAGTAGCCTATCCCTATTACATTTAGTACAGAGCTGTAAGAATAGAGTATATATCTCCTTTTTCTTTAGAGCAGCTAGACCTCTAAGATACTGATAAATTGATGTCATTTAGACCAGTGCGCTGTGTGGAATATTTCATCATAGATAGAAGTGCTTCATTTAAGTTTTATCTCGCGTTATGATGGAGTTAGTGTCTAATATGCGTATGAAGGCATTGTTGTTGATGGAGATATGTTTATTGTTGATTACACATACATACAGACTTGCATGAACACACACACCCACACACATGGTCATTTAAGTGCATGTACTTGCATATTTTCACACACATATATATATATATATATATATATATATATATATATATATATATATATATATATATATATATATATATATATATATATATATATATTATTACGTAGATGATGTTTGTCCATTAGTGCGATGCTAGTTTATTTTGTTTCATTTTATTTCAGAGAGTCCAGCAGTCTGTGCTGGGTTAATAGATGGTGTTACCTAAATAGCTTGGTTATATGGTGTTGCTTAGGAATTGTCTTCAAAGTAAACTTGCGGACACCATTGTTTCTGTATGATTCTTGTGCTACCTGATAGGGTTTCATTAATAAAAGTGGGACCCCTGTCATCAAGAGTTTTTCTGTGACTGCGGCACGTGTGTGAAAGTAGGCCAGAGAGAGTGACGACAACATTACACACAAATCCTTATTCTCCTTCACACATCGTCTTCGCACCGTCACATTGCAAACAAGCTTGGCAGCGGCTCCGCATGGAACGCACAAGTCTCTGAAAGAAATTCCGGGGAATCAAGTCCCATTCACGTGTAAGAGCAGCTTCGAGCTGCTGCAGATTAGCCGGAGAACTTTGCCTGTAGACTCTGCGTCCAAGCTCGTCCCACAGATGTTCTATAGCGGACATGTCTGGTGATAGGGCAGGCCAATCAATCGTCACAATGTTCTGCTGCTGTAGATATTGCTGCGTAATGCATGCGGTGTGCGCACGTGCGTTATCCTGCTGGAGAAGCTGCAAGTCTAGATAAATTGTGAACGCAGCAGCAACGAATGCATCCAGAACCTCATCTCAATATGTCACAGCATTAACATTTCCACGGAAGACGTGAAGAGGCAAGCGATGGTGAAAACTGAATCATCCCCAAATGTGAATACTGCCACCTCCAAATCGGTTGTGCTGACGAATATAGCAATCTGCAAAGCGCTCTCCATACCGTCGCCAAATCCGCATACGTCCATCAGCAAAGGATATGTTGAATCTGCTCTCGTCTGTGAATAGGACAGCATTCCACTGCAGTCTAGTCCATCTGACATGTTGCTCTGCCCATTGCAGGCGCTGCTGAGGATGTCTGTGAGTCAAGTTTGGCCCAACATAAGGTCGTCTTGCAGTAAGGCCTGTATCTCTGAGTCGTCGTATGACTGTCATTCGAGAGACTTGCCCACGTCTACTCACTATTGCTCTTGCTGTTTGACTTGCAGGGAGAGAACGATTCCTTAGGTGACTCAGCACAATATGACGATCTTGCGCAGGGGTAGTAACTCGTAGTTGGCCACTCCGAAGTCTATCCCGGGCACTGTCAGTGGTTTCGTAACGTTCATTGAGACGTACAATAGTGCTGTTGTGGCAATTCATTCTTCTGGCAATAGCCCGCAAGCTCATTCCGGTCTCCAACATACCAATGGCTCGTTGGCTATCGTTTTCAGATAGTCGTGGCATTTCAAGCACATGTACTGGGTGTTTTGTCTCAACGGCCTTTTTATACCGAGTATACTGCCACAACGCGTACACATTTTCAGGGTCATAGCTGTTGGGAATCGTGTTGCACGTGTAACTTTCATTGTTTTCATGTAGTTTGTACACAAACCCGGGGGTTGAATCATGCACTTTCCATTCCAACAGCCATTCGCTCTCTACCTCATGACAAACACGGGGAAAATCCATTCCCACACTTTTTTTCCAGCTTCTCGGCATCAGTATATATAAAAGTGGTGCGTTTTTAATGTTCTTCAGTATATATATGGGTATAACTATGTAACGGAATGTTAAAGAGTGTCGTGAAACGAAGTGTAACCCACTACTTTGTTAATCACTATGTCGAGATACAGATTTGCTTCAACCAATCAACTTGCACCGTTCACCAGTCTTTGAGACAGAATAAATTATACTGTTCACGCAGTTCACGCAAGATGGCGGCTAAAACTGAATAAAATTAGGCTGTATGAGACCAGGTACAAAACCGGAGGAAACCAATCATTTTGCTCCGCCAGGAACCAACCGAAAGCCTTGCTTAAGCATTTAGCTGCCTATATAATCGGGTGGATTTTATGCTAACCACGCAACCCCGAACTTGACGCCAGAGATACTGACTGAAGAGGAAGAACCTGTCACTTTGATTTAGTGCTTACCTGAGGGCATCGACCTGCAACCTACTTCACTAAGTCGCATCAAAACCTGGCCAGTTTAAAATCTTAGGAGGGTAAATATATTTGCGATAACCCTTAGAAAAATAGGCCTTCAGCAGGTATATAATGTTGGTATTTGTTGTGTGTCATTATACTACCTACACCTGTATATATTTAATATATTTTGGGTTCACTATGAATGTATATGATTGATATAGACAAAGACTAATAGGACTCATACCTCAATCTATTGTCTCCTATACTTCAGTCTATTATCTCAGATAAGACCAACTGCAAATATAACCAAAACAGTCCTTGTTAGGACTCAATCTATTGTCAGTCTATAACTTCAGTCTATTGTCTCTGATAACTCCAAACTGCAATATAACCAAAACAGTCCTTGTTAGGACTCGATCTATTGTCTCATCTAACTCCAATCTATTGTCTCCTATAACTCCCACCTGATATATATATAACCAAACAGTCCTCGTCTCATATACTCCTATCATAAGAACATAACAATATTGTTAGGATATATGTTACCAGCTAGTATAGCACTTGACAGAGAGGGCGTGGTATAGTATAGGGGGAAGGACATTGTTGTATCACACCTAGGTGTACATATTATTGGATTTATTCATGTATTGATTTATATTATGGGATGTATTAATGTATTAAATGTATTCATGTATTGAATCTATATTATTGAATGTATCCATGCATTAGTTTATCAGAAAGAATGCTTTGCAAGTAGACACATGTCTTGTCTCGCTATTTCTAAATCATACTGAGCCATGTTGTCATTCATCCTACATGCATACATCTGAGACACGCTCATTTCACTAACACTAGAAATAGGTGGGCTTGAGGACAGAAATTAGCCCCTATTTTTGCTTTGTTACAGGTTCATTTGTGTCCTAAAAACTGAGGTCGTATGTTCGAGTCAATCCCGCTGCCTGGAACCCCGCAGGAGCATAGAGGTTGACCAGACTCTACATCTTTGGTCCCCCTCAGTCTTGGGTGGGCTAAAGTAACGAACCTCAGCAGGAGTTGTGTGAAGCAAACTACGGAGAACAGAACTGTTTAAGAGAGATGAGTACACATTAGAACCATTTCTGTCAGCATTGTGAGCATAGAAACTGTCAGTGATGAGAAAGTGAAATTAGTATAGCTTACTTACTTACTTAGTCGTTCCCCTTCTACCGTGAGGTGTAGAGGTTTGGAAGAGAGAGCGCCAGACCATTCTATCAGCCGTCTTCTTCCTGGCCTGGTTCCATTCTAGTCCTCGGTCCTTCAAAGATTGTCTAATGTTGTCCTCCCAGCGGACTCTGGGTCGTCCTGGAGGTCTGGATCCCTGGCTCTTTGTTTCCCATGCTTGTCGTGGTAGCCGATCTTCTCCCATTCTGCAGACATGGCCAAACCATCTTAGTTAGGACTGTTCTATTTGGGTCTGCAGCGGATGGGATTTTAGGCCTTGACGGATCGTCTGGTTGCGGACCATGTCTCTTCTTGTTACTTCAACCACTTTCCTCAGATACCTCATTTCTGAGGTTTGGATCTGGCTTTTGTGGGTTGTAGTCATTGCCCACGACTCGCATCCATATGTCAAGACTGGGACATAGGTGGAGCGGTATACAGCCATCTTCGTTTTCTTACCAACCTCTTTCTTGCTGAGTGTGGTGAAGTGGGATGTTATAAATATTTATAGGGGACTTAGTGTACTGACTGAGATCAGCTGTGAAGGTATCTATATCTATTAAGAGTAGTGTATTATAGATAACCTTACTTGCTACCACATATCTATATATCTCAGTCAGAATTATTCTGCAATAGTGTGATGACTACGTTATGTGTCTAGGGTATGTGTAGGATGAAGTGTAAGTCAAAACAACAACAGACAGATAAACAATTTAATTTATTCCACTATACTTGACAACACTGGGACACTCACATACATATAACACTCTAAAGGATATCTTAAGGAGTCACTGATAACTTTTCAAATAACAATATGTATTCATTGCTGATATGAATGAATATGTGTCCTGATTCAATTACAAAGGAACCAGGAATCACAATCAATTTTCATTACAAGTTATGTACAGAATGGATTAATATGAATATTGTAGTGACATATATTATTAAAAATATCCTATGTGTGTCAGTTGTGTAGTAGTAAAATGAGGTAATACTGGTTTTATTTTGTTCAAGCTCTGTTGGTATTTGTCATCATGACTTCAATAGTTTGTCTTAAGGAAACTAGTATTGGAGATGTTCTCAGTTCCTGATATTAAGACAATTAAATCCCCCTCTGAATGTTATTTTTATAAAGTCATTTCAAGATGAGGGGACATAATGTTGAGCTCAGCTGGCCAAATCAGCTTATCTTGAGTGATGGCGGCAGGAAAGGACTCTTCTGCTCGAATTCTCCTCTGGGCTCTGGAGACACCTCACTGATAGCTAAATGGACCAAGGAGTA
This sequence comes from Oreohelix idahoensis, assembly GCA_024509875.1. NCBI lineage: Eukaryota > Metazoa > Mollusca > Gastropoda > Stylommatophora > Oreohelicidae > Oreohelix > Oreohelix idahoensis. The sequence goes on along the minus strand of JAMPIV010019867.1, from coordinate 1,436 downwards.
TGCTGTCCGACTCTGGATTCAGCAAAGCTCTGACCAGGTGCAGCTCAATACCATCAAGACCACGGTCCCTGAAAACAAGAAGGATATACCTTCTACTTCATAACTAATTGATACTCTAGTTCTACACTGAACACAATACAACACAAACATTGAGTTCAGAGCGTTAGGCCAACTGTCAGCTTCATCTGAAATACTTTATACCAGTATTTACCTCCTTAATGGTTACCACGCCTCTGCACTTCCAGCATTATTTCTGTCTAATCAATCATCCAGGTGTCAGTGTACTATTTGGCCATTCCATGCCGTTTTACTTCCCTCCGACACCCTCTGTTCAGGCTGGAGCATTATAGGCTTTATCTCCTGTTTGCCACTGAACTACACATATATATACAGGCATAAATTAACAATTTACATTCAATTTTCATTAAAAGATACTGAATGGTTCAAGCTTACCACAATTTTCATGGAAATAAACACAGATACGTTGATTAGCAATGAATTCTGGCACAATTACTGGCACAAATTCCCATCTGCTTATGTTCCAGGCTTTTATTTTGCAAAAATGTGAGCTGGCTTCAACGCACTGTTGCTTTATCAAGCTTATTTGAACTAGTGGTCTACTCGAAACTAACGCCCCCTAAGTGACTATATCAGCATCCCCCATAGCCCAAAACTAGGCCACGTTAACAAGTGTTTGAAAAAACCACTCCCCCCCCCCCAACTACAAACACTACTCTCCCAAAAACCAACTACAAATCTCTCACCCCACCCAAATTCTAAACCCATTACTTCACAAACATACCCTACCTTAAAAAACCCCCCCCCCCCCCCTAACACCCCCCAAAAAACATCTCCTCCCATCAACCCATATACCTTCCACCCCCCACAAAAAAAAATTAAACACAAACATACCAACATTCCACAAATCTACCCTAAAACCCACAACAAATACCCTCCCCCCACCTTCCCCCCCCACACACCCCAAACCCCTCTCACCTATTCATCTAACCCCCACATACAAAAACCCACCATAAACTCCTCATATCATACATTTACCATAACATAAAACCCCTACCCCCCCACAACAATAAACAAACCACCACCTCTAAAAAACATCAAAACCCCCACCCACATTTTCCTTTACTATACCAAAACACCCCCCCATACCTACATCCCCCCCCCAAACTATCCATACTACAACCCCCTCTATCATTCCTCAAATATACACTCTCTCCTCTATAATCCAAACTATAACCATCAAAACCTCCCACCCCCAACACAAAACAAAATACCCATACATAACTAACTAAAATTACCCCTCCTATACTCCCCCTCCATCCATTCCAAACCCCAAACTTACCCCAATCACAAACCCTTAAAAACAACTCCCTTCCTCCCAAAACAATATATAAATTTCCCCTCTATACATAATCCTC